>CM021767.1:47514393-47789393 GCA_011076525.1 Nettapus auritus | reverse complement strand
AAACTTCAAAATTCAGCAACTCACCTGTGTGACTTCTTCAACAAATTGTTCCTGGTACTGGGGAAAGACTTGGATTTTTCATCCACTTTTAGTGGATCTATTTTTAGTGGTCAGAATAGTGATTTACCTATGTGCATCTTAAGCTAAAAGTCACAGGTAAGCTATGATCTCATTGAGGAAACTTAGCTAGCAAAGTCACACCAGTAAAAACCCTAATAAAGATATAGTTATAGGAGTAAAAACATACGTGGAAGTTCACACTGGACAGGGCACAGCCAGAATCTGCATTAGCATGAAGACATCTACAGCTATGGTTATTTTGGAGTATTTTTGTCAGTTTCACTACATCAGTGTTGAGGACTTTCTGAAACAACGAGGAGGCCATGATTTGCTTCAGCTGAGCAAACCAAGCTGCCAGGAAGACTACGAGGAATTGCCATGATGATGAGCTATCCTCCTACAGTTGCACCTGGGAGACAAAGACAATGTTGCAAGTTTGATGGTCACTGTGACCAGGATGTGTTTCATGGGACTGATAACCATAAGGGATGGTTTTCTGTAATTATTTGCTTTCTGCCAATAATCTAACTGGGGCGCTACACGCCCCTGTTAGATTGATTTAAGAATCAGGCTATTTGGGTAATAAACGGAGCATGATTTAACCATATTGGTGTATGTCATGACTCTGGTTGTCTAGGCGACTGCACACCAGAATAATTAAGGTGGAAAAATCTATCAGTCCAGTTATCTTCTAAAGAGGTGGAAATCATTTTGTAGACTGAGAATCGTCTACAAAATTCCACTCCAAGCAAATAAAGGTGGAAAAGGCTTTTTGTTTTTTTGCTTTTGCTGAGATGGTGATCCGAGGACATAGTCAAGATACGCTTTATAGGTAAAGTTAATGCTTTCTGTTAGGTCAACTAATATAGTGGGAAAAATTAGACAAGCTTTTGTTCATATGAGCCCTTCTTTTTGCCCAAAATTTCATCTAATTTTTCCAGCTATGCCAGTTGAGCTGGTAAAATATGTTATCTTTAAAAAAAATAAAAATTGTATTAACTCAAACTCCAAACAATTAAGGTTGTAGCAGGGGAATCAAGAGATAAACATAGGTGAGATACAAAAAGAACTGTTGCTGTAATGTTTTTTGTTATATATCATCTGCTTACCTCTTGCCAAGATAATGGGCATGATTTCAACTCTTAGGTTTTTGCTTTATTAGAAAACTTATTCAATAGTAATACCTGTCTGATGCCATTATTATCTTTCTACTGCATAAGTGTGCATTTATTATAACAAATCTAGTAACTTCTACACAATTTTTTAGGCAGTAGATATTGATGTTATCTGTTACAGAATGTTTAGTGTGGGAAATAACTGGGTTATTTGCTCCAAACCTTTCTCAGCTCTACTGAAGCAGCAAAAGTAGTAAATGAGGATATGGAATAAAAGACAGTAACATTTTAACTGATAATATATCTTCAAATATATCTTCAAACTGGCTTTAGGACAGTACTCTTCCAGACCAATATTTTTTAATTGGAATTTAGAAGACAGATGCTGAACAGGAAAGATAAAACTCAGGGTAGCCTTTGATACCTGTATTGACTCTGCAGGGAAGTAAACAAAGTTTGTTAAAAAAAATATTAAAAATAAATAAATAAATAAAAAAGCATATATATATATATATAAAGGAGTTAATGGAATACATACATACATATATATATATGTATATGAGTTAATGGAGTTAATGGAATTAACATGACCAAACCACAGGCAGCAAAATTCACAGTTCAGACAGCCTGAAGTCCTTAAAAACTGATTCCTGTCTATTCTCTGCTCTCCAAGGAGAAGAGCAGGATGATGAAAGTCTTGTGCAATGGATATTTGAATCTACTCCAGGGTGCTTGTTATTTAAGAACAGAGTGAAAATTATTCCTCAGGCTATGAATGACAGATGATTTTTTGAGTGTATTGACATTTCTAGATAGCTTGACAGTCTTTTTCTTAAAGATTGCACTTAATTTTATTGTCAGAAAGAAAGCTAATGCTATGACACACACAGGGAAAAATGGTATTGTCTGGCTGCAGGGATGACCATGATAGAATGAGCTACTGAAGAATGAACTACTACCAGTGCAAAATGAAACATTATAATAGCCACACTGAGATCCGATAGTTCACCACTTTAATATTATAAAGCATGGCAAGGAGAAGGTTGTTCTACAATACATTACATATTACTTGTTTTCTTCTGTTGTACAGCTTAAATTATGAGCAAGCAGTAAACGTATTTATGTATCTTAACAGGTAATGGGAAAACAAACAAACAAACAAACAAAAACACAACTCATTAGCCTCTTTATTATAAAAATCCTTCCCAAATAAGTCAGAAGATTTACAGCTCAGTTGAGACTCATTTAAGCAAAGCATTTAATGCCAGTTTAGACTTCTTAAGGAATCTTGCCTGGACTATAGTTGCCACTTCAGAAAGGACTGATTCTCCCTGTAATTTTTCTGCCAGCCCATCCACAAATCTCAAACATCTGCAGGTTTTTGAATGACCATAGGCATCTATTTTTAGACAGTTAAATCCTACCTCTGATATTTACACACAAACGGAAGGTGGGTACTAAGGAATTGAAGTCATTTTTGCTTTTTACTGTATTGGGTTGTCAGCAACAGTGCTGAAGTGCTCTCAAGACTTGCACCAACCTGCCCTATGGGAAAGTTTTTGAGCCAAGTATTTTATTGTATCATGTGTACTCTAGTGCTGAGACTCATTAACAGTTTTGAACACACACACACACAAAGTCTCTTTCCTTTGCACCAAACCATACCCTGAGAAAATCCTGCCTACTGCCAACCGTCAAGTATGAGGAACTTCTCTAACAGGAGGGTTCTTCGCTGACTTTTCCTCTGACTGCATAGCATCTGGAGGAGACAATAATCCTCATACTGATAGGCAGCTGCCTAGCGATCCCCTTGATGGCTGTTAGGTAAATTCCAAGGCATGTAGACTACCAGAGCCACGTACTGCTGTCTGAAAGAGGCATTCAAAAGTCCCAAGCCCACCTATGAAGAAACTCTGCCTCCCACAATTCAGCCTGATGCCTTCATGACCTATGGAGGCCCTGGGAGAAAATGTGAAAATGCAGGAGGTCAGTGAAAACATTGAGAATGCAAGGACCCAGAACAATGCGACCTTTCTATAGGTTTCCATGAGAACAAGTAATGTGTCAGGTTCAGCTACACACAGAACAGCATGTTCTGAATGTGTGCTTCACATGCATTTATTGTAGAATACACTGAAATACAGAACATACAGAAGAAAGGTAACAAGCCATGAGATTGATTACTCATCAGAGTGTTCATTTACAGTAATTTTTAATGGATGGCATTTATTTTTGACTCTTTAATATAATTTTGATGTAGTACTTGGAGTCTCATATTACTAATATGCATATGGCTTTCCAGGAGAGGGCAGTCCATTTCCAGGATCACTTGGCTCCCATTATGTTCTTAATCCAGGAAGAATAACTAGAAACTGTGTCAAAAACACAAATTTTCTTAGGCAGGGCACCACCAAGACCCCAAAAGGTGATTCCATATTGGACAAAACTGTCTTGGAGAAGAAAAACTAACAGTCCTCCTGTAATGTAAATATGTTAGTGACAGCATATTGGTAATCAGTAATGTGCAAGAAGGAGGCACAGAAGTGAAGTGAATATATCACTGCAGCTGCACAAGGGCAAGTAAATAGCATAACCTGAACTTTGGCTAGGGAAGACTTCTCCCTATCTATTACATAACTATCATAAATATGTATAGTATGGAGAGCTCTAGAGGCAGCAAAGAGCTAAGATTGACCTTTTATTTTATGCTATTTCATTTTTCTATTTATTTAATATCATTACGTTTCAAACTTTTGCTTTATCTTTTTATGGAACAACATGAGGGGCTGTTTCTGCAAAATGCAATGAGCCAGTCTGCTTTTCTTTACTTATGATCATCCCTGTCCTCTCCCTACCTGTCTCTTCCAGGTATGTGACTCACCTAAGGGAGCCTTGAACTCTGGTCTGGAATAAAAGCAGAGAAGCCACATCAACAAGATACAGCAGCTGATGTAATTTACCTTAACAGCACCTGGCACAGACACTCCTGAACTTGTCTAAGATACTCTGCTCATGCTAAACTCCCATCCCATCAGTGGAAGCTCTCTGTACTTCATGCCTTGGTAAATCACACTTCACAGTTTCTAAGAATATTCATTATCAGCAGCCAGTTTTCAAGCTTTCTGAGATCAGAAAAAAGGAATTAATAAAGAATGCTGGCAGGGAAATGTTACCTGCTCAGCTTCTGGGACAACACCTGCTCCATAGGTCCCCAGAATATAGACAAACTTTAGGATTTGCACAAATGGCTCTACAGCCTTTCCCACGCATAGTCCAAGCAAGACCTGGAGGTAGAAGGCTTTTATGGCCTTTAAGATATAATGACACACAAATGGTAGCACAATTAAGTATGCAAATCTTGTTCTTATACGTGCCCAAAGCTTCATGTCTGTTAAATGTGAAGATTTCTCTAAAGAAGCATGCTGAACAGATATAAGAGTACTGTTAATGTCACTTCTGATGCAAAATTTTGTAGCTAAGATATTAGTTTCCACATAGCCATATCCCACAAATTACTTAAAATTAAGTTGGTATCATTTGGATATCAATGATCAGAAAGTAGGAGTATGAGTGACAATGAATAGCTACTTCAGCCAGCACAGCAGCAGCAGAATGGGATTTGTGATCCCACTTCACACTTCCTCCTGTGGATTTGGTTAGGGCTCTTAAAATGACAAGGTAGTGCACACCGACTGCACAAACGAACTAGAAGGGCAGAGAAAAAAATGTTGTATTGATTCTCTGAGACAGATAATGCTTCTTCAGTGGGCTCTTGACATTAGTATAAGCAGTTAGGTATTTATCATGGGCAAATACTTTTGCAAGCTGCACATGTACATAATTCAAAACTACAGCTGACCTTAGACTGCTTTTGTGTTTGGATTGAAAAATGAAGCTACTTTTCACAATTGTAATAAAAGACTGCCAAAACAAAAGCAAATCTCAGCCTGAGGAGCTGTGTGCTGAACTGGTGGACTGTTAGGTGAGTTCATAACTATGTGTGGTTCAAAGCACAGGGATCCATGACTCAGTGTCTGCCTGAGCAACAATGAACAGCGATCTTCAGGGGGCATCCATATGGTCAATATCTTCATTAGTGGCCGAAGTGATGACACTGACTGTAATATCATCAACTTTGAGGATTACATTAATGTAGGAGGGTGGCTGACACAGACCCCTAGGTCTGCACCAGGGGTACAAAAAGCCCTTGTGCTGGGAAGCAGCTGGTTGAGGAGGATGTCACAAAATTTGTGCGGGTTGCAAAGAGTGCGAGAAGAATATGATTGAGCAGTGTGCTCTCGATAGGAATAAGGCACTTTGTGTATTTCAGTGCCTTAAAAAGAACATGGGAAGCAGAACAAGGGAGGTTTTGTCCCTCTTTATCCAGTGCTGATGATGCCGCATCTGCAGTCCTGTTGTCTGGCTGTGAGTCATCAGTTCAGGAAGGAGTTTGAGATTCTGAGGAGAATCCAGATGAGCCTACCAAGAGGGTCAGAGGCATACAGCACATGGCCTTAGAGGAGAGACTGAGAGAGCTTGGCTTGTTCAGCTTGGCAGAGAGGAGGGTAACAGAAGATCCTATAGCTGGCTACAACTACCTGAAGGGGAGCAGCAAAGACAACAGAGACAAACTCTTCTTGGTAGTGCCAGACAAGATAACAGGGGGCAATGGTCACTCACTGGCTTTGAGAGTTTGACTTTCAGACCAGGAAAAAAAATAATGAGAAGGGTGCTGCAGCACTGCAGCAAGGTCCCAGGGGAGCTATGGAGTACCCATGCTTGGAGGTTTTCAAGCCTTGGTGAAGCAAAGCCATACCTGATCTGACCTGTTTTTAGTGATCTTCCTATCAAGATTTATATGAATCTATGAAATAATAATTACTATACTTGAAGATTTCATGGTATTCCAAAGTTTTCTGGGGGTCTGTTGAATAGCACCAAGGTCTGTTGGGTAGCACCATCTCCATCAGAATTTCTGCAATAGTCTAACAAGGAATGAAATAAAAAATATAAAGCCTCAGCTTCAAGATATAAATACTTCCTGATTTCCTAATTTATATCTATCACCAATACAAAATCTAACTTTTGAACAGGGTTTTGATATTCTTATTTTTTTTTTTTTCATAACAGATTTGTCTTTCCTATGGTTTGTCTTTCCTTCGTTTTCCTTCGTTTATGTTTCTCTAAGACGTTAGAAAGAAAATACAATAAACATAGGAGAAGGGTTGGTTAGCAGAGGTAAGCAGAAAATGCAGGATTCTAAGAACTGCTGAGATGTAGAGAGAGAGAGAGAATGGGATTTTGCTCTGTGCACTGGTTGTTGGCTTAGCCTTAATGCCACTTAGTTCAACAGCAAACAGCTAGCTAAACACTTGAGAATCCTTAGACCCCTCTTCAGTTTTCGTATTACTGGGAAAGCAGCAAAGGGCATTGTTCTGACAGGCACAGTGTAACTAATATTTTGAAGGGAAAAGGACCCTGTAATTTTCATTTGCATGGTTTGCCAACCCATGTCATATCCCACATCAGTGCTTTGAGTAGTAGGAGTAGTAGGCTCCAGGCATTGTGCTTGTCTCCTCTGCTAGCTGTGAAAAGTGTAAGATTTCTAGAATTCTGTTTTAAATTATTTTGTAGGCTTTTGTGGATAAACATAGTCAGTGGATTAGGATAAAGAATTTCATACTATACTGTTGAAAGTCAGGTCCTTTGGGAGGGAAGTGTAGCCATAGTTTATTAGGAAATATTAGGTTAGAACTATTTATGAAACTGAGTTTCATTTCATTTCACTATATCTGCTGGAAATTGGACCAAGATCTTTCTGAAATTGATGTTAGTGCACTGGCTGTCTTACAGTCTACCCATATTACAGTCAAATCCACATTTTCCAGTTCCTTTAGAGTCCGAGACAAGAGCCAAAGTGCATTTGGTAGGCAGGAGGATGCATCATCCAAAGGGCAAGAATGATCATAGAACAGCCTGTGTTCCCTTCTGCTTGTCGATAGTCCAACATGTTGTTCAAATGGACAGTCAGAAATAATTATGCACATAAATACACATGCATAACATACAATAAGTGTGAGAACCTTTTTTTTTTTTTTTTTTTTTTTTTTTTTTTTCTGGCAACAATCAAAGGGAATGTTTTGTTAGCAACATTGCCCTTTTTCAGAGAAGTCTACCTTCTTTTTTCCATTTATTTTCCACCTTCACTGGGAGTTTTGCTCCTGTGAATTTGTGGAAGGCCAAGAATATCTGTTTCTGAATTTGCTTCCATTTTAGTAAGCTGTGGTTTTGCCTTGTGACATCTCCCTTGCCCTGATGAACTCCCCAATCCTAAATCATCTTGCCAGGCTTATAGTGCCAGCTGACATGGTGCCAAGATCACATCTTTTGCTGACTCAGTAGTACATACAAAATACTGTCTTCACTTCAGCATCTACATCTGTGACCCATCTCAGAAGCTGATCACTGGCCATGTCCAGAGGCAGAGGTGCTGCTAACTCCCTGAGTAAATACATGCAGTCTTTTCATTGTCCCAAACTCACCCCAAAGCTGGAATGCTCTAATAGTGATCCTAGTCCTTTCTGTCTGACTGGCAGTGATTTTTGTACCAGGATGTCCTTTGTCTGTTGAAAAAGGGACAAAGTATATGTCTATACTAGAAAATTAATTATGGCCAAAGCTTGGGCTTGCACCCTATGTTGTGATCATGCAAGCTGTTCAGTTGTTAAACACATTCCCTGACTTTGGCCCATGCTGATTAGCATTGTCTCAGACAGTGCCAAAACATAATGTGGGGGCTGACACAGCCTAGGGACTTTCCCAGCAAGCAGTGCAGATGAGGCCTGGTTGCTCTGTAGGCACGAAGTAAGGTATAATTCTTGGTCTGGTCTTGTTTAATTCACTGGCACTGGCAAAGCCACAAGGAGACTGCCAGTGCTTTCAGATCTGCTCTCTGAAAACATCCCTTCGTCATCACACTTCTCCTCAGAGATCAGTTAGATTCAAAGATGATGCCCAGTCCCTCTGAGGAACATACTTAGTAACTGGAGATAAGTGCTGAGGTGAACTTCATGGTTAATCTGTCTTGACAGAGTTGGTATGATAGATACCAGGCAGATATGGTAGAGGCTTAAAAACTCATAATCTTGGACTATAGCCTGAAAAAATAAAGCTATCAGCAGGTAAGGTAAATTTTATTGTAGTCTTGTCTCATTATATGGCAGAAGATGGCAGCTTTTTATATCTTTATCATTGTCTGCAATTTCTTTAAGAAACTCCTGCCAGTCTCACTATTACTAAAGAATCCTGTTTACTAGTGAGACCAAAGTTCATGTTTCTGTCCCTATAGTCACCTGCTTATGGATTTTTGTTCTCCATTTTTTTTAATTATCCCTGAATCACTGAATCAGATCTGTCACATAACCCATCTAATATCCTGCCTGACATTATGACAAACCTTCCCCCAAAACAGAAGGTAAGATAGCCATTGTTTTTTCACTTGAGTCACATAATTGTAAACCATCTCTTCAAGTATGTGAAGTCAAAGAGATCTTGTTTTTCTACCAGCTTGTGACTGAACCTTGAAGTAATTTCCACACACATTTTTGTCTCAAAGGTGCAGTTATTTCCGCATTTGCCAGTAATTTGCCAGTGACCTACTACCTTAGTTCAGGTAGGTCTGTCCTGATTTAGTTGCTCTGGAATTCTATATTTAAAGAAAAGCTAGGAGCATGCTGTAAAAGCTTTCAGCATACAAGCAGACTTTGAAAGTGTTTATCAGGATGTAACGACCAAGATTTGGGCAATTCTTTCTGCAGTATTTGTAATAGATAGAGTGCAACACTATCAATATTCAGTTGAAAAAGTACATGAAAGCCTTCAAAATCATAAAATCAACATAAAATTATGAGATTTAAAATCAGTATTAGGATGCATATCTGTCCTGTGTGTATGTACACACTATATACATGCACATCAATTACATTATTTTTAGCTCTCAGAAATGTAGAAGACAGGATTTGTCTCTCCTACTGACTGGTTCATGGTACAGAGCTTCCAGTTTCTTTTCTGTCATTGGCATTCTCATTTGCTCTCTGCCAACCCAGCACTAAGTTCTCTGTGCTCCTTCAGCCTCCTATTTTTTTTCAGTCTGTCTCCTTCTCAGGGCAGGGTGGTCCAAGGACAAATAAAAAGCAGGGGAAGGACTGAAGAGCAGGCTGAGCTGCTTTCATGTGAAAGAAGGGACAAGGGAGAGAATAACACGTGAATCCGTTTTCAAAGTTGATAGACTTTCTGTTCTTTCCTCTGTCCATCCCCTTCCTCCCTTGTAAGAATGACACTTGCTGTTCCTTCTGCTCTTCCCTTGTCTAAGATATCTTCATAATTCTCAGGAGGAAGAAAGAAAGCAATGACTGGATGTCTGCTTTTGTTTAGGAAACAGTAACATAGGAGGATGTCCTCCCAGAATACAGTGAAATTTGATGAAGAGCCAAGTATCTCACATCACAAGGAGAATGGTCAGCAAGCTGCAAAAATGTGTGGTTGAAGAGGAAATGATTCACACCACAGCACAAGACAAGCAGTAAATAGAGTATGAAACACCAGAGCAAGTGAAGACACTGCCTGGAATGAGGCACGTTAAAGTGAGTTGTAAGAAGAGAGAAGATTGCTGGGGAACTAGAATGGGATTTTTGTGTCTCTGTGTCCTAGTGCAGTGAACTATGGTTGCCAAATAGGAGAAGTATGTGGTACTGAACATCATAGTAAAAAGGTAGCTAAACAAGCCTGAAAGAGATTTTCACTCTCTATCTCTGTTGCTGCCGTAGGGCAGTTCTTCGAACCTGTTCCTCCTAGCAGAGGTGACAGAGGCTTTGGCTGGAGAGCAGGCTTTGTGGTCCCCAGGTGGCCAGGAAGCCTTGTCATTTGACTGGTCCTCTCTAAAAGTGATGCCCATCATTTTTTGGCAGAGACAGAGAGAAAACTATACCACTGGGGTGAAAGAGAGTGTGACAGGACTCCTGGACCCACCTCATTACAAGAACACTGACCACTTATGCCAGAAAAATTTAATGAGATTAGATGTTTAGTTCATTCCAAGAACATGGGGTTAATTTCTCAGGCAATCGGTGTCCCTGGGCATGTTTGATTGGAGGGAGGCAACACCAGATGAAGATACTGCATTAACAGCTGCTTACATTTTTATCCAGGCTGGATCTTGGACGAGTGTCTGGAGTGAGCTAACTGGCAGTGAAGCTCTTCAGAATGCCAATCTTGACAAGTCCTGCCACTTCTAGTTTTTGTGACTGCATCATGATAATCTTTACTATTTCCAGTAATATAAAATGTAAAGGGAGGGGAAAAATAATTATATTTTTTGCTGTGAATCATTGGGATAAACTCCAAGATAAATGGAAATAAACAGATGGAAGAATTTTCTTCCCTCCTGATTACATAAAGAAATTTTTTTGATGGCTGATACTCTGAGAAAAATTGCAGTGAAGCATTTGTATGTTAAAAATACCAATTCAAAGAATATGTTGATTTGGAGACACTGCTATCAACTATCACATATACTACAAAAACATTGAGAAGCCTTCATCATACTGTTTTTGATATAGTAGAATTAGACCCATTTCAGAGTTAAAATGTTGCCACAGATATTGTTTCAGCTTCTTTGCCATCTCCAGCAGATACCAATATGTTGTTTACAATCTCTTCATTTCCAGGTTTTCATTTGCAAGCTTTTTGCTTCAGCCAGAAGAATTAGACATTTTTAAAAGCAAAGTTAAGCTTAAGTGGTTCTCAGTATTGTGAGAGGCAAGGATCTGGATGTGTGTGCATTTGAAAGTATGTTAAAAAATTGCTCCTTGCAAGACATTGCACAGAGTACTCAGTACCTTGCAGCACCGTTTATTTAATGTTTTTTTACTTTTTTTTTTTTTTTTTTTTTTTTTTTTTCAGAACACAACTGCTCATTACGACTCTTTACCACATGTAAAACACCGTTTCAGTCAGCAAGGATTTTAATTAGAGAAATAAGCAAAATAAAAAGCATATAAAATCTTTAGCAGAGATACTAATAATTTGATACAGGTAAAAGTAGAACATTAGCTGCACTTGGACAAAGAACAGAAGCTATGAAAGACCACATACAGGAATGGCCCAGATGAGGTCAGGAGCTTAAAAGTACGCTTTTGCGGTGCAGCTGCTGGTACCATGCCTGTGCCCTCTGTACCATGCAACCTGTGCCCTCTGCACACCTGTGCACACTCACCCCAAGTTGGTTACTTGGTTAGTTTATATCCGTCATATCACTGTCTGCTTCTACTGGTGCAGGAGGTGTTTCAGGTAAAACAAGGTGTCCTTCATTGCCACACTTGTGTGGGTTACAATACTCCCATCTCACAATAGGAACAGTAGTGTAACACCATGGGACCCATGGGGCTATATCATTATCTCGGTTTCAGCAATAAATCTTTCTTACAACTCTAGAAATAAGTATATTGCACCTTGGCTCATGTACTAAGCCCTGCAAAAATGTGTGGGAACATTTCACAGAACAGATGACATGTAAAATACAGAAATGGTACAAATTTGTTTTTTTACTCTATATCACAGAACTCAGATCTTTACCAAGTACAAACAAAGAAAAAGTTATCAATATGTCATAAATAGCATGATATATTTTGTCCACGAAACTGTCTGTTTCATTCTTGATAAACTTAACTATGCATGTGGAGTCTTAACCATTGGCTGTACAAATATTCTCACTGGCTGAGTAATGCCTGATGATGTAGTTTTCCTCTTTATTGACATTCACTAGAATATATATGCAAATATGCAACTTCAGAAAATATCTCCCCCCCCTTTTTTTTAAATTCACATTTGACCTCAACCATATCTTTAATGAATGACAGCTCACCATATAACTAAAAAGATCTTTTTCTCATTGTCAGAAATTGAAAAAACAATTCATCAATCCCTTCTAATTTTCAGGCCTAAGGACTCATAAATGCATATACATATGAGTTTGAGTAGGGATTCCTATCCAGGAATAGTTCTGCTGGACACAAAGAGCATTTTCTCCCATAATTGTTTTTACAGGGGAAGTTGGATGGGACAGCGAGGGGAGTGATCTTCCTCTCCCCATGAATTTTAAAGAACTCAATTAATTTTTTTATCTTGAATCAGAACAGTGACAAAATATCCAACAGTTTAATAGATGGAAACCTTTTACTGTAGAAAAGAAAATTTTAAAAATCAATTAATTGTAAAATTGTGAATTGAGACAGAGCAGAAGATAGGAGATGAGCTGTTGCCAGGTTTGAATAGAGATTTATGTGGGAAGCAGTGATGATGCACTGAAAGGATTTGGAGAAAAAATGAGAAATGAGAGGACTGAAGAGGGAAGGAGTCACATTAGTTGTATTGGTCATTTCAAGTGCAGTTTAAAACTAAGGGTGAGCCATTGTGATTGCTTTGCCATATAAAACACATTCCTGGCCACTAGTAAATATTTCAGCTGTTTAATTCTTCCATGTATTATTCTCTGAAGCACTTTAAGGGCTATTAGAGCTCTCAAATGTTTATAAAGAGGCAGTTTTGGAAAGCAGACAGCTATTTTACCATATGCCTGAATGACTGTTCTTGAGTACGTTCTTGAAGAGTAATGACAGCTCTTAATTTTTCAAGGGCAGTTTAAAGGGACCCTCTTAATTTATATTTAAGTTTTGTGGAAAAAAAAAAAAAAAAAAGACTAATGGGTGATTTTTAAAGTTTGGACATGTTATTATTTTATTATTATTAAGTTCATTCCCTTCTACTTTCAAGTGCTGTAAGGCAACTATGTGGAAAGGGAGAACTAGCTAACATAACACAAAAATGCAAAATACATAAGTATTTGGGAAATCTCATGTTGTTCCATAGTAATGATAAGGCATCAGAGATCTCCACATTTGTCATGTCTTTTCTATGGCAGTAAAAGGAGATGTTCCACCGTAATCCAAGCATCTCAGTCACACTTGAAGACTACACTGGCATATGCCATTGGCATAAGCACATCTGTAATGGACAACAGAAATGAGTCGTTAATTTTATTTACATGTTTAAATTAAAAAACAAACAAACAGACAAAAAAACCCCTTCAGGAAACAGGTAAAGTTGAGCTAGAAAATTCAGACAGATTAGTAAGCAATTGCAGGACTGTTTGAGAATAAAGACCAGAAGGCATTTGTAAGAGTGCCTGGAAAGACGTCATGCAACAGATGGTATTTGGTAGGACCACTTGCATTTAAATTTCACTTCTGCACACTACATATGTTTTTATTAGGGAAGCAAAGGTTCACATACAGATCTAAAATTTAATGAAATTAATTTTTTTTTTGGAGTTAGATTTGGGAGATTAATGCTCAAGATTTAGCATTTAGCAAAATATATTTTTTTTTCTTTTTTTTTTCTTTTCCTTCTTTCTTCCTCATTTTCACTTCCCCCCAGCAAGTGCAATAAGACATGTGGTGCCAAGTATTTTAGTTTTCATCAGAGATCTTTAGTTGTTTTGTTTTTATTTTTATTTTCCTGATATGTTCTTGCTTTTACTTACATTATAAATGGAAAACTAGAACTAATTTGTAAATAAGCAGACTTGACTTAAATCCTTCAGTGTCAGTCCCCCTATGATCAAAAGGCCCTGCTTTCTACCCATGACTGAAAAAGTTTTGCAGTATGACCAAAACATCAATAAACAACTAATGCCACTGAGCAGAGCTTTAGTAGAAATTTTGCAATTCAAATGACCACATTTCATTTTATTTTCTGCTTTTCTAGTACAGCTGTATCCCAGCCTTCTTACCAGGGGTATTTGATGCTGTCTGTGGATACTGAGGAATGCTGCAGTACTGCCATCGTGTCAAGTTGTTGATGGTATAGCACCAGGTCCTCTCCTTGCCATTGGGGTTCCTGCAACAAGTTGTGTCTAAGCCCCTGCAATAGAAACACAGACTGAAAATATGTTACTGTGTAAAGGTGTGAAGTGTTATTCTGAGCAGTTTAATTATTTTATTTTATTTTATTTTATGGAGAGACACTACTACAGATAAAGCATCGTCCCATGTTGCTGTTCATTCATGCTAGAGACACATTACTTCAATAACTGCAGTTTTGGAAGTGGTCAACAAACCCAGTAATAAACATTCTTTTGCTATCCATTATATTATGAGCTATTCATGGTTCAGGTTGTCTCCCCTTCATGCTTTCAGACCAGGGGCAGTGCAGTAAAATATGCCTGCTATAAGGTGTGTGTACTGGCAGCTGACCAGTCCTCTAAGGCTGACTCATATTCAAAATGCTGGCCAGCCTCAGGTGGCTTTTACACTGGACCAGTTATGACGGGACATACTCTGATTTGAGCTCTCAGCAGTCAGCAAGAAAAGACACAGAGCTTTCCTGTCCCACAAGTTAAAGAGAAATTTCTCCTTCCCTACCATCTCTTATGTCTCAATATTATCCTAGTATTATCTGAAGGAAGTAGAACATACTGCAAGAAGAGTGAAATGGCAGAGAAACACCAGTTCGTCAAAGAAGGCTGGAACAACAATTGGTGTGTCACATATGGTGTGGCTTCTGCTGATATCTCATTTTTGAAACAACACTTCACTTCCAGGTTCATATGTCAAAAAATCATGAATGTATTTTCACAGAAATATTTTTCACTGCCCTATATGATTTATCAAAACACAACGTTGATATTAAAAACAGGTTTCCTTATCTCCCCTTCTGTATGTTCTCTCCTAATCTGAAACTCCCACATAGTCACTTGTGGTGTCCAGTGCATTCCTTAGAAAATTTTAAGAAGCTGCATCAAATATTAAACCAATATTCAGGCACGACACATCTAAGTTAGCTGTAAGTAAAACTTTTTTTTTTTTTTCAATTTCATATTATTCTGCACATTCTTCTGCAGTATTTGCCTTATAAAACTGTTGATGTGCATTTCTCCAAGCTCCCCTTTTATGTATTTATATATATATATATATATATATTTTTTCACTGAAAGAGACAAAAAAAGAGAACATATATATATAACATGCCGGTTTCTGACAGAGTTTGAATTTATATCCTACTTCTTATATTGCATTATTGTTTAAATGTTATTTCTTTAATTTTTATTAATGGTGGCAAACTGAACAAAGCTCAGTCTCTTGGGGACAGTGTAGGGTAGTGTTGCTGGTACAGAGGTAGTAGGGGAACACAACAGGCGGCAGAGCAAAAGCAGAACCTTCAGCAGTACAGCAAATGGTTTCTGAAGATAAATGTTAGAGCATGGCTGAGGGGTTTTCCCAATGAATGCCCCGAGAGTGGGCCTTACTCCATTTTAGATGACACTTGTGCTTTCCTTTCATGTGAGCTCCATATCTTTTAAATGCCTTGCTCACAGAGGAGTCACAACATAAATTTATGGAAAATTTTGAATTAGTCAAATGTGATAGCAAGGAGGACCTTGGAAGTTCTTATACAGCAAGGCAGAATACTTCATTTCTCTACCACCTGCTTGCAGAATTATAAAGCAATGAGTTTATGAGCCTTCTGTGATTCTCTCCATATTTAATCTCAAATTCCTTATGGTCATCAAAACAGTCCCAGTACAGTTGCTCTTAATTTTTTGCTCATACAGAAATGTGCATCCTAGCTGGTTCAAGCTGAACAGAGGATAATTTGGGCAGCATACCTATTCAAGCAGCAGTGACATTAAGCTGATTCTCTAAGCAGCAGCAAGAAAAGGAAAAAGTGGCTTAAGCTGTCTGACAAGGACTTCAAAACAAAATTCTTAAACTGATTTCAAAATTATGCAATATGCATCATCCTGGTTTGAAGTCCATTCTATTACAAATGCAGGAATAGTGTTGGAAAATTGAACAGGACATGCATAGAAATAAACGAGTCTAATTGTCTTAAAGATATTTCTTTTAGAAATGAACTTGGATTTATGCAAAAATATTTAAGAGGCAGCTTCTCTGAGGCACTGTATTGCATTACCTGGAAGTAATAAGGATGATCAGATAAACCAACTTTTTTTAATAACACAATGTACACAAGGCACACTCCTGCTATATTTTTATAATTTTTCTATATATTTATGTTACATGGTATTTCTGAATTACTATGAAATTGTACAAAATATATTGACATGTTTGTTACTTTATATTAAAAATGTAGCTACATATTGACATATCTAATGTCTAAATGAAAACACTATCATTTTTTGATATTACACAATCTCTGATCATGTACTGTGTTCACTGAAATGTTTACTCCAAGTGCCCAAAGCTTTTACAGATCTCCTAAAAAGTAACATACGTTTAAAACAAAATCACCATATTGCTTTGCTTTTTTAAAATCCACTTGTATTTCTTTGAAACATAAATCCTCCAATACTAAGGCAACTGAAAAATTATACTTTAATCTATTAAGCCTATTTTGCTCCTAATTTTAAAAGCAGTAAGAAAGTAACTATAAAGCTATCCAAGTATGGGAGTTTCAATTTCTCAAGCTTACTGTGTGTTCAGCTTTCACAAAAACAGTGTCTTAGTGACACAGAACCAAAGAACAAAAATATTTAGTAGGTAAGAACATACATTATATTGTACTATTTTATATTTAAATACAATGTACAGTATATAAATCTTACACCAATCATTTGACATTACTGCTTCAAAGTTGATTTTGGGATCCCTGAACTCCAGGGGAATGGTTGTCTTAAGCAAGACTCTGTATAAATGCTGTAGTTGGAACTGATGTATTTCACATGAAACCCAGTTCAGGAACTTAGGTGTCTCTGAAACTCTAGGATATTTGATACTCAACTGCAACTTGACTTCTGTATCTTAAGCCCATCCCTAAATCAAACAGAATCTTGCAGAAACTTGTTAGCAGCACAGCAACCATTTGCAGACCTGCACCAGCTCCTACAAAAAATATTTCTCAATGATGAGCTACAGATGTGAGAGCTACAGATTCTTATGATTTTGTATAGATCCTTAGTGTGGAATACATTTACTAATATTTGTGGTTTGAATGCATGTCACCATTTTCAGACAATACTCAGGCACCTTAATAAACAACCTTCATTTGTGGCAATCCTGAGCTACCATGAGTCTGATGTTCTTGCAGCACCTGTGGCAGCTGATCAGCAGATCTGAAAATTACAGCCTAACTTCACAAAGTTAATTTTGAAAATATTCGGTTTTAATCTTGTTAAATTGAATGTAAGGGAAATAAATCTTACCAGAGCATAGGAATAAGAGAGAAAGGAAAATGGCTTTAGTAATCCCCATTTTGGCCCAGCTGGCAGGGGCTGGAAGCTGTGTGTGTCAGTGCAAAATATTTTATTGATTCCCACTGGAGTTATGCATCAACAAATAAATGTGATAAAGGAAGTTAATCATTTTCTCATTTTCAATCTCCATTTTTAATCTCCAAACATCACCTGGAAGGTAGAACCTTACAAAAAATATTTACTTGTTTGTAGTGGGCATGGGGAAAGGTGAACACACTCTCTTCTTACTAAACATGCTGTTATTCTGAAATTGCTATGCTTCACTTTATCTAATTAAAGATGTAGATAACATTGCTGAAAATCATGGCCATTATCTTTGCATAGAATCCCAGACTCTGCATGTTCAAACCCCGCTGTCTATGCTATAAAAGGGTTACGCACAGGATAAGGAATGCAGGACTGAAAAGGGCCTTCAGTTTACTTCCCTGCAATTGGAATTGTACCTTACCATCACACATGCAAAATTATCAAAGTCCATTGTAAAACTGTGTATATTGAAAGCTTATCTCCTACACACTATTCCACCAGGAAGGTTGTTCTTAACCCTTACAACTCTGGCAAACCCATGAACCAACACAAGAACCAACATACTGGGAAGGAGCTGGATGAGCTGTCATTTGCAAGACTCTGAAATCTCCCAGGATTTAGAGTGAATTCTCTCCAATTGGCATTTCTCTAACGTCTAACAGCAGCTTGTTTTGCACTGGAAACTATTTGAAAACACCTGGCAAGGCCTAGAAGTGCACAGTCTCCCTAAAGCAGACTCTTCCTGGAGTCACAGCAGCTTGTTAGAACCAGAATTTCTCTTGTGGAAGATCTTAGCTCCACAGACAGAAAAGAAAGACTTCAGTCCAGGAAGGTAGCTGGCACCTGAAAGGCATTTATCACAGTTATAGCCATCACAGATGGGAAAAAAGCTGAACAGATGGAGAAAAAGCAGTACTTAAGGTTTTAGATGACCTTTTGCTTGACAATGTATAGTTATGCAACTGTGCTTTATGCCATTTTCAAGAAAGAAGGACTGAAAACACTCCAAAACGTACAATGATCTTGGCATTTGATCTCAGAGGTCACATTTCTTTACCAGCCAGACTCTTTATCACTTAGAGTATCTGTAGCCCTACTGTGTGATGGAATAATTAACATTGACCATGCTCAGGTACACCTGAGGACAGGAATAGCCCTCCATATTATCTTTGTAAACTGGAGGATTAGTCAGGAAAAAAGTGAGATGCAAGACCTTTTGTTTAATCCAAACAAAATAGTTATGAAAATATGGAGTGGAAAATAGTTAGATGTATAGCAGTTCTTCAAAAAGAGAGACCGAGTATTCCCATTGTTGACAAGATGGAGAATTAATAACAAAACTGTCCAGTTTTGACATAGTACTTCCAGTTTGACAGTGGCCAACAAGAATGGTCAATTATTTTGAAATATTATCTGTGAGGCAGGCTTGCAAGATACAGATTTCTTGTAGTGAAGAGAAAACTTGCTGTTTTGTGGTAGTAGGTAGACTCAATAGAAACCTTCAGCTGCACAAGAGGCTCTGTTCTCATAATGGATAAGATTAAATTTGAGAATGAAAGAGTCAGAATAGACATGAAGACAAACCTGCCATGTCATAACAAGAAAGCCCTGTAATGATCATCTGAAAAGATGTCTTAAGGGCAGGTTAGACAAACCTCTGATAGGGCTGATGTAGAAAAAGTTGCTCTGTTGCAGGAGAGAAAGATAAAACAGATAAACCTATTTTTCTCTGAAACTTTCTTCTGTCTTGGATCTCAGCTCTTTGTACTCCCAACAGTGTGAAGTTCTGTCATGTGGTGCTTGGAACAAGAGTGGGACAGATTCCATCACTAGATCCAATACAGATGTCTCTGTGTCTTGGGCTACTTTTCTGTGTCTGGTTTTCCTGTTCCAGTCTGAAGTTTAAACTCCAAATTTTGAACCTTTGAAGAAGGTTCAAATCTTATCGAACAGGTTTCAAGAAGCTAAGTTGTATATTTTCAAGATCTCTCATAATACAACTATCTTTTTTTACAAGCTGATTTTGCCATTTCGATGTTTTACCTCCTCTGCACTTAGAATATACCAAGTATTCTCAAATATTTCAGGTATTCAGGCATTTATGGCATTAATGGATTACAGAAAAATTAAATTAGCAGAAATAAATAAAGCATGCCTCTGGAGGGACAGCCAAAATGAGATTATATTTTTTTACTGTAATCACCAAGTTCAAATAGTAAAGCCTTGGTTTTCATCAGGGGATAAACAATGCAAAATGAAGAGGAGGATGCTGGCTTGCTGTCTGTAGCATTCTGGGTGGAAGAGAATGCAGAGAATTTGAAAGCTTTTAAAGGGTGGGGATGGGAAATTTATTTCCTGTAAATGTAAACTACAGAACAACTTTTGAGTTAAAATAATAAACTAGCATGTATGCAGATAACTTATCGAAAGCATAGGAAAGGGATCCAGTGGCAAGCATTCTAATTGTATTATTGAACTGACAGAGAACAGGGTGGAATTTGGAATTAAAAAGGGCTATTTAACAATATGTAGAAATTTAGGGTGGCTGAAAGTACCTAAAGGCTTTCAACAGCCTAAATTTTGAGTCTTGCCCCAGAAAAATGTAGATACTTTTGGCTGAGTAGGAGCTGTTTCCCTCAGTAGGAAGAAGAATCCTTCAATATATGGATTCTCTGAAACTCAGAACCTCTTCCCCAGAGCATATGGTCAGGTCAAGCAGCAGCACCATTTGTGGGGAATATACAGGAACACCTTATCTTGTCCTGTTCCTACTAGAAAAAAAATGCAGAGCAGAATTCAACTTACCTAAGTTAAGATGAAGTTAAGATATTAGGTAAATATTGATTTCTAACTAGTCTGTGATTAGCGATTCATCTTTCAGATTCCCTTTCCAACCAATTGAGACATAGGTATTTGGAAACATTTTGTCTGACTAAACATATATGACTGCTTTGGGATGAACTGCATCATAGGAATTCTTATTTCTCTCACTGACTACAACATGAATTTAGTGTGATGAACTTAGCAGGAGACATCTACTCTGGAGATCTCTGCATTTGATCAGATAAATCCACCTACAGTGTACATAGTCCCATGGAAAGAGAACTTTCTTCACTTCCATCTGTTCTCAAGAATGTGTTGAGCAAGTGCTCCTTCCATGTCAACTTGCTTCCCACAAATAGGATGGGAAAAAGAGTGAAGTGAACATCTGGGCAATTTACACAATTTGCCATGCATGTGACATTCATACATACTTTAAGAAAATTTACCCATTTTTGCATATTAGTAATATGTTCATGCCATCAAAACAGGTTCTATTTCGACACCTACTTTTAAAAGTTTATTACTCATCACTTTATTCTTACATTATTTAGTTTTTATTGTCATTTTGTTAACTGGCTAGAATTTATTTCCTTTGCACAAATGCAAATAAAAATGCTAAATGGACAAATAACTAAATGATTATATTTCATTCTACATGTACATAGAATCATCGAATCATTTCTAGGTTTGAAAAGACCTTCAAGATCACTGAGTACAACCATCAACTTGACCTATTGATTCCCATCACAAATGAGATCACTAAAATGCCACTCTAATCAAGGTGAGTTGTCACAGACATCAGTGAAGCTAAAATATCATCCACAGCAATATGGTACAGACAGCTGAGCAGATTTTAAATTGTACCTACGTCTAGAAATAATACTTGGTGCATTTGCAATGCTATCTCAATGTTCTCAATTCATAGCAATGTAACTGCTTTTAATACTTCTAAGAAATCATTATTATGTGTCAGTTAACAAAAATACTCTATTTTCTCAAGAAAATATCTGCTACTAGAACTATGGCATCCAAGTCTAAACTAATGCACCCTTGTAAAACTTGAGTTAGTTTACTGAAGTCTCTTGGCTGTTATCATCCATCACTTGTTCTCTTAGAACAGGGTACACTGCTGCTATTGAGAATATATATCCTGATATTAAAACAGCTACTGCATTATTTATATTCCTTTTCTGTGGTAAAAAAACAGTTTATCTGTTTCAAGATGTGTTGAGTCAGACCTGAATCCATAAATAAGAAAAATATCTTAATTGCCCTTTTTATCTATTCTGTTTCTGTATGTACAGGGCACATGCTGTATTCAGAAATGACATACATCTTTCTGAAATCCTCACAATACCTTTCAATAACGAAGTCTGAGGAGAAAAAGAAAATACCCAAAGTACATTTTTTTTCCAGTGGAAGCATGCACAAACACACATTCACATATTTTCTCCAACAGGCAGCATGTGAAGGGTGTAAGGAAGAAGACTTTCTTCTTTCAAGAAATCAGGAGATCTCTTAATTTACAGCTGCACAGGTATGACATTTACACAAATGCTACTAAATTCCACTGAAATGCTTTTATTTCAACAGTTCCACCCCCCCCCCTTTTTTTTTCTTATTTTACCTCTGTCACTTTGTCATTGTGCTCAGTCTGTTTGTTGTTTATCACTGAGGACTGTGAGACTGGAGACCACAGCTCAAGATTGTATAACTAATGAAAATCCCTTCCTTCTCTACAAATTGTTTTCATTTCCCGAGGGAAAAAGCAAAAATAGGAATAAAACACATGTACCTTCCATGTACCTTCTAATTGGTCCACCTACATTTTACAAAATATTATACTGTGGTTGCAATTAACTGAGCATTATACAACACATGTGGGAGCCAGTTTTTAATCCTTAGGCAGCAAGAAGACATATAGTATAAGTATGGACATGTGATCTGAAATCATACTTCAATTTGGGCAAAAGATATTACAGAAACCGTTTTTGGCACCGAATCTCTTTTGGTCTTCAGACCAGCCAGAAGGATGCTATCGAAGTAGGCTTTGCATTTAAAAGCATAGCAACTACATTTTTGCTGGTCCAATCCAGACTTGGATTTTAATACATTTATGTAAAAAAATTCATTAAAAATGTGCTACTCTGTGGATGTCTGAAAGAGTGATGCTTGTGACATTTTATCTGAAGAAAGGTACAACAGCACAAGATCCAGAATGATAACAATACTAGTAACCACATTGTTGTACATATGGAGGAAGTATCTGGTTATTAATCGAGCTAATTCACAATTCTTTCACTGTTTCCTCACCAATTCCATTGAGCTAAATTTATATGGAAACTTGATTCCAGTCCCTTCTCTTTTCCCGCTGCTTCTTTCTCCCTTGTTGAAATGATTAAAGGGCCCAGAAAGGAAAAGGAGAAGCAATTCAAGACTGAAATGTCAGTGCTGATGGAAAGAGAGGACAGATGTGCAATGGAGAATTTAAACATGACACCCAGAGAGAGCCTTTCACCTGTTTTCATTTGCAAAGTCACAGAAATGCTGCAGAGAATTGTAGCCATCATTTCTAGAGCTGAATCACTCCCGTAACACTAATGGTGCCTTGCTAACTTGAACCAGCCTGCAACAATAAATGGAGTAAAACAACAGAAAAGTGTGACCGAGGGTAAGAAAATTCAAGGACTTACTATTCCTTGCAGCTTGGGAACCATATGACCAAATCACAGGCACATGATTTCTCCCCCTAGTAAAGATTATTGAATTAAATACTGAAATGAAAAATGCTCAGAATAGCTCTGCAGCCATGAAATAAAAAGTGGAAGAATGAGTAATTAGGAAAGAAATGATACAGATATTGGCAGCAAAGGGGCAAGGAGAGACTAAACTATGAAAATGCTATGAAAAGCTATGAAAATAACAGACCAAAAATAAAGCTTTCATGCCAATTTGAACTAGAAGACCTCAGTACTGAGGCCAAGTACCCATTAACTACACAAGGTGCATTAGCATTTTATTTAATTCACAAACACAAAGTCTAATTCTATAAAGATCCTGATAACAGTAGCAAATTGAAAATGTGAAGCTTATGATGAGTCACATAGTAGAGAAAGATAAAGATTCAAAATAATTTACTAATAGAAAATCATAGAATGGGTTAGAAGGGACCTTAATTATAGTCAAAATTCCAAAATATTACTTGGCCTTGCTTTACTGTCTTCAAACACATAAAAATAAGCTTTTTGTTAGGTGTTGCCAAACTCATTAGCCTGACAGAGCTGCTGCAGCTCAGCATTCCCAGATACAGTCAGTGGCAATGGGCAGCACGTTCAGCATGTTTTCCCATCACACGCACAACTAAATGCACATTTGCACACTTGCACACAGCTGACCACACGCCTGTGGGAGGCCCTTATCCTCCCAGAAGACGCCTCTTAGCCTCTCTTATCTCTTCAGGAACTGGGCCAGGTTTATGGCTGCTTTGATAACTAGCTCCCAAGCTTCTTACCCTACTTACTGGCTAGTCCGGCTTGATATGTGGTGATCACAGGCTGACATACACACCCACACACAAAGTACATGTGCCGCTGCCTCTAGTTGCTAGCACCCCAGGCTGATGGGACACTACAGCCCCTGGTCTGACTCCAGCTGCTGTAGCACCCACTGACCACCCACCTGTTGACACACTATCAGACCCTTTCCTCCCCTATTTCGTCTGTTTTCCCACACTTGTTCCTCCTCCTCCACAGATGACCTTAAAGCCTCCCATTTTCTGCCCCTGGTTCCTCCCCTAAACACCCCAAAATAATTGTACAGTCCCAAGATGTTCTCCCCCTGCATCCCATCATGAGTCCCACACCCATAGGCAGTAGCCCCTCTCCATATGAAAGTGCTCTGAGGAGAGCCCACCACTCAACTCATCTTCACAGGTTTCCCACCTGGCCCATGAGGCCCATAGCTCTCAGGGACAGCCCTGGGAGGAGCAGGAGTAGAAGCACCCTTTCTATTACTGAGCTATCTGGGATTTCTCTGCCTGACATTGTGCTTCTGTGCTTCATTGTATTTGGGGGGGGGGGGATGGGTGGGTGGGGGGTGACATTTTACCACATGACCCAACACTTTCAAGCATTGCTAAGAAGAGCAGTTAAAAAACTAACCAGAGTATTCTGACTATAGGCAGCTTCTGCACACCACTCATACCACTCACAGGCCTTATCCAAAGACTAAACACCAGAAGACAGTGGCAATGAACTACCTCCACCAGCCTCCACTGACTTTCTGCTAAGTCTTTTGTCATTTGGTGTGTATGTCTTAGAAGTGAGTTACAGGACCTTGGAGGAAAACAAGTATAGAGAATGAATAAAAGGAAATGACAGTATTTTAGACAAGAAAATGGAAAATAAGACAGACAACTCCCATTTAAAATTAGATTTATTAGGGTAGGAAAGATCATTTCAATACCCAACTCTTCAGACATTCTGGAGCTGACTTGTTATACGCAGCCAGCAGTAAGTCATGGTCTCATGAAATGTGAGTACCTGCCCATCTCTTTTCCACTGTGGACATGTACACTCACTATTTCCTTTGCTACTCTGCATTTTTTCCTCTGATATCTGATGTTTCACAGTTCTCTACTGAGAAAAATATTGTAATGACAGTGAAAAGGGAGTAGCATAACAGTCATGGGGTGTGATGTAATAACAGTAGGCACAGTATTGCTCACAGTATC
Organism: Nettapus auritus; assembly: GCA_011076525.1. NCBI lineage: Eukaryota > Metazoa > Chordata > Aves > Anseriformes > Anatidae > Nettapus > Nettapus auritus. The sequence goes on along the minus strand of CM021767.1, from coordinate 47,764,306 downwards.
ACAGTGTTTGGTTGTTTTCCAAAGTGACTGAGCTTGTTGACCTTTAAATTTGTTCCTGCTACTTCTGCAGCATGTTTCTTACCCACTGACACTCCACCCCAGCCACTGGACCCTAGCATACATTCAGAAGCCACTGGACCCTGGTATACATTCAGCACAGCACAATTCCGGAAGAGACCAGTATATTTGCAGTAAGTAGAAAAGATTTCTTTAAACTTCTGTGTTTTGCTTTCTTTGGGTTTCACTATATTGCCTGTTTTTTAATTTGTTTGTTTGTTCAGTTTGTTGTTTTGTTATACAAGATACCACCTTTATAAGAACCATCACTTATTAATCATTGCTATCATCATGATTAGTATCATGAGTTCTCACATCAGAGACTGGGATCCAGGGCTCAGTGCCATACAGCAGAGTACGCCAGGAGAAAGCACCTAAGAGGTGACATGGAGGTACAAACAGTAAAAGAAGCTTGACCAAAGTCAAGCAAATGAGTTGCTTGGGAACAAATGAGTTGCAAGGCCAGAAACCCTGGTAAGTTCTGCTCATTGCCTCTGGCTCTGTCCATTTTTCTCAGATAGCATCTCTGGTATCTTGGTGCCACCTCCCTTTCCACCTTGGGTGGGAGAGAGCTGGGAAGGATGAGGGGAGCTGCCGCCCTCTGCAGATCCCCTGGCCTTGGTGCCCATTCAAGGTGTCCACCATGGGCTGGCTGCTGGGTGGCATCCTGGATCCCGCAATATATTCAAAATATATTTTGCTTTTATAAAACTACTCTGATTAAATATTAAAATATTCCCTTTACAAGGACATAGAAAGTTCAAATAATTTGGAATATTAAGCATCAGACAGGATGGGTTACTGTTCATTGTACAAGCAGCTTTGGTGGTTTGAGATACTGCAGCCTATGCTTGACTACTTGTTGACTTGAGCTGTCTACTCTAAGTGATTGCCCTCCAGAAAAAGTGCATCATCTGAGCACCAGCTGAGTGTAAAAGCCCCCACATGCTGTGGCTCAGTCTAACCTGACTGCATTGCATTCAGGCAGGCAACCTGTTAGTAAGGCGCAGTTAGCCACCTTGGAGTCTTCAGCAGAAAAATGCTACACTCTAAGGAACAGCTAGAAAATGGTGATGTTTTAAGCCATTACATCTGTTTCCAAATTAAAATGTGTCTATGACTTGACTTACATCACAGCCCTAAAACCCTATTACCCCCCTAAACTGTTCATGCTATTAATCCATATTCTGCCGTTAGTAGGGTGGTTTGCTTTGTTGCTCATATCATTTGACAGAACAAAGCAGCTGAACAGTAAAAGCACTGGAGTGGTGAAGCCATTGCAAACAGCAGGGATGATAACCTTTTAATCCAGCTCATCATTACAGTTCACCTGACTTACCTTTACAAAGCAGATTGAAATGACACAGGCAGCAGAAGACACTGAGTGATGTGGCCTGCTGTGGTTACAGGGCTGACTAAAGCTGCAGTCCATGGCTGCGGTACCTGGCTGAATGACTCAGAGGCTGATAGGGATGAAGCCATCCACTGAGACCTCGAGGTGTGACTCCTTCCTACACCTCTGCTGCATGTGTTCATTCTCTACCACACTCATGCTCATTCCCACACCTCTTGTCACAAACCAGCCATATCACGACTGATCTGAGCATTCCTTGCATCTTTGAACATAAAATCTGAGGGCTTGGCTCAGGCCACACATACGGATTAAGCACAAAGACCTGATGCCAGAAGTGATCTCTAGCAGACAGCAGGGTGGCTTGTGCCAAAGGGCAAAGGAGGTAAAGTCTCCCCAGTGCCAAAGACAGCCCCACAGCTCCCATGAATGCTGAGTAATACCCCACACTGGCTGCTCTGCTCAGCTGGTCACCCATAATAACTCTGGTCAGGAGAAAAATACTGTCAGAGGCGAGCTCTCTCTGTGAAGGAGTCACAGGTCACCCCCCAGTAACCTGTGAGTCACTCCCCTGCAGCTTGCCTCTGGCAACAGAGACCCTGGCTACAGACCAGTGTGGGAAGGAGCAATCTCCTTTCTTCAGATACCTGCTGCTGGTGGCCCCTGGGTGCCTGTGCCAGCATGTCTCATGAAGGCCAGGCCCAGCCACACAGGAAGCACTCATCTTGTTGGGGTGCCTTCCACTCAGGGAACCCCATCTGCTGCCTGTAGAGGAGTCAAGTAGTAAATCAACATGTAAGGAGAAAACATACAGCAAGCCTGGCTTTTATTTGGCTTGAAGTAGGATCTAAGAAGTTCCTTGGCCTTGTCATGCAATGGGTTTAGACAGCAATGGAAAAATTGCAACTTCTTTGGGCATGAGCACAGAGCTGCAGGTCTCAGAGCCTGCCAGCCCGCCCTTGCCAACCAGTTCAGGGGAAGTTCAGAGGAATAAGTGAGCCCATAAGCCCTTCTATTCACCTATCGGCAAGAAAAGCCTTTCTCCAGTGCATGCTGCTTGCGCACATTGTGCCTCAGAACATCCCTCCCCAGGGCTGAGCAGAAAAGAGCAGAAGGGCAGGGAACGAAGAGGTTGAACAGGGTCCATAAAAACAGTGGTGTAAACACTTCCCTAATACCAAGAACTGCACTTTCAGCCAATCTGAAAGTGACTCTGAGTCATATGGTCTCAGTGCAGGGAAAAAAAATATAATAAAAAAAAATCCAAGTCATAATTTTTATGAGGGCCTCCTCCTGCCATTCTAACAGCAATTTCATTTCACAGGTAGAAGAGTTACCTAGGACACAAGAAGGGCATTACGAGCAAAGGATATTATTTAACAGAAATAAAATTATCATGTGTGCATACTGTAAAGAAGTAGGAGGTTCAGCCTCCCTACAAAATGCAAACATTCTTTTATTATAATTGCCTAGCTATCCAGCAGTCCTTTTAGTTTCATGTCCTTTTAAACCCCTTCCTTTTCTTTCCAGAACAAGCTGGCATTCAGCACCGTAGGAAAGAATCCAAGCTAAGAGGCGTCTTTGTAGAGAAAATACCGTGAACACAGTTTCTCTCAATGGAGAAATTGAGTGCTCAGGGCACTTGGCTAGCTGTCATCCTTGTCCCTACAGATGCACAAATGTAATACTAGCAAGGACCTTTTACATATTTTTTTCCATGCTTACGTTCACTGTGACTTTTCCTGCTGGGTATGGGGTTGGAAGTTGGATTGGCAAACAGACTGTGTGTTATTATAATCACATTTTTAAAATCCTCTGAAAGAGTATGTGGGTTTTGCATTTCACTCTAAAGCACTTCATTAGGCAACTGAGTAGCATAATAGCAGTTACAATTAACGAAAGATTTTTGTCTGTTTATAACGTGGCAAAGCTACAGGAAAAAAAAAAAAAAAAAAAAAAGCCAAGTATTTTTGGGAAAAAGATAGATAGATAGATAGATAGATAGATAGAACTGGAGCATTACATCTGCTTCTACAAAACTGGACCTGGCTTGTATCTCTCCTTTACATGATATCATTTAGCTGTCTGTCATATACTTGGTGGCCATGTTGGAGAACCCTGCTCAGCCTTCATTCTGAGAAATTGGCCCCTTTCTCCACTGATCTTGAGCTCTGGAGAAGATAATTTGGAACAGTATTGGATCAGGCTAAGAAAGATTACTATTATTTCTGCAAAAGGCTGAAAGAGCTAAACTGAAAAAATTATTACTATTATTTTTATTGGTAGTCTTGAAAGGATTGTTCCTCGGGATGATGGTGTGAATGTTGGCTGAAGAGCAAGATTTCACCACTGCAGGGCTAGAATTTGCAGAAGGGCTGGATAACACTTTTGTTTCTTGTGGGACTTAGGCCTGTTTGCTTTTCAGTATCTTGTTGCTGTGACAGCTTGCTGTCCCTGTGGGAAGGTAGAAGGTGGGAAGAAAATGCTGCTTCTCAGGTGACAGAAGGAACTGATATAGAACAAGTGATGGGGCAGATCATTCTCCATTCTCACTTGCATAGTTCACCCTGCATGTTTTTTTATATCTTAAATGCCACAGAATTGGCATTTCCGATGCTAACTGGAAAAATCCCTTGGCAATTTGTCCTAATCTTCTCTCACTGATACACCAACGGTATAATATGGAGTAATCTGAAGGTTAAATCAGTATAATGCAGAACAAAGACAGCTGGACAGCTGATTCCTAAAGGATACTAAAGGAAATATAAATCAGGGTTACTTCAAAGTCCTTCTAATACATATTTAATGAAAAGTGAAGCTAAGCTCTAATAAATAATGTGCAAGAATCTGCCTTACAGTAGCTATCAAAACATCATTATACAACTAGCCACACTTGTCAAAGTGTACAGTCATCCAAAACACCTTTGCATAGTTTTAAAGCTGTCAATCTTTAGATTCATTACCAGAGTTGCATATGCTAGGATATTTTATAAATATGCCCCATTAAAATACATGTAACATCTTCACAAAAGTATGTACAGATAAGAAAATTACAGATAACAGTAAATAGCTCAAATAACAGAACGCGAGACTTTGCACCACAGAGACAGGACAATTTTTTTTTTTGTACTAATTAACACAAATCAATACAATGACAGACAAAACCATGCTCCATCCTGCTCTCTTGGGACAGCACATAGGGAACAGCTGGTGCCCTAAGGAGGTACAGCTGTGGCTGACTGGCACTTACAGAAGCCACATTAGGGTAAGAAAAGTCTGGCTACTTCTCTGAGTAAGGGTTGGTCAGATTCTGATTCTGGACATTAGGTAAAGTGCCCACATCAGGAAGTTGGATTGGAGGTATTTTAAGAAGTTTGTATAACACTGAGACTGCCAACAAAGAACACATGCGACACTCTTTTAGCATAATAGTCTTAATTTGCATCTAAAATGCATATGTAGGTAAGAAAACACATGTGGTAGGGAAGTAAACTTATCTGCATAACTCCAGATGTAAGCTTTTACATCCTGTATTCTGGAATGAGGAAATGTCCCAGATAGAGGCCTGAACAAATAGATTTTCAATACTTCATGCACTCACTGTCATGGCTTTAGACACAACATTGAGACTACAATAAATTGTTATTTATTTAACATTTAAAATAACAGCAAGTTAAAAAAGTTCTGTTGCATTATTCACTGTTATTTTAAAAAAAAATATGGAAAGTAATGGTCTCTGTTCCAAAGAACCAATCATCTAAAAGTTTGGACATATGGGAGTGGATACGATCAATGAATAACTCAGACTGGGGCAGACAGGAGTAGGAAATGCGAGTAATTCATTACAGCTTGTCTGTATTCAATCAGGAACACTTTGCACGGTTTTCCAAATATGTAGGTTAGGAGATCCCGTTTTTTTTTTTTTTTTCCTTTCCATTTAAGAAAGGAAATAAATGTTTTGCCTGGTGAACGTGCCCTTTTGGAAGTTCAACCAATTTGTATTCTGGTGCTTTGTGTGTTGGAGTTAAAGGAAGAGCTTTAGTTCTTTGGTGCAGCCCTTGTCAGCTCCTCTGACTGCAGAGTGGCAGTAGCAGAGAACTTCAGATTCAGGAGGCAATGTCGCATATTGATCTTTGTGAACATGCTCTGCTAACTGCCAAGGTTTGGGTTTCTTTTTTTAATAGCTTAGCACGGCTTTTAGCAAGCATAAATATAGCTGTACAAATAGTGAGAAGCTATTTTTGAACATTTTGGTCACTGCTAAATACAGAATTGCTAACCCAAGCATTCAGAAGTCATGATTCAGGTCCCCAGAATGAGGAGACTGGCCTAAGTATGTAAATCCATTTTTATTTGCTGTCTGTTTGTTTTGCTTACCGAAACTTCAGAGTATCTCTGGCTCTTGTCTTAAAGCTGTTTACTTCAAAACTAAAGACAGAAATTTAATCTTAGTTTATATTTGCCTTTAATTCATGCATCTCTTGGAGTCAGGACTTAAAGAATTCTTCCTAATGCTCTGAGACAAATGGAAATCTTGGAAACAGTGTAAAATAAAATTCTTGCGTCATGTTCTCACCTCCTCTCAGCTCGTTAAGAACAGTCAAGAAACTTTCTTTGCTTATCCGTCAAAGTGTACGTCATAAGTAGCTGAAATTTATTTAACCAAAAATGGGAATGTCACCCCAGAGCAGACAGACCAGGACAGGACTGAGGCACCATTCATCTCCCACCTTCCCTTGTTTTCAGAGCTTTGACATAAAGAGAGCACAGTGCCTCCCTGTACAGGGGTGACATTAGTCAACCCAGTGCAGAACAGCAGCAATCTTCTGAGGGAGGCACTTGCTCATGCAGCATAAATATATCATGAATGTCACACAGAACACAAATATCATAGCACAAATGTCAACTACTCCAATTTTCTCCAATACTTGCAACAGGCATTAGCTTAAACTGGTTTGATGAATGTTTTGTAGAAGTAATTCCAATTTGTGACGCATTTGGGAGTTTTTGTTTTGTTTTGCAATTTGAAAAGCTGTTAAGAGGCAGCTTGTAAACAGGACAAGGATCTAACTTTGTGCAGTGAAATGAAAACAGCACATTGCTTGCCCATTTGTAACCTTAAGCCCAATATGATTTTGTACATCCTCAGCTCCTGTTCTCCAGATTTTTTTTAAACTTGGCCAATGGTGTTGGCAACTGAGATTTCCTGCAAGAATGGTTTATTGTCCTCATTCCCTTGAAAGGATCAATTTTTAAGCAATCACTGTCATAAGAGCTGGTGACTGTTTCCTTTCTAAAAGCACTTGAAAATATATTTTTGTGGATGAGGCACACTTTATTCACTATTATATTTTTCCTGGAAACACCTCAAAAAAAATTCCACACACAGCGAATATATTAACCTTTTCAATAGTAAGGATTAGCAAGCTTGCCTTCTATAAAATACTTTTAGCATCCTTTTTTACTGCAAGACTCACAAGTGGTCTTTGCTGGAAATTAACAGACTTGTTTTAACACCATAATATTTGATTATTAGCTCAGCAGTCATTTACCAAAGTATTATAAATAACCAAATTACCATTTACCTGTTATATCTTCTGCTTACTATCTTGAATTCCACATTTTGCCTTATACAGCTATTCTTTTGCCTAAATAAACCACCTAAATTTATTTCTGTTGAAATGCTGTAATCATGCCAGGTTATTTTTGTCTGTAGCTCTCAAGGAAGATTGTGTATCTCTTTTACCCCCACATTTAAAAGTGGCAGAGGCTGCTTGATACCTGTGAGGGAACAAATAGTCTGACAGGGAAGGGCATGGGCAGGGCTTGCATCACCCTGACCCGTTCCTGCTTGTTGAGCCAGCTAGGCAGCCCAAGTCAGAGGTTACACCTTCCCTAAACAGGTGTAACTTGAATACTCCTCCAACTGTACTAGAGAGCTGGGGGGAAAGAACCACAGCCACTGAGCAATTTCTTCTGGGGTTTTCTTCCTGTGGCTGAATGCTGAAGTTCAACCAAAAGGCCAAGCACCTCCCTGGTCATGTTGTCCATTCCTCTGCCTTTGCAGATATCATGCAGCATGTAGCATGGTCATGACTCACATCACAATAACCTGAAAGTCAAGTCAGTATGGGCCATGCGTTCTGCTGCTACACGTGAAGGTAAGGAGATGGAGCACTCAAGCAAGGAAGGGACAAGCAGAAGCTCTGCAGTGCAATTCTCTCTTCTCCATGGCAGGTCAGGACTCTGCAGTCTGGGAGCAAAGAGGCCTGCAGAAAAAATGAGCTGGCCTAGGACATGTCTGGCCATCTGCAGTGACCTCACCCTCTTGCAAAGCCACAGGGATTTCTTGCCAGGTCACTGCTGAATTTGCAGGTCTTTGATTTTGCAAATGTTTTCTTTAAGGCTTAGCCTTACCAAATGCAAATTAAATGCATACCTATATACCCTTCCAAAGACGTTCAGAGATAGAGTAGATATTGCAAATCCCTCTGTACCTTTGCTTTTCACACAGAAAATGCAAAACAGGCAAGCTTGGTTCGGTGAACTTGAACTAAACTGAAAAATGTTAATATTAATTAACTTTCTTGCTTGAATGAGGCTGGGGGGTTGGAAAGATTTCTTTCCCTATCCAGCACTTTAAAGAAATATGAACCTTGAATATTAGGGTTGATGGTGGTGTTAAAGAGAACTTGAGGGCTTTTGTTTATAGCCAAGGAGTCCAGGTACTGATTTGATAATATATTTGGCAGCTGGAAGAGCATTCAACAACAAAACTGGGCAGCACATTCAATTGAGGGTTCCTTGTTATTGGCAATAAATAAATAAACAAATGTGCAGCTTTCTGGCACTGAAACTGAATCTTATTTTGTTTTTCCTACTTGTATGCACAATAAATGCAAATTTCACAGTAAGCTAATGATTGGTGTCTATAATGAATGCCAGTAGCAGCTCAATGATTTAGCTATTCTGGTGGAAAATGCACACCTTGACACACTTTCATGCTGCAATGGGAAGAGATTCAATTACACACATAAGCACTGCTGGAGCTATGTTTATGGTTCTGCCAGTTTATACCCAATATAAATACACCAAGAAACCCTTTTTCAGTGTGGCAGATCATACAGAAATGAAGAGCACTCTGAGTGAGGCTGCTTTGGAACAAAGTGCCACGTAATCCAAGCATGTGGAAGCAGAAAAATCAAGCAATATACAGAGGTGAGAGGCATGGTTCACATACACGTTATAATAAATGACATATATTAATTCACAGTTAGTTATTTTTAAGGCAGACAAAAGCTGCCAAATTCAGTTCAGTCAACCATGGTTAAATGAGTACTTCAACCAGGATTGTACAAGGCTCAATTCAGAAAAGGAGCACCTACACTAAACTCTTGTTTCTACTGTTCTACGCTTTCTATCTCTGCTGTGTCTAACTGTAATTACTAACAGGACCTATAATTTAATGTCACATCTGGATAGGCCCTGCTGTGGCTGTAATCATATTTATCTAAGGATATTTCTTTGTTTTCCCCCATCCATATTATACAACACTAGCGTTACATTTCTAAATTAAAATAACAATAATTAAAAATAAAATAAAATAAAATAAAAAGCAGAGGATGAAGTATGTTAAAAAGAGCCAGGCAGAAAACCTAGCAGACCTGCTTTGTAACATCATGTAGGTAAGCTGGCTGATTTGTTATGTGGTTCTCAGTACAGACACTACATTTTTAAAGGGTATTTTTCAGCTTTTTTTCTCTATGCAAAAAGCCACATTTCCATAAATCAGCTTTTAGAACCCTGACCACCAATATGAGTGCATCTGTTTCATGCTGAATCCTCATATTTATGCACAAATATAAGGCTCTGCGTATGTCAAACTAGCAATCAGATTAACTTCTGGTTTGCATTAAAAACTGCAAGTAGTATTCCATGCAGAAAACTTGTCAGTGCACTTTAGTTACTGCGCTGTGGACCAAAGTGCCAATGTTAAATAGAAATGACATTTGAAGTCATATTTAAAAGGCTGGTTGCTGGTTACTGCTTTTTTAGACAGAAATCTTCAAAATTAAAATAAAGATCATTTGACCTTACAGTTTAGAGGAAACGGGACTCTCATGACAACCCTACAAGCTGTGACTGTGACACCTCCAACTCGCAGCTTTCCAGGAGACTCATACTCATTGCATTGCATCAGAGAGTAATTTTGATAGCTCTGCCTTTATCCAAATGATTAGACAGGCAAAATTTCCCTTTCTGAGCTACTGACTCCAGGAGAGAGATCCATTCAGAGATAAATTCTCTTATTCAACACTTGGTTTGGCTGGTTGTTGTGGGTACAACGTGGAGATTTGGAATAACTGTAGTAAGTGTAGCATGAAAGGTAACTGAAAAATATTGATTATATAAACAGATTTTAGGTACTTTCCACACCAAACATGCTCTCAGATGTCTTCAGATACAGACAGTGCAATAATTAAAACACATCAGAAAGCTCAGTTAAGGTGCACTGCCATGAATGGGGAATAGCACACAGACAATTTTTTTCTTGGTTTGGCAAAACTCACATAGGGAATAGAAATGTTGAAATGAGAGAAGAATCTGACTTCAGAATCTGACTTCAGAATCTGACTTTTGACTTTCAGAATCTGACTTTGTACAAATGAATATGGGTGTCACATCCATTTATTGCCAAGCTGTCGAGCTGACAACGTCCAAATAATGACAGGCTTGATTTATTTAACTTGCAAAATGCAATGGTTTATAATTTATAGAATTTGAATATTGGGACTTTGTATCAACTGAATTATGAAAGCAAAATACATTGTTAATTATTGTTAGTACTAATATTAATTATTGCTTAAGAGTTTCTTAAAAAGCATCATTAAAAATGACACTTTAGAAGGGAGGAGAAAAAGGATTTTCTAATAAAGCTGTCCTTATATCCTTATATAAGCAGTCTTTGTGCACCTTCTGACATGAAGTTACAATTTAATAAGAAAAAGAAGTGGCTATTTAACAGCAGTGAATGATGATATATTTTAAAATAATTTATTCTTACCTGCATTATCTTTTTAAAATCCATACTTGAAACAATAACAAAAACAACAACACAAACTTACAATTTGTGACAAAATTGCAAGTAATAACAAAAGGTTTGTGATACTGTGTGCTTTTAAATAGTTTTATTTCCTACTGATCTTTCTGGATTAAAGTTTGCTTGTAATTGAAAAGTTTATGAGGTTAGTGACAGAATCACAGAATGGCTGAGGCAGAAAGGTACCTCTGAAGATCTTCCTATCCCAGCCCCCCGCTTTAAGCAGGGTCAGCTGGAGCAGGTTGCTCAGGACCACAGCTAGTTGGGTTCTGAATATTTCCAAGGATGGAAACTCCACAACTCCTTTGAGCAACCTCTGCTGTTGCTCAACCACCCTCATGGTAAGATTTTTTTTTTTTTTTTTTTTTCTCACATTTAAATATAATTTCCTGTGTTTCAGTTTGTGCCCATTGCCTCTTGTCTTCCGCTGGACACCACTAAGAATAGTGTTGTCTTCTTAACTCCTGGCTATCAAGTATTTATACATATTGGTAAGGTCCTCCCTGAGCCTTCTCTTCTCCAGGCTGAACCTCCCAGGTCTCTCAGCCTCTCCTCAGACGTCAGATGCTCCACACCCTTTATCATCTCTGTGAGCCTTTGATGGACCCACTCCAGTACGTCCATGGCTCTTTTGTGCTGGAAAGCCCAGAACTCAGCTGTCATTTTGTGGTTTCATCCATGTGTAAACTTAACATTTAAATACAAAAATGCTAACTGAAGTGTTATTCTTGAAATTTTAAATACAGAAAAGAAAGATGAATAGCCCTATTAATACACTAACCTTAATTGTTCCTTTGGAAATAGAGTATGTATTAGAGTCATCTTCCATGGCTAACAGGATGCTTATCTTCTCATTCTGTGAATGGTCATCTATGCCTAAAGATGATTGTGAGTGACAGCTTCAGCCAGATCGGCTATAGCTCAAAGGTCCATCTAAAGTGCTGGTGCCCGTCTGAAGAGCTACTTAGAAGATAAATAACTCTGTGATCTCATGCAGGCACGTTGCAGTTTTGCAACACATGATAAAGTTTTGTAACTGACCCACACTGAATGGTTCTAACAGGTGAACAAGCAAGTTCATCAGCTGTCCTTCTCCAGTACTACCAAAAGAATTATGTGTACTGATCCAATTCAAAAGTGTTTGATGAATCTGCAGGAAACTTTTTTTTTTTTTTTTTTTTTTTTTTTTTTTTCCCTAGCTCTGTGTAGTGTGACACCTGTGCATCATTAGGAAGCTGAGGGTTTTTAATTGAGTTCAGGATGTTTTATGTTAGTGTTTTAATATCTAGGCCAAGTAGCAGGTCTAATTGACTAGTGTCTCTCCTGGGAGTAAGGGGGAAGAAAATTTATCTCCCAGACTTCAGAATACTGATATACACCAGAAACATTCAGCCTGTAAGAGAGGAAGAATTGGGCAATGACATGTCCTCAGCTTCATTTCAAGGTCATCCCATTCTCCACCAACTCCATTTCTTTCTCTTTTTCATTCTGCTTTCCTTGGTTAGAAACAAGAACTAGCACAATTTTGTCACGTTTGTTTCTATATCTGATTATCAGTACAGCTGAGAACAACGTCTGTGGAACTGAAAGGCTTCAGAGTGCAATTTGGAGTTAAAACAGCTCCTCTTAGAAAACAAAGCTCATTTTATGTCACAGTGAAATCTACCAAAGGTGCTGATATCAACTACCTTTAAATAAATAAATAAATAATTTTCGAAAGCATTCATAGTGCTAAGAAAAACAATAAGGTTACAAGTAATATCTGGGTTACATAATATATACATAGTATTTCAATGTAAATCAGTGACAACACTTAATTTTTTATTTTTTTTTATTTTTATTTTTTTACCTCAAACAAAACACAGCCATGATGTCAGTGAAACTATTGTCATACACAGATGATGCTAACAGTATACCCATGAAAGTAATAGGAACTTTATCTTCATGTTTGTTAACTAACACTGATGTCTCAGATTATGCTACTAAACTTTCCTTTCACAGATGCACTAGAAATAATTTCCCTGATAGTCTGCTCTTCCCTTAGCATTAGTGTGTCACTAGTAGTTAGTATTTATTTTACACTGGCTTTAGACTGAGGTGAGTTTTTCACCCAGAATATTTCAATGTCACTTCACATGCTTTTTTCCATATTTTTCTGTGTAGGAAGAAAGAATCCAACTTTTTTATTTTTATTTTTTTCTTTTCCCCTTAGGAATGAAAGGACATGAATGGGATTCCACACTGTTAAATGCATTTTGTCCAAATTTTGACAAAAGCCCTTCTTGGATGGGGCCTGAATCTGGAAAGTATTGGTTCCTTGTGAGGATTTTTGGAAAATTATGAGCCTAGGAAAAAAAGCAAAATGATGCACCCTCTCATAATTATAACCGGAACACTTTCACTAAGGCTGTTGCTATGGTTATAAAAAATAGTTACATTAAAATAAAACCTAACAATAATTTTCAAATGTTGCCAGATTTCATAGAATCATAGAATATCCTGAGTTGGAAGGGACCCATAAGGATCATCGAGTCCAACTCCTCTCACTGCACAGGTCTACTGAAAAGTTTAGACCATGTGACTAAGTGCACAGTCCAATCTCTTCTTAAATTCAGACAGGCTTGGTGCCGTGAGTCCCTGGGGAGCCTTTTCCACTGTGCGACCACCCTCTTGGTGAAGAACCTCTTCCTGATGTCTAGCCTAAAATTGCTTTTCCTTTTTCAAAAACATCATGGTTACATCGGTAAATCTGACACGTTAGTCAATGTAGTGGAAGTAGATTGTATTGCATTTATCTGTAACATATTTTCCAGTCAACGTATTTTCCAGTCAGAAGTAATGCCACTTTCAGGGAAAGGAGGTCATCCCCTGAAAACATAGCAAACAGGTTTTTATTTGAAACAAGTAAAGCTTTTCGAAGCTGTTCTGAGTTTCAGGATGCAGGAATCTGTCCTAGAGAAGACATGACATGGGACAGAGTAGGTGTCAGTCAAGCAAACAGGCCTAATGTGTTGCCTTACAATTTATCACCTGGGCTACAACCAGTATATATTTTATAAAACATGGAGATCTTGGGGTTGTCTCATCTCAGTGAAAGAAACTATGTAGGCCAGCCAAATGCTGTGTACTAGCTGCAGATCTGTAGTGTGCTCTGTTGTTGTTTGGAGAAGGGTGTGTGAACTCCATTATACGAAGTGGATGGGGAAAAGGAACTCTTTAAAATCATATAGGATATGAATTTTGTTTGGTTGAAAGTCTCAGGGGAGGGAAAAGAAAAATGGATGAAAGAGCTGTTAAGCTTTGATGACCAGCTTTTCACAGCTCTTCCAGAACTTCTAGTGCTGTCCATTTTGGTTTTCTGTTACTTTTGTCTAGGAATGTTTCAGAAGTAGCCATTCATAACTAACATCCATGACTTTTTCGGAACTGGCTCACAGAGCAGCTAAATGCATGGAGGCTATACCTTCTGTAGCCATTCTGTAGAGAATGTCACAGAGACCTCAGCTTCCTAATACAAGGGTCATAAACTGGATTCCTCAGCTGGCTGTAGCTGGAGAGATTACTGCTGCCAGGAAAGCAGATTAGCTCACATCATTCAACAGTTATGTCAAGTGCTATGCGCTGTTTCCTAGCAAGTATGGGTCTTAAAATAATCATCAGTACATTTGAAGAAGAGGAGATGCAAAACAATTATATAAAAATAATGATAGGGACCAATAAACAACTCTGAATGCACTGACATAACATAAAATGGCAGGTGATGATTTCTTCAGTGTTTTACACTGTAGGAATTACAGTACAGTGGTATGTGCAAGTATTTACAAGGATAAAAAAAGTTATGTTCATAATAAGGTAACAGCTTTTTAAACAAATGAATTGGTTAAAGATGTGGGAGTAAGATAAGACCTGAAACACAGCAGAATTTAGACAGTTGTGGAAGTTATGGGAGTTGTGGAATGAATTACTAACTTGTTATCCTTTAGTTAGGGGTGCTTTGTAACAAGTTAAATACATTAGTTCCTATTGCTTGCTGTTCAGCAGGACTGAACCATCAACGGGATTAAATAATGAAAGATTAATTCACCTTGTGAAGCTGTAGGTGCTAAATTAATCCAGATGATTCAGAGCAGAAGCAGGAAATAAATCCTATAAACATCTATGTATATATGAGTAACTGCTCTCTCAGGGTTGTCCCATTGATTTCAATATGCCTATTATACAAATGAATTGATACGTATATAAGTGTTTGCAGGGTTTAACATTAAATGAAGATTAAAATCTTCTCATGGCTGCTTATAACTTCCTACATATGATGCAACAACCAGGAACTACTGAGGTAAAGGAACATACCAGCTACACTGCTTTTCTATGACTACTCTCACTTTATACTGTTGTAAGCTGTTGGAAGAAGAGAGATGGACAGGAGCTGTAGAAAAAAATCCCTAGGCAGGGAAGGTCTATATAGATCTCACAGCTGTTTTGCAGCTGCTATAAGGCAGATATAGAAAGAATTTCAGATGCACAACAGAGTCTGGAACTCTTTTTTTTTTTTTTTTTTTTTTTTTTTTTCCTGCTTTCTGGGTTGATGAAAATAAATAGCATCACTTTAAAACTTTTAATATAAGCAAGTGTTCAGACTTGCAAAATCCATGAAAAGACAGGGTGTTACATGCAATGATGCACTAAATTTCACTGTCAGGCACACAGAGAAAACAGCTGATATGCTCTGGGTCTACAACACATGGCTCCAGAGGATAGACCCCAATTCTGTGGTGGAGCTCCTTTGTATATGATATTATTATACTGAACACAAGCATAGACAAAGCACTGCCATCATCTTGGTCATGTATGTAAATGTCCCATGGCTGGTCTCTGTGTATGTGTATGATACAGCTGGGGAAAGAATTACAGTGTGATTTAGCAGGAGCCAAGCAAGCTTTAAACAAGCTTACTCTGGTGGTGGTAGTCAAGTTCAAGTAGAACTAAATTCAGCACAACTTATTTTCCCAGGTCCAAAGTTCATTCTTGGGGAGATATGAGCAACTGTAGCCAGACTGTTGCAATATATGTGCTGACTCAGAAAAAAAATGAGTCTCTTTATATCTGAATACAGTCATGCCCATGCCCTGTCTCTAAGTACCTTTGAGTATCTGTCAGTGATTTTAGCTGTGCCCAACTTGGCAGACACTGAGCACAAAGGCGAGCTTTACACTCTAAAATCGTATTGCTTTAAGCACAGCTGAGGGTCACCCTTCACTCATCTGGGTCATGCCATTTTAATAATGGCAGCAGCAGTGCTACACACACTTGCTTTTTAGGACAGGAAGTACCAAAAAAATACTGAGTTGAAGTGATAAGACAGTAATTCTGGGAATGTTTCTGACCTCATGCTACTGTTACTTACAAATTCTCCTTTAATAGTGATGATTCAGATATCAAGCCCTGTGTGATCTTACAGGCAGCATATGAGATGACAGTGTTTAGACAGAAATACTCTACCTCTGTCAAGCTAGCTGGCTCCTATTATAGAATGGCTATTAAACCATGCTGCTGAACAAGCTTTGGCAGCTATCATGCGAGCTTCTGAAGTGAATGAATCACTGTGGTAATAGATGATTGAACAGAGCTATATAGTGTGATTCCTTAATTTCTTTCAGAGGTTCACACTTCAAAGCAGTTGCAGCAAAGCTCAAGTTAATAGGACACTGTAAACAGTCCTGTTTCTTTCAAAAACAACAACAACAACAACAAACAAAAAGCCACACCCAAACTTCCTGATCTTCTATGAAAGCAACAAAACTGCAGATGGAAGAATCTACATATTTCCAGGTGGAAATACATCTTGGTATTCTATTTTGACTCTGGAGTAGCTAGCTGCAATATCTGCATAAGAAAGAAATGCTGTCAGATGGTCTTCTAGATATTAAATGCAGGTATGGTTCATGTTTTACTCTTCATGGATCTGCAGAAGAGCATTTCTAATCTATGAACAAGAAAAAAAATGAAAATTCTGTCTTCAGCACATTTAAAAAGAGCTGGACTAATGTGTTTAACAGGCTGCTTTCCAGTGTCTGCTGCCGAAAGTGTGACTATGTTTAATTAACTTTGTTTTTACTTTTGAATAGCTCACAGTGAAAATGAAATAAATAATTTATTGGAAGGAAAACTTAAATCTACAAAGCTGTTCTTTTCCAGGGTTTTATTTTTGCATGTAGTTCACAGTGAAGAACCATCCGACTACTATGCATTATTAACTCTGTTTAAAAACAAACAAACAAAAAACACTTATACTTTATTCTGCATAACATCCATAAAATGAAAGTTTGGACTTATGACAGTTACTGGGGAAACAAATTTTTTAAAATATTCTTATAACATATTTAGTTACCTACATTGACCCATTTTTTCTTTTCCTTATTACTTTTTGTATATAGAAAAAAGCTGTAGAACTCAGAAATTACAGAAGCACACTTGTGTGTACAGTCCTGTCTGATACTTGTAGTGGAATAAGGAGAAAGGAATAACAAAATCTATGGCCAAGGAATAGACAGAAATATAAAGGACAGTTGCAGTACAATTTTAAAAAGCTATTTGAAAGACCTATTTTTGTTACTAGGATGCTACTGCCATCTCTTCCATTTTTATTGCAAGTTCTAGGACTGTTCGTGTAATAAAAGGCATACTGCTGCAATAAAAAGCAATTCCCAAGCAGTCGTAGTATCTGCTAAGAATATAAACCCACATGGTTTCTGAAAAACTAAAAATAATAATAATAAAAAGAAGAAAAAAAAAAAAAAAGGTAAAATCAACCTGAAAGTTCAGACAACAGAAGTTAATCTAAAAGAACTTGGATTGTTTTGACAGTCTTTTTTTCAGCCTATAATTTTGGGGTCATGCCACCTCAGGAGTTAAAATCCATTATTACTAATATTTAACTTAATTTTCTAACAAATTAAGACATCATTTATTGTGATGTCTGTTTTCTTTTTGTGCCTTCCTCAGTCCCAGTAGTAGAATTGGAGTGAACAACTTCATTTATCAATCTCCATGCAACTGTGCACTTTTAATATCCTTAGATGCACAAGCAGGAAGTCAAGGAGCCTTTGAAATATAATGATATTCTTTAAATGAAGTCAAAATAATTAAAAGAATGTTAAGTATATCAGTTTTTCTAAGGCCTCTGTAACTTCTTTAAATTTTGCTTTTGCTTATTATTATTGCTACATAGGCTCTGACAACCTTAACGTCATCTGCTCTTTCATATCATCAGCCACATATATTCCTGCAGCTTTTTCCTTACTCTTTCATTTTCTCTCATAAATCCCTCCTGTGTAGAAGATGAGGCAAGAGTATAAATCTCTCTCCTCATCTTCTTCCTGATCTGTGTTGCTCACTATGGCCTACTACACCTAGAGAAGTGGTATTGTACCAAACTCACACCCTTGGCTTGCTTGGCCAGTTATCCGTAGTTTTAGCATATTCTCCATGGTACACCACAGGAATGTGATGCAATACAATATGCTGGGTTGCCCTAGTGGAAAAGGGGAAGAGGCATGCAAGGAAGTTTATTATGGACCTCCTTGTTTCAGAGGCTGCAGTGAACCCCAATTTGCTTCATTAAATTATCTTCATATTTACAGAAGGTAGTGGCAGTGGGCAGTCCCCATTTACACCACTTGACATGGGCCTCTGGAATGTCTGTACATCCACACCATCACATCCATGGCACAAGATACTATTATTATTATTATTATTTATTATTATTATTATTTTTTTGCTAGCTAATAGAAAATACGTGCTTCTAACACATTACAATGAGTGGTGTCAGATAATGACCTATAATATAGCTGAAAACAATGCTAAAAACCATTGCTATGTAATTATTTCATCAGTGGCATTGAACCTTTATTATTTGCAAATGCACTAAAAAAGTGCATACTGTGTAGCTTTGCTTTAGATTTGGAGAATTTATGTTTTTATTATGTTATTACTTTAGAATGTCTCATGTTGTTTTCCCTGATCTATGGTCTCATGATAATGTACTTGTGGGAACTTATTGTGTATATCTGCCTTTATAACTGCTGTTTGGTTTTGGGCTAACATATTTCATGAACAAATGGTTAACATGCTAAATACTACTTTTTTTCCATTATATGAGATAATCTTAAGGAATAATTCTGGACATAAATGCGGACTGTCTTGATGTTACATTTTCTTGGCCTGTAGAAAAGGAGGAAGTGACTTCATGCATAGTGTTATTTATCTGGTCCACCATTTTATGGCATATTTATTTAATAAAGACAATAAACATATATTAGAAGTATCTTCTGTATTTCAGCTTTAAAAATACTATCATAGTTCAAAGGGCCTATTAAGATTAACTACTAGTAACTGGTTTTCCTGGATAAATACATGAACAGTTTTATGTCATGAACAGAGACTCTATAACTGCATGTTAGCACCAGGCTACAAGTCTGTGTAAATTTCTTGTACAACTCTTGTAAGTTAACTTAATGAAGGAACTGAGTATAAGGGAGAAACTATTATTGATTCCACTCCTCTCTTAGTTTAAATTTAACTCTTCAGAAATAACATAATATATACTGTTTGTATACACCTTACTGATACCAGGGTTTTCTGCTTTTCTTCCAGTCCAATAAAATGTAAAAGATGAGGCTCTCACCAACGAGAACAATTAAATAACCCATGGAATTTCTCTATATTTAAAGGGCGTTAGCTTTGGTATTCCAGCCAAGTTATAGTTCAGGAAATTACATTTTTCCTCCCTGTATTTCCAAATGGATAACGTGGCTTCAATTCTTTGTTCTAAGCTGATAAACAGCGCTGCTGTAGGCTTTAGAGTGACTAGGATTCTAAAATGAAATAAGCTGTTACAGAAGCAGCAGAATAAATGAAGAGTACTTTTTATTTATTTATTTATTTATTGCTGCAAAGCTGTGCTTATAACTGTTCACCCGTGCCCATTCTTCCATGTGCCTACTCATGGGGCCTTTCATGTCTCTGAACTGTAAGGGATGTTGTGGGTAGCTTCAACCTCTGCTTGGGTCGATCGTCACCCAAGCAGGCCACGCAGAGCTGATAAGTGTTCAGATAAATCATGCAGTCTTCCTCACAGTAACCACTAACTTAGGTTTTCCTTCTGTCCCTGAATGTTAACATGCGTGCTCTTGGAACTGGGGTTGTTTAGCCTGGAGAAGAGGAGGCTCAGGGCAGGCCTTATTGCTCTCTACAGCTACCTGAAAGGAAGGTGTGGGGCGTTAGGGGTCGGCCTCTTCTTGCAGATAACCAGCAACAGAACTAGAGGGGATGGCCTCAAGTTGTGCCAGGGGAGGTTCAGGTTGGAAATGAGGAGACATTTCTTCTCAGAAAGAGCAGTCAGGCATTGGGGCGGGTTGCCCAGGGAGGTGGTGGAGTCACCGTGCCTGGGGGTGATGAAGGTGAGGCTGGAGCTGGTGCTTGGGGACACGATTTAGTGGGTGACATTGGTGGTAGGGGGGTGGTTGGAGCAGGTGATCTTGGAGGTCTCTTCCAACCTCGATGACTCTGTGACAACAGGTCCGGGAAGCCCCGGCGGGTGACAGCACTGGCACATCCATCGGGGAGCAGGTGCACGCCGCAGCCACCCGGTTTCCTCCCCACACAAGACGACACGCCGCAGCGCCAGGCAGCCAGCGCTGCCTCCCCGCAGCTTCCTGGCGAGCCCGGCAGCAGACGAGCTGGGGCTCATCACCCGGTGCCAGCGCTTTTACCACACTTTCCGCCCTCCCCACCGCTCTCGGGGGCTGCTGCAGCCGCTCGCACAGCCCCGGAGGCGGCGCCTGGAAGACGAGGGACCGCGGGCGCGATGCCCCGGACCCACCCGGTACCCGCGGGGCTTTAGGGACCGCCGGGGCACCGTGAGCGGCGACGAGCGGAGCCGGTGCAGCGGCGAGCGCGTCCTGCACGGCCGGTCCCTCCTCGCGCGCCGTAGCGATGCTCCCGGCTCCGCTGCCCTGCGAGGCTGCTCCCAAGATGGCGGCCGCGCGGGCGGCTCTCGGCGGCCGGGTCCCGGCGGCCGGGTAGAGCCGAGCCCCCCGCGTCCCCCCCCCCGCCGCCGCCCCCCGCCGTCCCTCGCCGCCGCCGCCCGCCCCGCCGCCATGCCGGCCTCGCTGCACGCATGAGAGACGTCGCCGCGCTGCTCCCTGCCGCCGACATGGAGGAGCCGCCGCCGCCGCCGGGGGGGAGGTGAGCGCCGGGGAGCGGGGGGCAGCGGGGCGGCCGCCGGGGGGTGCAGCCTCGGCGGGCTGCGGGGTTGCGGGGCAGCGCTGCGGGGAAGGCAGGGCTGGCGGCAGGGGTGCCCCGGCGCTGGGCGGCTGCTCCCGGCCGGGCTGAGCGGCGCTGGGGCTGCTGGCGAGCCGCCGGCCGTGCCCCGCCGAGGGACGGGGATGCGATGGGTGCGTGGCGTGGGGCTTCCAGCCGGCCGGGGCAGCGTTGCGTAAGGCCGGGTTGTTGGTGCCCGGCAATTATTTCTGCTTTTGAAGTAACATTCCGGCAGTGCGCCTCGCCTCTCACGGGGAGGCACTGGGGAAACGTTTCCCTGACACTTGTGCGATCAGTTGGGGCCGGGCGTGCTGTGCTCCAGGTGCGCCGTGCAGAAGCGCTCGGTGCTGCCAGGACGTGGGCTCGCTCCCGGGCAGGCCGAGCTCCTGCCCGTGCTGGGGGCATGCCGAGGCCGTGGCCGTGCCCTCCGGCTTGCATCGAGGCTGTGGAGCCGAGCAGCGTCTGGTTTGAGCTGTCGTTGACGTGCTTGAAGGATTTGCTGTGATTATGGCATGAGAATGGAGAAGACAGAAGGTACGTGGAAGTTCATTAGATGCTGCAAAAGTACCACAGAACACGAACGCCAGTAGGGCAAGTGAGCTTGGAAGTGTCCATGAACACCAATGCCAGTAGGGCGAGTGGGTTTCTTGTTCTAACAACTTCAAAGAACGGTAGTGCAGGTCGAGCGCAAAGCCATCAAAAAAAGTTTGCACAGCGGCGTGACCCTGGACCTGGGCTGCGCTCACGCAGGAGAGCAATCTGCAGTGCCTCAATGGAATACACCCAGGCATTTCCTGTCTGGGGCCGTTTCTGACCTCTGCTGGATTCTGCTTATTAAAAGACAGTTTATGTGAGTCGGATGTGGGTGTGGATAGTGTGGTGGCAACTTTAGCCAGCAAATGAAAATTGAATTAGTTATTTCAGAGTTGAGCTGGTGGGTGGGAAGGAGGTGGCTCAAAACAATTAGGTAGTCTTAATTTGTGTAGGGTAATGCGTGTGCTTCACTGTGATTCACTTCTGTAGGTACTCTGTGTACCAATTGCACATCAGCTTTAGAAGAGAATTGTTGCTCTAGCTTGTTGCAATACTTTATTTCTGCATTGCTTTTGAGAAAAAAAGCATCAGAGATTTTTTCAACATAATTAAAGTTCATTGAAATTTTAGTTACCATTAGGTACCTCAGTTGCGAGGTCGGAATTTGTTGAAATCTGCCGGACCTTGTACCAGGCCTGAGAATTTGAAATCCATTTGGTGGCATGAAGTACGCTGATTGCTGTCAGTCCTGTTCATGGAGTATGAATGTGTTTGTATGACAAGGTGTCCTGGCTAGCAGTGAAGTACGTTGGTATAATGCGTTCTTTGTAAGATAAATTGAATTCTGTTGGGCAAGTACTTAGCCATTCTCGTTTGTAATGCACCTGCCTTTGTTTAAAAAAGAAAGTTGATTGCTTTTATTGTTGTGACACGGC
The DNA here is from genome assembly GCA_011076525.1 of Nettapus auritus. Classification (NCBI taxonomy): domain Eukaryota; kingdom Metazoa; phylum Chordata; class Aves; order Anseriformes; family Anatidae; genus Nettapus; species Nettapus auritus. The sequence goes on along the minus strand of CM021767.1, from coordinate 47,742,009 downwards.
CTTTTGTGTTAGAACTCTTTTGATCTTTGTGTAAGGATTCTGTCTTTTCAGATCAGAAATGCAGTGGTACATTTTGTAAATCTAAGGTAAGCTTGCAATATATTCTTGGCCTTGTTTGGATTATACAGTCCTTAGTCCTAGCTGTTCTGAAGTGTTTGAGAATTCCACTCCAAAAGTACTTTTTTTCTTCCCAAGTCTTCCTTAAGCCCTGGGGTGGGGAGAGAGGGGAGGTGGCTTCAAACCAAGAAGCACTCAGGGAGCCTAAGAGTAAATGTTGAATTTGAGACAGGATTGCATTTGAGCATTGGGTAGGCTGCAGTCATTATGGGTAAATGAAATGATGCTGCTAAAAGGTTCTGGGAAGAATTCACAATTAGATACACTTGTTACGAAGCAAGCAAAAAGTTTTCAGGCTGTTTCCACTTCTATAAAGTACAACAGTAACTAAAACGGGTATGTCTTTGATGCTTCTTGATCATGTCTTACAGGCGTTAAATCTTCTGACACCAATCTTAGGTATTCACAAGAATTTTATGGCAGAAAATTCACTACAGCACATACGAGGCCTGAAGCGTTTCCTTTGCTAGGCTGCCAATTTTGGTGGCACTGCGAAGGTGCGAAGAGCTGCAGGGTTGCTCATCCCTGATTGCTTGTAGCCCTCTTTTCTCTTGGCATAAATCCATCACAAGGGGTGAATGAAGGAAGAAGACTGAATAGAGTAGGACAGAACTGTGAATAACGTGGAGGCTTCCTCCGCGCTGGGGGATTTTTTGGTGGTCTGTCTATCAGATTTGTTGGCTGTATGATGACAATGAATTGGGCTGTCAGTTTGCAGCAGCTGTTGTTTGGGGGAAGCTTGAGGTCATGTCACGAGCTGTGCTTAGTGTATTTTTCTGCTTGCCAGACTGTATCTGTATGACTGATGGTGAACAAGTTTAAAGCTATTTTATTAACTTAGGGGATTGTAGCTTCAACTGGAAATTGGATTCAAGTGTGTAGATTTACCACCCTCCCCATCCCCCTTTTTTTCTTTGAATTTTATTTTCATGCGTTTAAATAAGGCAAGATATAATCTCTATTTTTGATGTATCGCATTTTCTTGTTTACATGTGCAAGGTTGGGATGAATGACTGATTGCTCCACCTACGCGCAAACACATGAAGCGCTTGTTGAGATGTCTCTGGCATTTATAGCAGCAAGGATTAGTCTGCGTTGTGTGGCTGCCTGAGTTGTTTTTATGTCTGTTAATTAGCGCTGTCTGTGTCAAGGTTGGTTTTACTATTATGTAAGCAAGTGATATTGGCCCTGGTGGAATGCAAACTGTGCTGTGATGAAAAACAGATCTGCTGAATTTAAAGGAAAGGATGAAAGATACGCGGCAATTCTTATTTTAGGGAGTCGAGAGTTTTGCAGCCTTTTAAAGATTTGGCTTCCATGACGGCCACATTTCTTAGATTATGTACAAACCATTCTGTTAAACTGCGTCTAAAATAGAAGATTTTTTTTAAAACTACTCACTGCTAGTCAAGTAGCGTGTTGACCTCTGTCAGCACAAGGTGATACAGGTATATCAGCTTTAGTTCTTTGGATGTGTGGTTGGGTTTACTGTTGAGTATATGCTCTTTACGTTTGCAGGGCTGTTACTTGCCTTATGTTTTCTTCTGCTCTGAAGTGTTATCTACATTGAAGCTACGTTTTGCCTGTAATCTGTTAACAAATTTTTGAATTTTAGAAAAATCTTATTCCTTTAAATAGATGGAAATTGTTTCATGTGCATCCTTGCATCCTTGACCAACTGCAAAAGTAAAGCCAAACTGAGATGTTTGCTCTTTAACACCCGAGCTAGAGTGTTACTGAGCTGTCAGATGTTCAGTAACACGTCCAGTCCAAGAGCCCAGCATGTGAAGCTGCACCGGCTTGCTGTGAACCTTCACCTGGTTTATTCTGGATCCAGACAAGTGGGATATAACTTTAGTGCCCTGATGAAAATCTGCTGGTGTCATGAGTAGGAGGTGGAAATTCATTCTGTTCCTTCTGCATCCAGCTACCACTTAGTAGCGTTGACTGACTGTTATATATTGCTTTTTGTTGTGGTATACATGTATGTTATGCCCCTGGCTCACATGTGCTGCTAGTTTGTGTGCTGATGGCTTCTCTTAGAGCAGTGTATTTAAAGGCTTTTAATGTTTTAGCTATGAAACAGCCATCAGGTTAGTGGTATCCCAGAGTGGGAGCAGGCCCGCAGTTACATACATCCCTGTTACTTCTCAGCCCGTGGTGGAGCTGTCCATGGACGCGAAGCCTTTGGTGCCTGGGATGCTCCACGCAGTACGGTGTGCTGCAGCTCCGTTGCATTGCCTGCGTTTCCCAAAGGTTGTGGGCTGGTCATCCGGCAGCCAGAAGTGCAAAGTGCTTGGGTACCAGCTTCCACTAAAAATGCGTTTACCTACAGTGCTTCACATGAACTTCCTTGTAGACTTTGACTTCATCTAAAAGATGCACTGAAATTTTGGGATCAAAACCGATAGCTTTTTTCATCTACGAGTGGAACTGACTGCCAGAAGAGTAAAGTTTGTGCATGGGAGAGCGTGGGGGATGAGGAGAAAGGCTGTGAAATGAAAATTGATGGCTGTTACGTATCTTACTATCTTTTAGTGTAGATCTGTGTCTTTCCCAATTTGTCCCTGCTACATACATTGTGTTTATAGTTGAGCCTAGCAGTAGAATGCTTTCTGTCATGGTATTTCTGTTCGTATGTAACTGTGACTGTGGTGGCTTAATTTTTCCTGAAAATCCACGGAGATTCATCAGAACTTCTAATTTAAAGAAATAGAAAAGATAAAGTGCTGTTCTTGGACAAATAGTTTAAAAAATATATTTTTCTCAAGTATGAGTTAGGATATAGTAGGGGTTGAAAATGTAGTTCAAACCTAATAGCCAAAGGATGAAACACGGTGACTGAAACCAGCTAATATTTGACTTCATTTGTTCAGGGCACAGAGGAGAAGGGAGCTGGGCACTGGATAGGCTGGGTGGGTGCAATTCTCTCAGCGCCTGTTTCTGTGCTCCTACACTTTGATCCTTTTGCAGTCTCACCTCATTGGCTTTATAGTGGATGCGGAAACCTAACAAGACCATCAACATTTTCATCGTTTTCGTAAGTTGTTGTTTTTTTTTGTTGTTTTTTACACATTACAGAGCAATATCAGAATTAAATGGGTCTGTTACTCTTTCATATTGAAATGATCTTTGACATAATTGTAATCAAATAATACATTTGTGTATGGGGGACTGGGGAGGGGGAGGCTCAGATCTGAATGTCTATGCATATTCTGTAAATACTTCTACGTCATAATCCAAATTTGCATAAAAACTTAAAATAATCCAAGATGGAAAAATTAGTTAACCTTTTTCTGTTTCCAAATTTACTAGTAAAAAAGAACAGAAAGTTCTGATTTTTTTTTTTTTGAGATGAGAACATGAATAACTGCCAAAAATGTTATAAGAGCTTTATTTTATTTTTATACTTACTTTGAGTTGGTGTAACTTGCAGAAGAAAAATGTCTTCCGTAGATTATTTAAAAAGGTCTCAATAACTCTTACTTCAGCTTGGAATTAAAACATACGCTGAATAGTAATTTGCATTTTTCTTGATCTATTTTTAACTCATTGTTTGACAGTTTCTGTCTTTTTGAGGTCTATTAGATTTTATTGTCAGTAGATGGTCCTTCAAGACCTCTCTGCTGTTTCGATAACCTTTGTTGCATTTCCCTGCAACTATATGTCTTTTTGCCATAAATGCAATAATTGAACACTTGGAAGCTTCTGCCCAAGAATTTGGGGAAAAGTGTCAAAGGATTTACAAAACTGATTTTAGCGTATTGAGAAGCAGAAGGTTTAGTTTGTATTTCTCTCTTAAAATAAATGTAGCTGGTCTCTGTAGAGATTTCTGGTGGTTCAGGGCGTCTTCATTCAAGCACAGTGCTCTAAAGGTCTCTGTAACGGGGTGCTGGCTGCAGTCAGACGTGCTTGAGGTCTGCTGTAGAAATGAAATGTGTTCTTGCTTGCTGTGCCCTTCTGTTCTTATTAAATGGCTCCAGCTGAGTGTTACCGAGGGGGGAAAAGATGTCAGTGGGATTCAGTTAAAGATGAACTGTTTGACTCTAACCTTTAAATTAGTTTTTCCCCAATAATAACTATTTTTCGATGTAGTTTTTTTGTGAAATACTGGTTGTTCTATCGCGATGAAGTCTTGTTATAAACCACTGTTGATCTTGCAGCAGAAGCACTTGCTTTGTGCTTCTGACAGGCTGATCTGGGATTTATTGTCCTTGGTGCTTAACTGTTAGCCTGGCTCTTGTGGCGTAAACCCATACAGCACACAAGCAGGTGGATGTAGGTCAAGCCTTCCTAGCGGCTTTGGGTGCTTGCGTTTGTGCAGCCGTGCTACAGGTTAGCCTTCAGAGACAAGGCATAAATAGCGAGGAGAAGATGTTATTACTGTGCTACTAATTCACTCTATTTACTAGACAGGTGTTAGAGTGTTTCTGTAATTTTTGTATGTGTCAAGGAGCCCTTCTTTGTAGGTTAATTTATAATAAGCTATTGGAGTTGTATAATTCCGTCAGCTCTTGGTAGTGATGCAGGTATTACCTTAAGTGTCTTCCTGCCAAAGTGTTCTGCTTTTATCATGGCAGCTGATAGAAAATGGCATTAGTTGTGCAGCTCACCCAGACTAGAAGTTACTCTTCCCATCTCCCAACCTCCATCTCTTCTCCCCCACCCCCAAACGAGGGATTTCTGCCACGTGAAATTTGCTAGCATAGCATTATGTGCATTTGGTTGCCTAATCAAATTTAAAGTGGATGAAGTTGGAAAAATTCTGCTAACAAAGACGTTCCAGCTAAGCTGGATTGTTTTGGCAGAACCAGGCCCGGTTTGGTCACTTTTACCAGCGCATCCTGGGGGCTGGGGACTTCTGGCAAATGGTCACTGGAGAGCAGAAAGAAATCACTCAAGTTGCTTCAGCCGCAGCAGAAGCGCATGGCTGAGGGCATGATTTCACATCACACTCAAGGTGTTAGAACAGCAGGTTGCCTTTTCTTGCCTTTGGTCTCTCCCTGAGAGGAAGGCAAGCTCCTCCACTGCATGCTTTCTGGATCTAACAATCTAACAATCGTGTGGCTGTAGAGTTTTCACTTGTGCTTCTCAATCTGATGCACCAAGACATTAATGTGTTTCCCCCATCAGATCTGTGGCTGAGTTCACATGATTGCTGGTGTCTCTGCAGAAGGGGCAAGAGTGTGCAACCTGAAAGACAAAAGGTGTATCGAAACAGGTTCCCCCTTTTGTGTCATTTTACCATGACTATAGTCTTAGCAATTTATGAGACCCTTTACTTCATCCCTGTAGTGAATTGTGTGATTAAGCTTCATTACATTTCATACTTGATTTTAAAGTTTCTGAATGTTACTCTCAAATAATTGTTTCATGTGCTTCTACAGGCATCTCTGCTGTAAAACTTAAGTGCTCTAATATTTATATCTGCAGACTTCCTTGCTGAAAGGTCTAAGTGCTTTTTTTCAGTTAGTGTCAACAGTAGATGGTAAAATTGCTACTTCTGTTATAATTAAATTCTCCTTCATTCTGCCTAAGTGCTACTTTATTTTTTTTTTCCTTTGCATGCTTTTGTTCTTCATTCCTAGACTATAGAGACAACTCTGATCTGCTTTCTGTTCTTCCTCTGTAAGGAGAAAATGTGGACATGCACAGCTCAGTTTGAATTAACACTGAAATCCTTGTGCTGGTACTATTTGTTCTTTAAAATGTTTTTGGAGATACTTAGTGAATTAGAAAAGAATATGGAAATGCCCTGAACTTCTGCCATAGGGTAATGTTCTGAGATGACTGCATAACAAAATGTTTTTTCCTTTCCTCAAGTCACTTCTTGACATTATAGGTAGCACCACTGTCTCTGCTTCAGTCTTTCTTCTAAGATAAGTTTCACGTTTGTTTCTTTTTCCCATTCTTATTAGCCTTGACACTGGTGTATGTTACATATCTGCTTTTATGGGAAGAGAAATTGATGAAAGGTTGAATGTGGCCCTCATAAATATCTCTGTCTTAGCTTTCCGAAGAGATGAGAAATGGATGCATTTAACTAGACAGCCACCTCCTCTAGTAAGGAAGGATGGTGCAGATGTAAAGGTGATTGTAGGGATATACAAATGGGGTTAGAGAAACGTGCTTGAAAAACAGGTACTGAGAAATGAAAGGAGTTAGCAATCCTACTTTTTTTTTTTTTTTTTTTTTTTTTTTTAACTCTCTAGAAGTATAATCACAATAGAAATTCGTGACAGACCATTCAGGTCTCTGCCAGTTGCAGAATTTTCATATCCTGCTAACCAGCTGATTTTTTTCCCATAAGCACTTTGCCAGATTTGCACAGGATGTATTTAGCAAAAAGTACGGTTTTATTTGTACAAACTGTGAGCAAATTCCTGCTGTTCTGTTTAAAAAACAAAACCAAAAGTTTTCTTGCTTCTTACTGAAGGCTTTAATGTTTCTTTTGCAGCCATTAACTGGTTTGTATAGATACTTTAAATGCTCTAGTTGCAATCACTTACTTCTAATGTTGAAAAATGTAGTAGATCTTTAGGAAAAAAATGTATGCAAAATTGTTTCTTATAGTCCTTTCTGCTTTCAGTTCAGAAAATTTTCAGAACCCAGAAATTAGAGCAGCTGATTACAGAGCTGTGTTGTGCTTAGCAGCTCTAACTGGATACTCTTTTGTTTTTCAGCCTTAACAGATGGTTACCTAAAATCGTGTTCGCTTTTTGCATTGCTGGCAGCTGCAGCACAGTAATGATTTGCAGCTCTGTTCCTGTTGGAATACTGGTTAGTTTTGAAATAAAATGTTTGCAACTGTATTTAGGGATAGCTATGTTAGTTTAAAAAAGATTTGATTGGCAATGTGTAGTGATTTTTTTTCTGTTGTCTTAGTGAATCGAAAATGTGCATTACTAAGAGCAGGCCAATGAAGCCTTTTCTTCCTACTTTTTTAGCTATTAGTCTGTGTTCAGTTAAAGAGCATATACATGAAAAATTGTCGTTTTACTTTTAAAGCAAAGGTATTGAATGTCAAGAACAAGCTCTTGGCAGCTTGGTGGTGAACCTTGTACAGATCTTGCAGTGCTCTGTATGGAAATGGCAGCATGCCATGAGAGAGCCTCTCCCTGGTGTGGGAAAGGTGCAGGACCTTCAGGAAGCTGCTTGCAGCAGCCGCTTGTGGACGGCACGGTGTGGTGGCTTGTGTGCTGGGCGACTGTCCTGGCTATGGCCTTTTAGTTGCCTTAGTTGCCTTTAGTTTACAGAGGTGTTGGTGGAGTGCAAAAAGTTTATACTGGTTAAAAATCACACCATTCAGTGTGACTTAGCCTACTTAATTTTAACATGTCCCCATATGGTCTTCAGTGGTCTTTTAATCTCTTAGTTTATTTTTAATTATTATATTTTTCTAATGGCTTATGGCCTTCAACTATTTATAAATGCTGAAATGAGTGACATCTCCTCTGGGCTTAATTCTTTTTTTTATTGTTTTTAAAACGCAGAGTATATGGAGAGTCTCCTTGTGCCTATAAAGCAATGGAAATGAGGTTAGGCTGGTGGTTTTCTCCTAAACCAACAGCAACAGCTCCGAGACATTTTGCTGCCTGTCCTGCTCCCCCAGGCCTCAGTTCTTCCCTCTCCCGTTTTTGTTTGCAGACCTTTGAAAATCTGGAAGATGTATCTCAGTTTTCATGATTGAGCCAAAACATTAGATACAATGCCAACACCTTGACTTACTTATAGAAATAAAATATCTGTTGTGAGCTACACATACAAGCCGAAGAAATTCTGATTATTTTTATTTTTATTTTTTTTTCTCCAGATTCTGGTTGAAATGCACCATATTGTAACATACAGTTAGTTACTTGTTTGAAACTTTCTTGGTTATTTATTTCTTGTTACATTTCAAAGCTGTAGAGTTGTTTTGTCTCTTTACCAGACAGCTCTTGCAACCTTCCCAATATTCCTGATTTATGCATCCTAGCTACAGTCTCTTCTATATTCTGAGGGTAAAACTGAGGAGAAGCATTTTGCTTGTTAAAATGGAGGATAGGAGCAACCTGTATGTAGCGTAATGTGAAGATTATACACTTAGGGTTTTCTTCATTAGCATTGGATTTAAACTGTCAATGTTGGTACATTTGACAAATACTCACTTCAGTTGTCATCTGCCTAGGTTTTGCTTTTTGTGTATACACGTAATTAAGATTAAGGTGGTTTCCACTGGCTGTGGGGAAGAAAACCTGCAGTTCTTGGTAGCAAACAAGAAATTAGCTTTCATTAGTATTTGCCAAACTATTCCGGTGAAAACAGTATTTAAGAACCAACAGTTCTGTATATTAACCAATACAATCATTTGATTTAGGTTTGCCAGCAGTGCGTTTTGTAGTTTTGTGCATTTAATTAGTCTTTGGTTTGTTCATAAAAGTAACTAGCACACTAATGTTATGAATGCTTTGTCAGTAATCTGTTAAAATGGTAACTTTTTAATACCAGCGGGTTGCAGCTGCTGCTACTGTGTGTCTGCAAGCTATTTGGGCTTATGTGGATAAGAAAAATTTATATAGGTGTGACTAAACTAATGTTGTTCCTTTAGTTCAGACCATAAGCATCTTGCACATTGTTTTACAGCAAGGCTTTTGCTGGCAAAACCGAGTCTTCCCGTTCACTGGCATTGATCTGAGCTCTGACTTGAGATGCAGGCTTTATTTACATACTTTCCATGTACACAAGTCCTACACTGAGCATGCTGAATTTTTACACTTGGGTTGCAGCCTCTGTCCTCCTCCCTGTGAAAGGATCAGCCAACTCAAGTCAGCACATGCTGTCAGCTGCCAGCACAGGCTCCGGTCGAGTATGGCTGCTGTTTTGTGATGTGGCTTCTGTCTGGTTACGTTTGTCTTGTGATAAATCTGCCGGGGTTTCAACAAATTAAAGAACAGCTTTCTAAATTACCCAGGACAAAAATCTGAATTTTAAGGAAGTCATAGTGTCCCTCTGTATAGGTAGGTATGTAATTCAGGTGTGAGGTTGAAGGGCATTTTGAATACCATTGTGCTTCATGGCCTCTCAACAGGCATAGCAAGGAACGGACAAGCCAGCGGCTGTTGAGGAAAGAATCGGCTTATGGGTGTTAAAGGTCAGTTTAGTCAGTTTGCAAAGAGGTATGATCATTATGCTCACAGAGGTTACTCATTTAAAAGCAAAAGGAAAGCGGTGTCTTCACTGGCCTTTACAGGAAGATAAGTTGTCCTCGTTTCAAGCTGCCTTGGAACAGGGACCTCACGCAAGCGCCTCTGGATCCGTTCTGCCAGGCCCCACGGGAGCATCAGCGCCCCACCCGGGGCCTTGCCAGGCCAGTGAGATCACTGAAAAAATAAATAGTTCCATAAGCATTGGAACTAATGACTTCTTGTTTCATGTGGTCAGGCTCTTGTGGTTGATTTGTCTTTGGCAAACTCAGAGGGGTGTGCTCTGCCTGAAGTTTTTCCTGCAGTAGCGCAGTTTGCTGGAGTTCTCAGGAACAAAATTCTGCTGGCACCCAGAAAGATGTAAAGTTGTGTTCCTCTTCGCCAGTTCAGCATTTACAGGACATGTAGGAGCAAATTACATCGAAAAAGACTCCTTTGTTGTATTTGGCCACTAGTGGTTACTTGAATCGGGTTGTTAGAAGACACACAAACAGCGTGATTTCCCAGCGCTGGGAAACTAGGCTAAAAGTATTGGTGATTTCATGTCGTTATCATGGCCAAATTCACTGTAGGGCTCTCCTTAAACTACAGGTGGTGCTACGGTACCACCTGAGTCATTTTTCTTAGGTAACCTCTAAAGTTTATCTGCAATAGTTAGTAATGTTGCCTGCCTTCTTCTCAAAGCTGTAATGTGAGAAGGGTGATTTCACACGCTAAATCTATCTGTGGCTTTGCAGAGAGCATTGCTGTTCTGCCTGTTAGGGTATTTATTTCTGGTTGTAGCTAAAGGCAAAGAAACAGCACAGTATGTGATTTTTGTTAATCTCGCTGCTGTTTGACTGGCTGGCAATATTCTGACATACTTCTTCCTGCAGACACTCAGACTCGCTCCACCAGAACATGAGTAACATTCCTCGTCTGTCTCAAAAATAGTAGCAAGTAAAATGCTGCTTGTATTCCAGGTGGGATTGCAGGGGAAGTTATCGGGTGCTGATGCTGGTCTTTCTCTGTCTGATTTAGGTCAAATGTATCTGCCACCATGCCTTCCCCTGGGGTCAGAAGGATATTCCTTGCAGAACATAAAATGTGAAATAAAATGAGTGAGGCAGCCTGAATCTTATCCCCTCATGCGAGCTGGAGCAGTGTGTGCTCCTCTCCCTGGTGAGAGGGTGGCACTGAAGCAGTGGGCCCCGCTGTCCTTGTGTCTGGGGAGAGGAGCGGTCGTGGTGCCGCTTGTCACCAGGAGCTGCAGCCGAGCCATGGCCTGCACTCAGCTGGGGACTTGCTGGGGCCTCGGGCTCCTCTCCTCCTCCTTTCTCTTCTTTCCCTTCTTTGTATTTACCGTGGGTAGATGAACATCAGATCGGTAGAAAGGAGGAGCAAAAAGGTTAAAACCCTGTCCAACTGCCATTTACGTTCCCCTGAAGCCCCAGTTGTCCAAAGGGTTTTATTTGTTGTGGTCCTTTGGAGGATTGTGAAGAATTCAAGTGATCTGTTGCTGATGGGGCAATAAGGCAGTTCACAGACTGCCTTTAAATTGTTTCCATGTATACATTTGCTCTTGAAATTTCCTAATACCTTAGCGAGCAGTATAAAACCTACTGAACTTTGGTGTTCCTGCTGTTGTCCTTCAGAGGGTAATTTTTTTAGGGTGAGTCACTGGGGCCGCTCAGCGGAGATCCAGCCAGGAGTGGTATCCTGCCCGACTGCCCCTCTGCCCAGGTAATCCTATCTGGGGGGACAGAGACAGTGCTGTTCCAGGGTATCTGACACGACTAGTCGTTTGCTGTATTTGTCGTAACTTATTTTTAAAGCAAACCCTCATAGGAGGGTGCGTGCATGCCCCATCATGTTTGTTCTCCGTTTGACCTCCTCTCATGAGAGGAAGCTGGCGCTGGAAGCTGTGCTTTGAGCTTGTCCAGAGTTTACATATGAAAACTGATGTGTGGGTTTTTTTTTTTTTTTTTTGTTTGTTTTTTGGCATGTTAACCTACAGATAGACCAGCTCCTGGCGTTGGCTTAATGCCAACATTGACTCAAAGGAGAGGCTGCAAGCTCTAGGTAAGGGAGAAGGAAGGCCAAAATCACAGCAGCCTGGGCTATGATTGTCTCATTCTGCAGTGCAATTGTGATACTGGACAGTTTCTTCTCTTTTCTCTTTCTGAAAATTTATTTTTATTTTTTTGGAACATACCTGTTCCTTACTGAAGGAGAAAATGTTACACTATAGTTTTTATCTTTGAACAATTTAAATCAAAGTAATTTAGAATTTTGATAAATTACAAAGTCACTATTTTTAAAATAATGAAATGTCTTTTAATAATTTATGTAATACTGCTCTACAATGTTTGCTTAAGTGTGAAAAGTCCCACTCAGGATTGGTCCCTTGTGCTGGACTCTGTATTGACATAGGCACTAATCCTGCAAAGATGCATGCTTTCTGTTGAGATCAATGATACAACATCCAGTCGTTAAGCTGACCATCTAAACTTCAGGTTTGAAGAACATATGTACATTATCTTACTTTCATGTTTGCATAACCTCAGTTCTTTCAAAGTATTATCTGCATTTTTCCTGAGGGCCAAAGTAGTTAGGGGCAATTAAAAAATTACTGTGGAGACCCTCTTATTTTCTTGCTACAGGAAAAAAAACACCAACTAAACAAAAAAGAACACACAAGCTCTGAGACTAAACCTACTTAATATTAAAAATCAGTGCAAAATACATAAAATAAGTTCAGGTCTCCTGTGCTAGATGAAAGTTCTGTGAAGGGTGGAGACCCTTTTCTGAGATCTTAGAAGTTGCCTGCACAGTATGTACAAGCTGGGGAGGTGAAGGATGGAAGGGAAGACCTCTTTCTTCAGTTGTCTCTGCTACTCAGTAGATGGACTCTCTTGCATTAAAAGGAGCGTGCATTAAAAGGAGCATGGCCGGCAGGTCAAGGGAGGTGATCCTCCCCCTTTATTCTGCCCTGGTCAGGCCTCACCTGGAGTACTGTGTCCAGTTCCGGGCTCCCTGGTACAAGAAAGACAGGGATCTCCTGGAAAGAGTCCAGCGGAGGGCCACAAAGGTGGTAAGAGGCCTGGAGCATCTTCCCTATGAGGAAAGGGTGAGAGACCTGGGTCTCTTCAGCCTGGAGAAGAGAAGACTGAGAGGGGATTTTACCAATGTTTAAAAATATCTTAAGTGTGGGAGACGGTGGGATTTGGCCAACACCTTTTCAGTGGTTTGTGGGGATAGGACAAGGGGCAATGGCCACAAAATGGAAGTTCCGCACCAACATGCGAAAGAACTTCATGGTGAGGGTGACGCAGCACTGGAACAGGCTGCCCAGGGAGGTTGTGGAGTCTCCTTCTCTGGAGATGTTGAAGGCCCATCTGGACGCCTATCTGGCTAGCCTGTTCTAGGGATCCTGCTTTGGCAGGGGGGTTGGACCTGATGATCTCCTGAGGTCCCTTCCAACCCCTACAATTCTATGATTCTGTGATTATATTTGTACTTTTGAACTTCGGTTTGTTTCATGTACCTCTTGTTTTGTGTTTACCACAAATTTTCTGAAGTACAAATAAATGACATACAAGATTTTCTTTACTCTGTTCTCCTAGAGACACTCTCTGAATGTACATCCTCTTTGCTTCCTGTTGCCTATCCTTTCCTTGGTTGGAATGTTGCCTTTATGGTTGTGAAAACTCTTGGAGATGTGCCACATGGCTGTGGCATGAAAATATGGAAGATTCACCATGTTTCACAAAATGCTTGGGTTGTTTTGGTGGATTAGCTTTCTAAACAGATACTGCAAACAAAAATAATAAAAAAAAAAAAGTATTTTTAACATAATGATTTAACTTACTCTCTTCAGGAAAGAGTGTAAATCAGAAGATGCTACTTGCAAGATCTCTGAATCTGAACCTGAGGAATTATCAGATGAAGCAAGTGCTGACACCTTCTATGGAACTTCTCCTCCTAGTACACCCCGCCAGATGAAGCGTATGTCAACAAAACATCAGAAGAATAACGTTGGGAGACCTGCTAGCCGATCCACTTTGAAAGGTAGGTGTACTTTTTTTCCTTTTTTTCCCCCCTCTTTTGGGGGGAAAAAAATGTCATGGTCACAGCCTTTGTTACCTAAAGAAATGAAATAGACAGAAAATGGAGCCAGTCTCTGCGATGGACAGTGAAAAAAAGTGAAAGCAGACCTCACATATTGCAACAAAGAAATATTAATTTGGGTGTAAGAAGAAAAATCACCATGAGAGTGGTCAAACAATGATCATTTTGCCCTTTAATGTCACTGAGGCAATTAACTTTGCACTGTTTACTTCCACCCAAGTATTAGTCATAAAATCGTATCTAGGAAAAACCAAACAATAGATACTTCAGAAATATTCTTTCCTAATGTTACTAGGTGATGATACCTGCTTCTAAATAAAACATTTTGTGTTAAAGTATGAATTTTAAGATATAAATTTTTTTTTTCTCAAATACAAAATATGGTAATTGCTTGTTTTTTAAATAATAACAATTAAAAAAAAAAAAAAAAAACATGCAGTAGCTAAATCTTTTCAAGATATTCTTCCAGGGGGGAAAAAAAAAAAAAGGAAAAACAATCTGGCAATTATAGTAGTTTTGCTGGGCTTATGATCGATGCCAAATACCATTTTTTTTTATCAGATTATATGATCAGTATTTTCATACAGAATATACTTAAGGGTTTTTTTTGTTGTTTGTTTCCTTGTTTTTATCTATGTCAATGAAAGGTTATTTGCCAAACTTGTTATGGCAGAAAGGATATTTCCAATTAATATTTTGGAAGCAATTTTTAAAAATTGCTTCATGTAAAACAGAGAACATTATCAGAGAGTATTTACTTGGAAGGATTACATTTTGAAAGTTAAGAAAGTCAATGGTTTAGCATAAATAAGGAATACAGTCTATTGGCAAAGGAGTAGAGTTGTTGAGTGCAAGCTCATAATAAAAGGGCCCATGTAAACATCTTCGAAAGGTTTTTGTTCCCTTCCACTTCAGACAACCTCTGAATAATGTCACTATTAAGTTAGAATTCCCCAAAAGGTTTTTTCCATAGACTAAATTGAAGAGAAATATCCTTATATTTGACAGTTAAGAGTGTAGTCATTGGAATTATTAAGCTCTTTTTATTGGCTTTTAATTGTGCTTTTTGGCTAAATTAAACTATTCTAATGCAACATTGACCTTATTTTCAGTATATGATTTAATATTTTTTCTTTCTGTGACTTTCTTGGAATTCCGTGCTTTTTTGAAAAAAAAAAAAAAAAAGGTTATTTGTGATCAGAGAAATTGTGTTAATAGAAAGAGCTATAACGTATGCTATTTCTTTAGTCTTCAGTGCTGAGCATGTATTAAAGATTGATACCTTTGCAAGAAATAAGGAGCTGTTGATTATCCTTGCTAATAGATTTGGAGGTTTTGGAGCAAGTTCTTTAACTTTCTGCTTGAGAGGGAATGGTTCATGTTTCTTGAATAATAAAATTCCGATCTTGGTTGCTGTGAATATCTTAAAATATGTGGAAATGTTTTTATTCTTGGATGAATTGGTTAGTGCTGTATACTGTAAAATATGTATTTCTGGAAAGTTCATAGTTCATTTATCTTAACTTTGCCTGCATGTGTGATCTCAGAAAAATTATTTTGCATTAAAAAAAAATAAAATAAAATCTTCAGAATGGACTAGTTAATTGACTTTGAATGTGTATGCAGATACTCTTATTCAGATCAAAGTGTTTTTAATTCAGTTAAGAGAAGTAATTCAGGGGTTAAGTTAATTTAAGAAATCCATTTTAAAAGTCAGTTTGAGGTAACTTTTCAGTCACAGGCATGTAACACATTCAATTTAGTGTTTTTTTTTATTTTTATTTTTTAATTTTTTTATTTTTTTATTTAGGCAACTTAAAGAATTTGGGGCATTAGGGACTTGCTTTCTTGTGTCTCCAGAGTTTGTTCCTTTGTTTAATTTTGGGCATACCAACTTGCATTTAATACTAAAAACAAATAAACAATAAAAACCCCTGATACTGTAAAATCTGTTTAGTTTCTGAATTATTTCTCCTTTACCCCAAGACTTACCCCAAGATTTACAATTTTAAGTTAATAAATTCATTTTAGAGTTGCTCATAAGACGCAAGTGTGTCTTTTGCCCTTTTTATTTCTGACTGGGATGTTTTGAAATGTCAGTTCAGTGACGCTTTCTTACTGAAGTTTTTAGACTACATAAAGAATGTTGTCCCCGTCTCCTTTTTTGTGAATAGGGAGTGCGTGAAACTTGAAGCAAAACCTCCTTCTACCCTGCTTTCTTACCCTTATCAATTTCTTCAAGTTCTTTTTTACTATGAAATTAAGGCATATCCAAAGCACTGAAGACTAGAGATGTACTGGAGGCTACAAAGGGAAGCACTTTCATAGTTGATCCCAAGCTATTAAGTACTTGCTTAGTCAAGACAAGACTTATATTTCAGTCTATTTATTTAGGATCTCAATGCATTTTGATAAATAATTTTGTTTAGCATAAGTTCTTTTTTACAGAGCAGGTATTCCTAAAGCTTTTTGGTTAACTGAATTACTTGGTAAGGGGTCCAGCAGTCTTTATGTTTGTCCTCTGTAAAAGAAGACCTGATCTTATGGATGGTGGATACTAGAGGACTCTGTGGCTCATTAAATATCAGGAACAGCAATTCAAAGTGGAAGACCAGGTGAAAGACATTTGCCTTTTGGTACTACCCTCCTAACCAAGCATAAATGCAAGATGGTATTTTTACACCTCCACACTTTGCTTTGAGGAGACCTTAATGCTTCTTTTTCTCCTAGCCTTCTTTCTCACCCTAAGTGAGAGTTGAAGTTCTGAATCAGGACAACTCAAACATCATAGGAGCAGGAGATAGACTTACTTGAACACTCCTAAACAAAAAGCGGTAAAAACCATTTGGATAATACCATGTATAAGTAGCTTTTGTCAGTAGTCATAATTACTGTCCTGGCAAAGCCCTTTGGAAATGTCTAATAAATGCGAACCTTAAAATTCCTCAAGCTTGTAATGATTTTCTCCATGTTCCCTGAACACAAAGAAAAAGCAGCACTTCTGACAGAAAGCACGAGGGTGTGTACTGAGAATTCTTAAAATAACACCTGCAGATTAACTTTCAATCTGAAATTGTGCATTCTTAGTCCTTTTATTGGATACGTTGTTCTTCTCTACAACTGCAGCATTCTCATGCAGGATATAGGGTCTTGGCCAGTCCTAGAAAATGTCCGTATTAGTTTGTTTTCTATATTAGTTTGTTTTCTCATAGGTCCCTTGATCCTATGAAGGTTTTTATAGAATCCCTTAGTTTTACTTAAGGGCAGATGTCATAGATTAAAACAACATTGGATTTAATATAATTATTTATTGTAAATGATCTTATGCCTACTATACATATTTATTAAACTCTTATTTCCAAGGTCACTGGAGGTGAACCAAAGGGTGCTCTTTCTGGATGGAGCTGAGAAGGACCTATGGGTTGGGGTGTAAGACCATGAATGGGCAGTGGCGCTTGAAATAGAAGGAAACTTAAATCAGGTGCTGCTTACTGAGGAGGAAGCTTGGAAACTGAGAAGCTGATAGTAAAAACTGACAAATAAGCATGAAATCTTCTGTACCTGTTCTTCCCCAGGACCCCTTTGTCTAGGTAATGGGACTGCCAAATTGCAGGCACTGAAGATATGCATTTTCAGCCTTGAAGCTTGAATTTAGACACTTGAATGCTAACATTCTTAATCATGGGCTTTTTCCTCTTTGCTGTAGGAAATAAAAATTAAATAAATAAAAGATCCATTTGACTCCTAATGTCGTGAGATTCTAACACTTAAATATAAGAATGGGTTACTCTGTTCTTTTGCTCCTTTATATTTGTGTTTGTGTCTTGTTAATTCTTTTCTGTCCTCCAGTTAGTTGAAAATGACTTACTCTACATCAGAAGCAGCAAAAATTTATACACTAAAAAGTACCAAGGTCTATAACAGTTAAAAATTAAAAAAAAAAAAAAAAAAAAAAGTTCTTATGGCAAGTGAATGCTGAGAACAACTCTCTTGGTCTATTGCAGAATTCTATGCACTTGTTGAAGGAAAAAAGGTTTATAACATACAATTATTATTGCCAAATGCTAATATTATTTTTATCCTGGTTTTATTAAATTTAAATATTTATTTAAAATTTATTATTAAAAATAATAGAACCTGTTATATCTTCTTTTTGTTTCCCAAGAGCAGGTTAGCTTACATGCAGAAAGACTCATTGCAAACAGACCTCATCCTTCCTTTTCCCTGCTTGTGTAAAAAAGAGAGACGCAGAAGAGAACCAGAAAGCTTATGAAACAGTAATCACATCCATTCTACAGATGTTAGTTTTTTTCTGGCAAAATATATGAAATGAAGGTTTCTGTTGATTAAATGAGTTACCGTGATTGAAAGATACTTTGGTTTGTCTTCCAGGGAGAGTGGAAGCAGCTGTAAGACAGCTGACCAAACCACCATCCTCCGATGTTTCAGAGCAAGAAAGCAAATTACTTACTGAATAGTCACAGAAATTCAGTCATAATCAAGGATCAGGAATAAGGAGAATGTTCTATTTTGAAACAAACTGGAGAATTTATGAATTTGAGACATATAAGAAAGGGTTGGGTCCTGCACTTTAGCCACAACAGCCCCATGCAGTGCTACAGTCCTGGGGCAGAGTGGCTCGAAAGCTGTACAGAGGAAAAGGATCTGGGGGTGCTGATTGATGCTCACCTGAACGTGAGCTGGCAGTGTGCCCAAGTGGCAAAGAAGGCCAAAGGCATCCTGGCTCGTATCAGGAATAGTGTAGCCAGCAGGAGCAGGGAGATGATCGTCCCCCTATACTCAGCTCTGGTGAGGCCACACCTTGAATACTGTGTTCAGCTTTGGGCCCCTCACTACAAGAAGGACAACGAGGCCCTGGAGCATGTCCAGAGAAGGGCTACGAAGCTGGTGAAGGGCCTGGAACACAAGTCCTGTGAGGAGTGGCTGAGGGAGCTGGGGTTGTTTAGTCTGGGGAAGAGGAGGCTCAGGGGAGGCCTTATTGCTCTCTACAGCTACATGAAAGGAAGGTGTGGGGAGCTGGGGGTCGGCCTCATCTCGCAGCTAACTAGCGACAAAACTAGAGGGGATGGCCTTAAGTTGCGCCAGGGGAGGTTCAGGTTGGGAATGAGGAGACATTTCTTCTCAGAAAGAGCAGTCAGGCATTGGAGCGGGTTGCCCAGGGAGGTGGTGGAGTCACCGTGCCTGGGGGTGATGAAGGTGAGGCTGGAGCTGGTGCTTGGGGACATGGTTTGATGGGTGACATTGGTGGTACAAAGTGTGATTGGGAATGGTATGAAAACCATGGTGGTACAGAAATAAAGAGCAAAAGTTGCTGATGAAAGAAAAAACGAGCATTATTAAGATAATGTTATGAGAATTTTAAATAAAGGGAGTATTTTAAGTTGAGATTATTTAAATGATTAAATTTTTTTCAGGGAGTGATGCCGTTGCACATCTTTGAATGGCCTCATTTTGTGCTTGATAGCACATGAAAAAACTGGAACCATAATGTAGTATACACATTCACATGAAGTGAATGCTGTAATCAGAAGCTAAATAGAAAAACAAGGATCTGTCGTTTTGGATGGGCAGTGATTGCAATTGGGTGCTGTTTACTCTTTTGTTTCTTTCATTCTTTCTGACTCAGATCCTGTCCCTGTGCACAAATAACAGTAACTTTTAGTCATCAGCTCTTTTAGCTGATGGGATCCTAAACACAGTTTTCTTGCCTTTTATTTACAACTACATCTCAGTCTGCATCGATTCAGATAAACTGGTGAGTTTCTGTTGTAGGGAAATTATTAGTTCCTATATCCTTCTTTGTTCTGTACTTGTTCCATATGTTGTAATCTACTCTTTGTCACTGCTATATTTAATTTCCCTTCACTCTTCCAAGTGTAAAATTCTTCACATGCTTTGTTTCTTTGTCTGTCTTTACATGTGCATGATGATGAAAAATAGGAAGCAGAAAAGAGAATTTGTGTAAGAAATTGAAGCCCACAATTTTCTTACTTTAAGAAGAGAGGCAACATTTATGCTTTTAGGGAGGTGAGTTGCATATTTCTGTCCTGGAGGCTGTGTCATGTAGAGAGTGACCAAGCAAGCTGAACCTCACAGTAGGACTTCTGAACAGCAACGTCTACGTGGAGCCTGTGCAGACTCAGGGTAAAGGCAGAGTCTTAACTCTGGCCACCTATGTGGTGATTTCTGTTGTGACTGTGATTGAAAAAACGGAAATGGATTCAGTACTCTGAAAGTAGTTGTTTTGTAGTAGGTGCAATTTTAGTTGTTTGTCTTTTTTTAATATT
This sequence comes from Nettapus auritus, assembly GCA_011076525.1. Classification (NCBI taxonomy): domain Eukaryota; kingdom Metazoa; phylum Chordata; class Aves; order Anseriformes; family Anatidae; genus Nettapus; species Nettapus auritus. Next base: position 47,722,292 of record CM021767.1, on the reverse strand, counting down.
AAAAAAATTGCTGCTTCTCACATGCTGCCATGTGTTTGTAGATGCAGCTAGTGTTGGGTCCCTTAATAAAGGTATAAAAATTAAGTGCTGTGTCTTAAATAACAGTCCATAAGATACTAGCAAGAGATGAGTATGTGCATCATTATACTGTGTCTATTGCATCTTTCTACTTAATTGCGTTTCAGACTGACTTAAAAAAGAGACAGGTTTCTATTTTAATCTTTTTTTTTTTTTTTTTTTAAGTGAGCTCTTTACGATCCTGGCCTGTGTTGTGCTCCCTCTCACCAGTCAATTGTTGCTTAGTCATAAAGCCTACCTACCTCATGCAGTGTTAATAGTAGTTGTAACTGAACATCTCAGCCGAGCTTGCTTTACTAATTTACATTAAGTCTATATTACAAAACTGCAATAAAATTACTAGTAGGAATTCATACAGTTATACCATTGAGTTTAACATTTGTTGCAGAATTGTCAGATGTATTTGAGTCATTGGCATCTGTTTATTTAATAACATAAACATATTTTGAAGCAATTGGTAGATTATTGTGCCTGGGCTTTGTGAGGATTGATGAATATTCAAGTATTAGGGTGCTTTGGATGTCTAATAATTAATTATAATGTTTTTAACTTATTTTTCTTTTTCTCTTTTGGTGGGGAGGGAAAGTGAAGATGAATACTGAAGGCGAATAATACTTTCAAAAATATAAACTTAAGTGGTTTAGAAGACCTGGCAACTAGAGTGTAAGTTCAGAAAGTGATGAGGTTTTCATTTATTTTGCATGGTCTCCAAAATTTGTTTGCCATCAAAGTGCTAAGTCGATCCATTTCTAATCTACCTCAGTGTTGGTGAGGTTTGAGGTATGTCTGTGTTTTTCATCTGTGCTAACCACTCTCATCTTTCTCCTTTCTTGCAAATGCAGAACATGTATTCTTGCTGCTTGTCTTCCTTAGCTTTTAGGGCCATTGTCTCCTCACAGCAGTGCCAGCTGTGGTGTGGAATGCAATTTAATATGCTCAGCAGTACTCTTAGTCTTAGATGGCTGCTGGCTTGGTCTGGTGCTCGCTAATATCCATAGTTAGTAACCAGTGAGAGTTTGGTACTGCTGTCTGACATAGCAGCATTTGAGTAGATAAATGTAAAATGTAAAATCAGTTTCATTGAATTCCATAGCAAATCTCTTAGTAGCTTTCTGTTTCCAGGAGCAAAGCTGTTTCTGAGTTTTTGGGTGTTGTCTGCTGTTGTACTTGGTAGCTAGTCAAAGAAAGATGCATAAATACTTGAAATAAAATCAGTATAAGGGATATTAATAAACTCCATATTTGCAAGAAGCTGTTTCTATGACAAAAATGTTGAATTACAGTTTGATCCTGGATATATGGATATGATGCTATAAAGTTTCTCACATCTACCCTGTATTATAAGACAAATGGAGAACTTGCAACATTTTTAAATGAAAATGTTTGAAGGTGTATGTATGCAAAATGCTTAAAAAATAACTTACTGATCACATCTTCTGTACTTGCCCTTGCAAACTACATAGCATTGAAAATTCCAAGATTATAAGCAAATCAGATGGTTTCTGAATGAAATACTAATAACCTAATAGATTGTTAAGCTGCTCATTAGTATCTTGCATATAGAAATAAATTATGCCCAGAATTATGCTTGCTTCTGGTTTTGGGTTGTTGATCTGAGATGCAGCCTACTCCCCTCCCTCATACCCGACCACTGGGTTATTTGATAGGAACTTCTATATTGAAAGCATAGCTCCAGATTTCTTCAGCTGCAAGTACTTGGTGTATTCATAACTGAGACCTGAAGCTGAGCAGCTCTTTTTAGCGAGTGCCTTTTTGAAAAGCTTGGGTTAAGTTGCATTCTTCACAAAATTTAGCTAGAGTCAGGAATAGAATTAAGTTTTCTAGAATGGCAGTCATTTGCCTTAACCATGAAATTCTCTTCCCCTTCTGCAAGTCTCTGCTTTTTCTGTGCCAAGCTTTTAGTTTTTATAGCAATGCAAGTGGTGATTTTAAAGTACAAGTAACAGCCCTCTTTACTATGCATTTCTCCAATTACTTTTCTTCTTTAGGCATTCAGTGAGAACCAGGATCTTTATGCTTTCCTATTCCATAGCTTGGTGTTTTTTCTTTCTTCCTTATATCCTTCAGAAGATATTTTCTTCTTCTTCAGAGTTAAGCGCTATTATGCATATTGTGGCCTACCCCAGTCCTGTGGGGGGGTATGGTACAACTCTGGTGAGGATTAAGTTATAATTTTTAGATATGGGGAGTGAAAGGAGGCATTGTGGCAGGCCACACCATTATTAACTTGCTTATTGTTCATTAACAGCTGAAAACAGGGTTTGTAATGGCTTTTTAAGATTGTGAGATTAAGGTTGGGCACTTTTCTTTACCTAGCTACTTTTCTGAGCTAATCCTTCTGAAGAAAAAGTCTACTGAAATTCTTTTCCAAGTAACAGATCAGTTGAATATATATAAACTGATATTTAATATGTGATTAAAATGTGAATTAAAAATATCCATTCACATGTGCCATAGGAGATTACCAGACTTAAGCAAGCTCTGGTCTTCAAGCAGAAACTTTCCAGGAACTTACATATCATCTCTGCAGCATTCTGGGCTTTGTTCATGGCCTGGACTAGAAAGCTGACAAACATTTTTGTGCTCTTAACTGTTGGGTGTAGGCAAAGTAGAGAAAGAAACTATCAAAATAACTTGTAGAGGGCATCTGAACCGGAATTATGAAGAATGAGAGCATGTACAAGGAACATGGAGAACAGGATGGAAAGTTGCTAATTGCCCGCAGGAGGAGTTTGAGTGGGGTGAGGTGCGGCACAAGTAGCTGGGTAGACAGGGCAGGAGTTGGTGGGAATTGAAAAGGTGAGTGCAGGGTATAAACTGGAGGGGAAGATGACTGAAGAGATGCAGATCAGATTAGGAGTAGTGTAGTGTGTATATAAATTTCTGCTTTTGGTGGTCCCTTGTTTTTGTCAATAATGATGCCATACCGGTGGGGTAGTGAACCCCACCATTTAGGCTATTATAATAGCTTCAGGATAAGGAAAGAAGGGTAAAATAGATGGTATCTTGGAAGACGTCTGTAATGGTATTATTTCCAACTTTACTTAGCTTTGAAGTCTCGTGCTTTTATTTTAGACCTCAAGAAGTGGTAGCATGCCAAAGACTTGTCTGGATTTCCCAGTTACCCGTTGGGCTAATAAAAGTTACTGTCTTTACCAGCAAACCTTATCTTGAGTTTGATCCTTTGGCAGAATGCCTGATTTATTTAGGGTTTTTCCTTTCAATTAGTAACACGTTCTTAAATGTGGAATTTGTTGGTGGATCTCTGTAAGCCTCCAAACAGAGATGTTAGAAAATGTCAGAATTTGTTTTGCCTGGATGTGTTGCATGAGGTTTCCTGCTCTTAGTTGAAGGATCATGCTCTGCTACCTGGTGAGAACTCCTCCAACCCCAGCCCCTGGCAGCATGAGCTTCCAGGTGTGCCATGGTTGGAAATGGAGAGGGTGTGCTTTTTTGAGGTTCCCAAAACACTTGGAAAAGCCAGAGAGAGCATACATTTCATGGGAGTGTTTGTGTATTTATAGACTTGTTTGCCCTACCTAGCCTAGCCTCTAATGTTAGCCAGAGATGAATCTAAAAGCTTTTTCAGCAGGGATTGCTTTCTGATTTTCTAAACTTGAATTGCAGGCTAAATTAGACAGATTAAATAATGCATAAAACAGAATTCTAAATTGCACATAGGTAGAGACATTTTTTTTTTCTTATTATTTTCACCACTTGTCTTTTCTGTCCTTAAGTCTAACTACAGAATCTGGAGACCCATGCTCTTAGTCACCAGTTCTGTGGGATGCTTTTCTTTCAGTATATCTAGTTCGGAGGACGGATGGTTCAGGTCTGTGTTTTCACTGTTTTATAGAAAGCCGGTGTTCTCCTCCTTGCCTAATGAAGCTGTACAAACTTAGATTTCTTTATATATGTGTATTTTTTCTCCTTCTGAACAAATCTAGAGTTTGAACAAGTTCAAGTGATTGACTTCTCTTGCTGCTGTTACCAAAAGGGAGTCTGATCACTATCACTAGCGTATGACTTAAATCCTTGAGGTGTTTTCTCTTTTCAGTTCCCCATCAGGGGCTGAATATTTCTGACTGCGTTCTTCAAGTAGCATGTTCTGTGTAAATGGATGTACCATTCATTCATATTTCCTGAGTTGTTACCATACTTTGAAGACTTTCATAACATTCTAGAAATTATTCATCATAAGAGTACTTAAGCTTCTGAAGGGTTTGTTAGTTAGCTTTTTCTGAAGATGAAATGTATACAGTATTATCTGGTGTATGACACTGTCTGTGATACATCTGGGAGGAAAGTGCTCTGTCCACATATATTTGCTTTTGCTTCAGACAGCTCTGCAACCTTAATCCAATTCCTTTGTCTGCATACATTTTGATGGTCTTTGAGCTGTGTTATCACATGAATACTTTTCCAGAGAACTGTTGTCTTAACTGAATAGAGATTGAGTGGAATTTTGAAAAAATTCCAGTTTTGAAAACCAGACTGTACCTTCTTGTGTGGCAGATACTGGAACATATATAGCAAACGAAACAAGAATGGAGGGTGATCTGATAATTAAAGCAGTGGAGTGCATCACAGGATAACAGCACTCTGCCATGAGAAGTTGTTTGATGCTAGACAAGTAACACAAATTAAAATCTTAATGTGTGATTATTTTTTTTTCCAGAAGCAGCTAGAGTTTCTGGGATGTTTTTTGCAAAAGTGTTGGGAATTTGAGGTGCAATGGAAGTCAAGAAGCTCTGAACACAAAATGCTCAATGTTCTGTAATGTTGAGCAATAGCTCTTTCCATTTTTGGTACCCAGAAAGGTGGTGGCTTGACTGATTTTCCTCTGTCATACTTTTCCATTTGTACAGAGGGAATAATATTCTTCCACTAAATAGGACTGTTTTGCAAGTAGTCTTATTGCTATTACTGGTGTTAATTGATACGATAGTTAGGAGCACAGTAGTGAAGACCTTAAGGAAATTATTACTTCTAGAGTGGGGAATGAGTCCTGTGCAACAGATAATCCTTAGAATCACACAGTGAACAGTGAAAAGAAGACAGAGTATTCAGCCATCATTCTGTAGGCCTTTTCTGTCCCTGAATAAGTAGGGGCCCTGGGGGAGTGAGGGGAGTGAGGAGTGTGACCAGCTTGTTTTGTTCCAGCTGCTGATCCCTGGACGGCAGCTAGTCTGTATATAGATGCTTCTCTCGTCGTCTTTAAGAGAAAGAGAACAACCAAGTAGTTCTTTCTGGCAAAGCTCAGATTGAAATACTTTTGTTAGTGTTACAGAAAAGTAGTAAGGTCTGCTGCTGCTGCGGAAAGAAAAGGAAGAGAAGAGAAGGTACTTGCACAATTAGGCAGAAAAGGACTGCTGTTTTGTGGTAAGGGAGAAGGCAAATTATTATGTCTGGGGAGAAGGGGGAAGTAGGCTTCTGGAGGTAGTGTATTAAGACTACAGAGGGCTTCCCAGAACTAAGAACTATTACCCAAGAGCTGGGATCAGATCATTCAAGCCAGATTTCAGAATCCATGTGTGCTCCAGTTTTTATGAGATTGCATGTACAATGGAATATTTTTAATTCTGGTTGACTTAGAAATATTAATAATATTCTGTTGCATTTTGAGTTTTTATCTGGGAACTTGTGTGACAAATGTATAGAAAATGAACTTGGAAAACTTTTTCTTCCTTTTAATCATACTCAGTTCTCTGTAGATGATGTACTCAGTATAATGAAAATTCTCTGAGGTCCTTTCTACATCAGAGTTAAAGCAAGAGGAGAAAAAAAAATCCTTTGGTATTAGTATTGATTCAGCTATACTAATGGTAATTGCTAAGACTTCATTGTACTTCAACCCTTGCATATTTTATTTTATTTTATTGTTACTGAGAAATGTAATATGCATACCCTAAGAAATGTCATTGGGAACTGATAGAATGATGATTTTTCTTGTTGGTATAGTCAGATTCTTTTTTTTTTTTTTTTCTTTTACAGAAAAGATGAGTGTACCAGCTCAGGCTGTGCATAAAGACAATGGGAAACCTGTTGAGAACGTGGAGGAGCACAGCTATAAGCAAGGGAAAAAAATCCGAGACACCCTAAGGACAACAGAACGAGATCACAAGAAAAATGTGCAGTGCTCATTTATGTTAGACTCAGTTGGTGGGTCTCTGCCAAAAAAAACAATTCCAGATGTTGATCTCAATAAGCCTTACCTCAGCCTTGGCTGTAGCAATGCTAAGCTTCCAGTCTCTGTGCCCATGCCAATAGCCAGAACTGCACGCCAGACTTCTAGGACTGATTGCCCAGCAGACCGCTTAAAATTCTTTGAAACCCTGCGGCTTTTGTTAAAACTTACCTCAGTCTCAAAGAAAAAGGACAGGGAGCAAAGAGGACAGGAAAGCACCTCTTCTGTCTGGCTGAACCGATCCAATGAACTGATCTGGCTGGAGCTGCAAGCTTGGCATGCTGGCCGGAGCATTAATGACCAAGACCTCTATCTCTATGCAGCCCGTCAAGCTATCCCAGATATTATCAATGAAATCCTCACGTTCAAAGTGAACTATGGAAGCTTCTCCTGTGTAAAAAATGGAGCCAGTCTCAATGGTACTTCAGGAGAAGGAGTTTGCAAAACGACACATGGAACTAGTGCTTTGGGTTACTCAAGTTATCACGAACACCTCCATCGCCAGCGGGTCTCGTTTGAGCAAGTAAAGCGGATAATGGAGCTGCTAGAGTATATAGAAGCACTTTATCCATCTCTGCAGGCTCTGCAAAAGGACTATGAAAAATATGCTGCAAAGGACTTCCAAGACAGAGTGCAGGCGCTCTGTCTATGGTTAAACATTACAAAAGACTTAAATCAAAAACTAAGGATTATGGGAACTGTTTTGGGCATCAAAAATCTTTCTGACATTGGCTGGCCAGTGTTTGAAATTCCTTCTCCTCGACCATCTAAGGACAATGATCCAGAGGATGAAGAAGTTGATAGGGAAACAGAAGTAAAGGAATCCTCAGGAACATGCACAGAGGAGAGTGATGGTGAAGAACAAATCTCTGAGGAGAACGTTGAGGAGCTTAGACAAGCCATCAAGAACAATTTTACTAATAAGCCAAATTTTGACTTTCAGGACCATTTTTCAAGGAAGCTTGATAGGCTTGAATCTGAGGATGACTCTGCCTCTTGGGTTATTCCAGAATGCAGTGCTGAGGCAGGCTGCAGCAAACACTGTTTGACCTCTATTTACAGGCCATTTGTAGATAAAGCACTGAAGCAAATGGGGTTAAGGAAGCTAATTTTAAGACTGCACAAGCTAATGCATGGGTCATTGCAAAGGGCTCGTATGGCGTTGGTAAGGAGTGATTGCCAGCTGGAGGTAGGTTGGTACTGGTGTAAATGGGTAACAGGAGTACCCCCACCTGCAGTATTGTTTCTAACTGAAGCTGGAGGAATTGAGATCTTATGAAAGTATTGATTGCTTTGCTGTTTTTGGAACATAATGTATATTATGATTAAGAGCCCTGTTCTACTTCAACAGAAGTGAATCTGTCATTTGATCTGAATTAGAATGTCTGAAGCACAACCTAGTTCTGTGTTTGTAATTTATATGACATTTATGATAACATCTTGGCTCGTTAAATTTTCTAACCTCTAAAGCCTCAAGTCAGAAAAATGGCAATGGAAAATAAGGCACAAATGATTAATTATAAGAAACAAATAACTATGGAGGTGTGGAAGTGACACTTTTTCCTTTTCTTGTCTTCAAGACTGGAAGTCTCTCTGCAAGACGTCCTTTATCAAAACATCATAATTGTTTTGGTTCTTTTTCCTCTTCTATATGCATGAAATTCTGTGGTGGTATGTTACGCTTGAGTCCAGATCGGATAAGTAAATGGACTCTTAACCTTGACATCTATGAAAGAAAGTCATGTTAGCATGCTGCTTTATTCAACTCTCTGTTAATTTATTTATTTTTTCATTGGGTGATTCTATAATCTTAATAAAGAATAATTGTTAGTTAATAAAATTATGAAATAAGCAGTAAATGCTGATATTTCATATGGTAACTTGTGTTCACTAGCTATTTCAAGGCAGAATATTATTTCTTAACTTAAGCTGTTATCTAACTTCTGGGCAATTTTATGTTAGGAGGAACTACTAGTTAGGATTATTTGTCCTCCCTGATGAACTGGCACAGTGTGGGGCCTAACCGTGGATTCTGGATAAACGGTTTCTTAGCTAACATGCCCATTGTAATATGGATACTGTATGTGGTCTGAGGCACATTACTGATCCCTAAGTGTGACTGTCACATTTGCAAGGGAAACAAGAATGCTTTTCTCCCCAGAATGTTATTTTTAAGGATAATTAAGTTTATCTTTATAAAGTAATTTGATTTTTGAAAATGGTTTTTAATTGTACTGTTGCTAATGTAGAGAGTACTGTTTAAAAAAAAAAAAAAAAAAATCTATTCAATTTATTCTCCAATTGGTTTCAACTCCAGGAATGTATTAGGCAGTTTTGTATTTAAAAAGTCTGTGAATTACTAAGAAGTCATGTCCAAAACCTGCTGGTATCTGTTGTAGTAACCAAAATAGAACCCATATACACTTAGGTGGGATGTTTAGCTTAATACACAGGCAGAAATACCTTTAAAATAAGAAAGGAAATAAAGTATAATTTGGGGAGATTGAAAATGACTTTGGATGTATTTTCGAAATTGCTGAATACCTGAAATGTCTTGACTTCGTGAGGGTTCTTACTAAATTAATGAAACTAGAGTTTTTACTGAAGATTCACAGAAACCATTTGGTAATTTAGCAGTGGTTGTCTTGTGTAAGATGTATGGATAACCTTTTCTCTCTTCTATTCTTGTGAATTCTTCAAGTGTTCATTTTCAGTAATTATTCCATTTTCTTTGGACTATTGTCCTCCTTTAAGAAAGGGTATATGATTGAAGGTGAATGTTATGAAAATGTTATCATAAACTTATTTCCTGCCCCAAAAGTAAATGAAGGCTGTCAAAAAAGAGAATATACTGCTTGTCACAAATGTGGTACCTACTGTAACAGAAGATGTTACCATACTAAAATAGAAGAGAGTTTTGGCAGTTTTGAATTGGCTGGTCTTTGTAACTGGCAGTACTTTGAAGGAAATTAGCAATGCAATGCTAATTTCATCTTAAATATATGTAAATGCTTATGCAGATGAGTGTTTGTAGAGTTTTACAGAGTAGAAGTTTCATTCATCATAGTTGAGCTCTGACTTTAAGAAGGCTTAGGCACTATAGAGTGTTTTATGTAGAAGTCATATGATTTGATTCTCAGAGAAAACAGCTCTTGTTTTGTATTGTTTACAAAAAGTTACTTGATTAGAATATTATTTAAAGCCATTGCATCCTGTTTGTTGTTTATTAAACTGGCTGCACTTTCAGATTTTATGCAGCATCTTAATAAATAGCTAGTGGTGTTTTTTGTTTTTAAAGTGTTTTGTAGACACTTGAGAGTATTTCACATTGGGCCTGCTGAAGATTAAGATTAGTCAAGTTGAACAATAGATGATTAAGTGTCTGAAACTAAGCCCTAAAGTAATATGCTGATGTCTGAATGTTAGAAAATGAAATAACACGTTCAGTTTTGTTGCTTTATGTTTATTCATAGACTAGTTCTTTAATATTTTTATGACTAGATTTTCCAACACCGTGCTTGCATCACAGTGAGGGTGGTATGTCTCAGATATTTTGTTGTACTGGAGGGCATTTTCATGATCTATTATTAATGAAAGTCTCTTGTGTAAAAGCTTATGGCACTGACAGTATTCTTCAGAAGATAAAAGTTCTTTAAAAGAGATTTAGTAAAAAGAAGATGTGAATGTACCTCTTAAGAATTTCTTACAACTTAGATCAACTAGTGATTAAACTTCAGCTAAATTAGGTGTAGAGGAAATCCCCACTGATGCATGTTTGCTATCTCTGCATAATGAGGTAGCGATTTTATAAACCACTTGCAAATTTGCAGCTCATAGCATTTTGTGCTAACATTAGACAGTAATGCCAGTTGAGAAACTTCAAAATATTAAATAAAAACACTAAAAACCTGACTTCTCAGTAGCTGTAATTTTGTGTGGCTCTTCTGAGGAAGCAGGGCTTGTACAACACTTTAGGCATAAATGTCAAAAATGTGTGTGTAGGTGTAAAGAAATAAACATTTTTTTTATTTTCTATTAGAAAAGGAGCTTAAAAGTGGCTTAAAAATTTTAACTTAAAGGTTTCACTGTGCCATTTGATCTGATTTCTTATCAGATCTGTTTGTAGTGCTGTTATTTAAATTTGACTGAAGAAAACCTAGAAAATACTAGTTATGTCTAATATATGATGGAAAGATATTCAGGTCTCATAGTACCTACACAATCTTAAACAAATTTTATCCTTATATTATTTGTGGTCTGTTAAGAACTGCACACATATTGAGGTACAAATTTTCTTGCTAGATTAAACCCCACAAAGCCTCCATGTACATCTTTTCTTAGAACACTGTGACAAGACTTATAGTTTAGATACCTATGATATACACTTCAGATATTTAATTACATTCTCTAATTAGAAATGTCATTTCATTTAAATGTAGTTTTCATTTAAATGAAAAGTAAGTTTAGTAAATGCAAAAAGCAACTTAATCTTTTTAATCTTCCTTTTGTAATTTCAGTTTCTTACATCTACCAAAGTTCAGAAAAAATATTTCAAAAGTTTTGTTCAGTCTAGCTAATGATGCTTCCATGAACATTGCATTACTTTACAATAAGGAGCTTTATATAAAGTCAGAAAACTTAAAATTTTTGATGCTCTGTGTATTCAAAAAAGAACAGGATTACTCATCTGACATAGCCAAGTGCAAACTTCTTTCTTCAGTCATAGTCATAGGTGTAAGGCCATTATTACTATTATTGTGAAAATTTCAAGTATTGTATCTTATAATGACCTGAATATATATATTCCTATATTATGTTAGGGATAACTCAGTTATAACCTCAAATAGAAGTTTCTTCATGTGTAATGAATGAATCTTCAAGCTTTAATAGATTATTTAATTTTAAAGCAGAACCGCAAAGCAAGAAAATAGTTCACTCCTAAGCGTCCATAATTGTTTTCCTCCTCCTGGTGATCCTCAAATAAATAAAAATAAAAAATAATAATAATAAAAAAAAATAGCTTTAAAACGATAAAACTAATCAACAACCCACCACCAATAAATAAATAAATAAATAAATGGAAACTTATATGGTTGACTTGCCAGTTAATTAATAGGTAGCTGTAATAAAACCTTTAAAAATAGGCTTTTGTGTATGCTACTTTAAACAGACTCTAAATCTTAAAGAATGTGGGGATCCTTTTCATGATACTTATTTCTTGTTACAGTTTTCAGAATTTCCAGATCCCATGTTGTGTTCAGATTATGTGCAGTTATTAAATTCCCCACCTTGCTGTGAGCAAAAATGCAGCACTGTATCATGGGAAGAGCTGAAATCCATGGATTTACCATCTTTTGAGCCTGCATTCTTGGTCCTTTGCCGAGTCCTGCTTAATGTTATCCACGAGTGTCTCAAGCTCAGGTTGGAACAAAGACCTGCTGGGGAACCATCTCTTTTGAGTATTAAACAGGTTTGCTACGAATGTTTATTATTATTATTATTATTATTATTATTATATTTGAAATTACTTTGTCTCTTTCATTACAGTAAGGTCATCTGTTTAAAGAGGATTTACCTAAGAAATGACAATGTATAAATATGGATTACTTTTTTTTAATAAATTGTCTGTATTTCACATGGAATTGTGGTTTTTGCATAGTAAACAACTGGTTATGTATACCTCTCTGATTTAGACTTCCAGGAATCAAAACTGGTGATTAAAGAATTATCAGCCAGTGAAGGTAAATAGTGTTTGTTCCATTTGCATTATAAGCTATGTAACCTTGTTCAGCACATTTACCTCTATATGGCTTTCCTAGGCAGAGTAACCAGTTTTAAGAGGACAGATTTAAGGGTCTGTATATTTGTTTTACATTTGAGCTGAGCTTTTTTCTTTGTGAATGTGAGACCTCTACCAGTATGCCATGCGCACATAGTATAAGTTGACTAAGAAGAAAAACAAAATGAAGAATGATCTAATTTTCCAACATACTTTTTTATACAAATATCAGATCTTATAAGGGTAGTTACCAAGATTGTCAGTCCTGTCACAGGTTGAGAATTTTCTGCGAGGACTTCTTTTCTGATGGCTGTCTGATACAAGGAGGGCTGTTCAGCCAGTATTAGTATATCTTGGACTACACTTTGAAAAATGGTATTGATCTAGTCATCTCCCTGGCAAGTACAGTCAGATCATGGCTTCATCAGGTGGTCTTTCAGGATAAACTTTTAAATAAGCTATCTGGTTGAGTATGATTTCACATTCCAGTTATCCAGTCCTCCAAAATCAATTATTATAGCACCTTATGGTCCTAACCAAGTAAGTTTCTGGTGACTCTTTTAGCGAGCAATTTAAAATTTCAGTTTTAAGGGTCAAGTTTATAGTATAGTACACTGTATTGTAAGGTTCAATATCCTTTTTGTCCAGAGGCAGAGGATATTTTTTGCCCATATTTCTTGTATTACATTAACAGACTTTGAATTGTCCCAAAATGACAATTTCTTCCTGGAAAACAATGTATTTTTTACAAACTGCTTTGACGGTGTATCCTGTCTCACTAATTACATTGAGAAAATGAATTGAACTCAGCAAATGCTTCATCTCCCACAAAGTATTCCTGAACGGGCAAAGGAGCTTTAGAGGATATTTCACAAACAGATCTATTTGTTTCCTGAAGAATTCATAGTCTTGAGCAGGCTCAAGATGAAGTCTAGGGGTCTGTTTTGTTCTCCAAGTTCATGCAATATTACAGAGTTACAGAGAAGCCTGGCTTGGAGATACTCTGGACTACCCTGGTGGAAGCTGGAACTTTAGGTTATGCAGCTCCCTGTCAGGCCAGATTATCAGTATTTTCAGTGCCAGAGCGATTTCACAGCAGACAGTATATTCTGATGTTTATTTTTTTTTCCTCATGGAAGCATTCTTTTTTGTACATAGGCAGAATTTCCCTGAAGCAACTTTTGCCTGTTGTCTCTTACCATGTCACAGTGCATCCTTGGAAAGAGTACCACCATTTTCTTTTAATACTACCCTTTAGGTATTAGAAGACTGTGTGTTCTCCTCTAGGTTGAGCGAACCCAATCCCTTGAATCGTTCTTCATGTAGCAACAGTGAAGTTCCATTTCTGATATGATCACTCTAGCAGGTGTCATTTGGGCCACCGAGATCTTTAAGTGTCTCCTCCGTTTTGGTACCATTTACATATGTAGCAGGACTGATCAGGCATGGTAGTCCTGATACTTAGTTTTTCCAAGGTGATGATAATTTTTTTGACTAGTAGTAAGTCAACTCTATTGAAAATAAAATTAAAATAAAATCTGATTTGTCAGTAAAATTATTTTTTTTAAAAGGAAAACAGTGCAGATTATATGCTTCCAGCAGTGTACTTTTTCTCTTGTCCTTTATCACTGACTTCCCTTTTTTGAACCATCTTGTCTTTCACTTTCATCAATAGCTTTTGTGGTCCTGCTTATTTTGTGTTTTAGAGAGAGCTGTCCTCTTTGACAGTTTGCCATTACATGATGGCAACATAGTTCTTCAACAGTTCAGTTGGTTCTCACCAGTTCTGAATTTGTGCTAACAAATGGAGGGTGTGTGTGTATGTGTGCATGTGCACATGCTTGATTTCTGTTAGGTGGTTAAATCAGACACTTTTTGGCAGTTAAAACCTGCATCAGGTTCCTTACTGCACCATGATCTTCTGCAAAACAGATCTGTTTTTTTTTTTTTTTTTCCTCACTGTTTTGCATATTCTAAAGGTTTGCATCATTCCGTAGATGATACTGGCATGTTGCAAAAGATTCTTCCTTATAGAAGTCAGTGGAGAAATAAGGTCAATACACAGAAGATTTTTAGTTCCAGATTGTAGGATACTGTGCTAGAAAAATGCAATTTATATAATTTCTTCTTCTTCAAGACCCATTAGGTCTGTAAGTACAAGCACTGTAGCATAATGTAAGTGTGACAGATAACTAATTTATATGTCAGGTAAATATTTAGGAAAAAAAAATCTTATTAGTAACCTGCTCACTTCAAACTACAGTACTCTGAAGGCTATGTGACCTACCCCCATCTACTCTGCAGAAAAGAAATTATTCTACAAACTCCCTAACGAAGTGACTCATCAAAGAAACCAATAACAGCTCTAATATTTTCAGCTTAAGTGAGGTGCACAGTCTGTAGTATGCTCTTTACAGGCCATATTTTTGACTTGTGAGTTGTCTTGTGAGTTTCTGTTCCAGAAGTTGACACTTAAAAGTAGCTTTGTAGCTACAATTGGCAATTAGATAATCCTGGAAAACTAGTACAGGTCTCTCCTGGGGACGTACAAAGTGACTGTACTGATTTCTAAAAGCTTTTAGAAATTACTAAGACAAAAGTATCTGACAGATTAAACTTTCACATCCCAGGGACAATTTAAGAGTAGTGTCCTGACTGATTGCAGTTTTTGGATTTTTCTCTTGCAGCTAGTGAGAGAGTGTAAAGAGGTTCTGAAGGGTGGCCTGTTAATGAAGCAATATTACCAGTTTATGTTACGTGAGGTGTTAGATGACTTGCAAACGGTTGATTGCAACATTGATGCTTTCGAAGAGGACCTGCATAAAATGTTAATGGTAAGCTTCAAAAAAGAGAAGGCATTTGGAGTTCTAGTAAGTGTGATGGTCAGAATACTGCTCGTAGAAATCTATTGTTTCTGTAGAAATCTATTGTTTCTGGTGGATAAAGGTCGTGCTATTTTTTTATTACTGTTGTGCTACATTAACATACTGTTATTCTTTTAATGGACTTGCAATATAATAGCCATTGTTATTTTTAACAAGTTGCCATTACAAAGACAATACCAATTTTTTGTTTACCGGACTGTGGAACAGTAGGTCTGTAAATAGCATGTTTTTACAATAAAATGCTTCATAGATAGACCCGTAAATTGCATATTAAACATTTAAGTGTTTAATAACCTTTTTGTAGTGAATAAAAAAATGCAATTTAGTAGTGAATAAAAAAAAAGCAATGTGTGATTAACATTGTGTTTTAATACTTTGGTATTGCATTCATCTGTGAAAGGTGACTTATTTTTAATGAGTATTTTTTATTGCAATAAGCTAAACGCAAAGAATTATTTTCTAGATAAATGCTTGACCTCTGAATAATAACAAATGAAAGCTTCCTCCCAAGTAAATTTAATTTATTGTTCGTTTGTATGTGACTGATTTTTATTTTTTTATTAGTTCTTTGAGTTTAGTCCTCACTGTTCTGTGGAAAACAAAACCAAAGAACAAGAAGATTTACCTCAGTAGTCTATTATTAGTGTTTTATAGGCAGAGCTTTTGGTACCATCTGTTGTTGAGGATGCATGGATTTTCCTGTTATGTGCTTTTTATTGCCTATAATGGTAAAAATACACTGTTTTACCTAAAGGTTCTTATGCAGCATGTCTGCCTTTATCTCCATTTGAAATTTGTAGAAACTTCCAGCAGAAATGACCTGGCAAGGTAAAATGAAAATGATTCACCTTGTCTGTTTTGAAGTTCCTCACCTATTTTGTCAGGCAGCTGTAGTGTTTTTGCACTGTAAGGCAAGAGCTTGAACTTTGATGTCAGTTTTAATTGTATAAGGATCTATCTCACTTTTCATGAGTTCTGAAAGGGATGGTGGCAGGACTGTGTAAGTTAGAATAACTTTATCAGACTTCTAAGAACCAGTTTGTGTCTACTCAGAGTTGCAGTTTATTGTAGTGGCAGCCGCAGTGGAGAACAATTGGATACCAATAGTCAAGATTTTCAGAAGACTGGGACAACTGGGCAAAGAGGACTGCAAAGATCTGAACTGAATATAGGGATAGGGAGAACTTGAAGGAGATCAGAAGGATAAGATAGGATTAATGAGGGCTGGGAGGGGGCACACAGAACTTAGTATTTGTCTTTCTTTATATGCTCCTGGTATAGGCAGGCACAGTATCTAAGGAGAGTACTGGAAGAGGAGCTGGGCTAGGAGTGAACGAAGAATTAAATAAAATCAGGAATGGAGCTATAGACTGAGAAAAACACAGTCCCTACCTAACCCAGAGTAAAGTTCTAAGGTTTTCCTTATCGTGGCATAATAACAGTGTGATCTGAAAATAACTGAAACAAATAGGAAGTTTTATCAGCTTCTAATGAGGAACATTTGTTGATATTATGGATTATCCAACTAAAACATACGATTAAATAGCTGCTAATGTTATTATTATTTTTTTGCATTTGTTATTATGCCTGAGGGCAAATGTTTGGAGAAGAATTGTACTTAATGGGATTTTTATGTTGGTTTAAAATAATAATGAAATAAAGGCGAGAGGTAAGACGATATAAATGGATACAAGGTATAATGCAGAATCTTATAGGCCTGTTCACTGCACTTAGCCATACCCAGGAGGGTACACTCAAATAAAATGTTTAGTTTTCCAGTTAATAAAAGATTTAGAAAAGGTTTTTCAGCAGTTCTGCTTTAAATAACTCTAGCCGTGGTGTGTATTCACCAATATGATGGTGAATTGCAGCACAGCAAGTAAGGTTCTTCAGAAAAGTATTGTGGAGAGTACATGTTATTAAATATTTCAGTAACGTTTTTTATTTCCTGAGTTGCAAATTGCACCCTCTATGTGGAAACATGTAGCTCATTTTCAGTCACAGCAAACCAAAAATCTAGAGATGTTCTCTACTAATTATATAATATTAAGATTGCTTCTTGATCTGAGAAGTTGTCATTCTTAGTTACATGTTGAGTAACAATTTCTGTTTAAATTGTCCCTTTCCGTTTGCAGGTTTACTTTGATTATATGCGAAGCTGGATCCAAATGCTACAGCAGTTACCTCAAGCCTCTCATAGTTTAAAAAATCTCCTAGAGGAAGAATGGAATTTCACCAAAGAAATAACTCCTTATATAAGAGGAGGAGAAGCTCAAGCTGGAAAACTATTCTGGTAGGTTTTAATTACTCTGCTTATGATGCTGATTTATACCAGATATTTATTGAAGTCAGTAATTGTTCAGGGTTCCCAGACTGGGCTTCTTGAGGCCTCAGTGAGCAGTTGATAGTCTTTCTGTTAATATTACAATGAGCGTAACTGAAGGATCCAATAAGTGCAGATTGCTCTTACTCTGGCTATGACCGGAATGACTACTTCTGTGGAAAGTCCCTGTTCTGGCTAGCCCTGTGCACATAGAGTAACTGAGGGGCCCCCAAGATGCTGCTTGTTTCTGCAGGCGGACTTGGCAACACGGCTCTTTTGCCTTGGACAGAGTAGGAAGAAATTTAAGGTGCTGTGCTACCTGAATAAGACTGAAGTTCCACCATTTCTGTTGCTACAGTGATATTGCAGGAATGCTGCTGAAATCTACAGGAATATTTTTAGATTCTGGACTACAAGACAGTTGTGATGAATTTTGGGCCAGTGCCGATGACAGTACTGCATCAGATGAAATAAGGTATTAAGCCCTTTGGCTTAATAATAATAAGCACACTTACTCGTGTTTCTTTACCCCAACAGGTACTTACTGCATTTTAATTCTTAGAATGAAAACTTAGTAAACACAAGACTCCGTGGACTTTCTTGCTGATTTTTCTGTATGTAGTAGTAACGAATCACTATTTTGTGCACTTGAAACCTAATAACCTTCTTTTAAATCAGGGTATCAGAAATTGTTTATCTACTGTTCTTTAAATTCTATTTTTATATCCATATAAAAAATGTACCTGCAAAAGCTCAATTGATTTCAGTCAGCTGCTTATAAATATTTTTTCCTATGCTCTTTCTATTGATATATGTATAATTTTTTTTAATCTTCTAATAGTTGTGTAAATGTAACATGATTTATTAATGCATCGTCACATCATTTCTATCAATATTGCAGGAGGTCTGTTATAGAGACCAGCCGAGCACTCAAAGAACTGTTTCATGAGGCTAGAGAAAGGGCCTCCAAAGCTCTTGGATTTGCTAAAATGCTGAGAAAGGTACGTTAACAGCAGGGTTGAAAGTACCTTCCTGATATTCACTTCTATTTATATGCTTAAAATAAATTCAGTTTAAATGATATTCTTTTGTTTTGTTGTTGCTTTTAGGACCTTGAAATAGCAGCAGAGTTTGCATTGTCAGCCTCTGTCCGAGATCTACTCAGCGCTCTGAAAACAAAAGAATATGTGAAGGTAAATTCAGTTGAGAGGCATGAAATTAGAGTGGGGATGCTAAGCAAAAATCAAAGGATATTTGTATACATACTTTCAATTTTTTCATGTGGCATCTATATCTCAACACTTTGAATGTCACATATTTAGTACTGAATTGTGTCAGTAGAATTACTTTCTTTGCATGTGTTTGTGTGTGAGAGAATGTTGGCCTGTAGCTTTTATAAAGCAACACAATTATAATGGAACTGTGCTCTAGCTAGCTTGCATGAGAGTGCTAAGAATGTGAGAAATTCAGGGTCTGTGCTGTGTTCCAGATGAACAGAAAATAGTTCAGTTGGAAGGGACCTTCAAAGATTGTTGAGTCCAACTGCCTAACCACTTCAGGGCTAACCAGAAGCGAAAGCATATTATTGAATGCATTATCCAAATGCCTCCAAATGCAAGTAGCTGTTGCTAGAAAACTGTTGCACAGCAAAGTTAAGTTAAATCTGTTGTGGATTGTTCCCTGATATTTACAGCACTATTAATTCCCACACATACAGTTTCACACTTTATTGAAACCAGTCTATACTATAATAAAGACTGGTCTAAACAATAATATAGACAGGTCAACTGGTCCTTATTATAGTTTGAATTTAAATAAATCAACTACTTCAATGTGTTTATCCAATTTATTTGGATCTGCTGCACTTTTTTGTCCTTATGTACATTTTATGTATATTTGAAATACGTAATTCCCAACTGGGTAATAATCTACTAACTTTTGCATGGCAAAATTCCTGTTGGATTTATATAAGTGATAGCTAAAAGTGGACATCGGTTTGATGGAAGATATACAAGCTCGTGGGAGAGATGCATATCAAGGGCTGTTAAATACATGGATAAAACTGTTTTGGACTAGATGACCTCCAGAGGTCCCTTCCAACATAAGCTGTTTTTTAAAAAAAAGTCTGGTTTAGCAGGACCCTAGTCTAAATTAAGAGGGGGAGAACAGTCAGGGAAATTTTCAGTTTATGTTTACTTTTGAAAAATACTTTTTTCCTAGCACTCTTGGCTGCTTTAATAAATGATAATGGATTTTGTTAAAGGCAGTATCATAGTTCGTATGTACATTTTTGGAGAAAAAATTGCATCTTGAGTTTGAAAAATCTCTGAGCAGGGGGGTTAAATAATATATTGTATGGTCTAAGATCTATCTGTTCTTATGCATTACCTCTCCCCTTTTTTTGAATTCTCAAAGTGACACACATTTTGATGATCAGTATTTCATATATTGGCCCTTGAACATCATGCAGGGAGTTGAAATTTTTAACAGCCTTTTCAATCAAATGCTCATTAGTTTTGGGAAACTATTTTAGATTTCATTAACAACAGATTTTATTTTGATCTGTGGACAATATTGGTCTTAGTTATTAAATATGTCTCCCTACTGGTAAAAATGTTGACTGCATTGTTTTGTCTTAACTTGATGGCATCTGAATCTGAAAAGAGAGAACTAAACTGCACTCCTAAGTTAGTTACCTAATGACAGATCACAGGATCAACTATTTTGCTGTTTTCACAGTCCGCTTCTGATTCCTGACTTGGTTAAAAATATTGTTTAAATATGTGTATTGTACAGATATTGAAGATGAAATCTCTTTCTGTTGTTCAAATGAGATACGACAGAGACGTTTTATGTATCCCAGCAGAAAGTGAAATTCGCTCATTCAGTATCATTTTATTTTCTTCTAAAGGTACAAATCCCTGGACTTGAGAATTTACAAGTATTCGTCCCAAACAATATTTCAGGGGAAAAATCTGTGATTTTGCAGCTCCTAAATGCAGCTGCTGGAAAGGATTGCTCAAAGGATTCTGATGAGGTTGCATATGAGGCCTATTTACTAATGACCAAGCATAGTGACAAAGACCATGAATTAGATGACAGCTGGAGTGCATGGGAGGGCCAACCAGTCAAAGTAGTGCCACAAGTGGAAACCGTTGATACATTGCGAAGCATACAGGTGGGTTTCTCTCTTTTTTTTTTTTTTTTTTTTTTCTTTCCCTGCTTATGTGGTTTCCACACTGTGAATGCTTCTCTTTTCAGATTAACCACAGTAATTTAAGTGAGGCATATTTCCTTTTATAGGTAATAAATTAAATTAAAGCATAGGAATGATTCTTAGCAGTGTTAGTCCAAGTAATAAATTCATTGGATTTTAACATTTCTTAAAAGGGTTAATATCTGCAATGTTTCAGAGATGGATTTTTATAATAAAGAGCTATTTTATATATCTAGTTCAGTATCGCAAAGATGGGTCAGACTTAATCACTTCGTGTTTTATTAAGAACTCACCAGTCTTCAAGAATGTTTGTGTGCTTTCCACACGCTGAGACGTGAAATAGATTACTTTCAATCTTGGATAAATTGTGACATTTAAAGTAAAGTTTCTGTGGAGCTTCTGGATGTTCAGCAGTTCTTCAGGAAGAAATATTTCAGTCATACTTTCCTTCATCCCAAGCCAACGGGAGTTCCTGCCAGTAGTTCTGCTATGCTCAAGTATCTGAGCCAGCTGCAACTCCCTGCCCATCCTGTTCTCATGCCCTTATGTTAAGCCAAGTGAATTTTCCTTTTAGTATGTCATGAAGTTCCTTAAATCCCTACCATAAATGGGCTCTACTGTCCACCAACAGAGTGACTTTCCATATCCAGAGGCCTGGCCTCTGATGTTCTGAGGGTTCCTACAACTATAGGCAGTTGAAAAAATCACTCCTGTATACACCGATTGTTACATGCAAACATGTTGTTTCTTGTTTATCTGCTGTCCAGACTGAACAAGTTTAAAAAACAAAACAAAACCAAAAAAAAAACCACCACCACCAACAAAAAAGCTTTTGATTAAGTTTTAGAATTCGACTGGACTTCTACTAAAGTTAGCATTTCATGTAGAAAACAAAACCAGCAAAAGATGGAATGTGGTTTGCAAATGGTATCCCATCTGACATGTATAAATGCAGATAATATATCGTGGATGTGTTGTGTGTGTGTGTATATAACATTGATTTTTTTTTTAAATTCTGTACTGCAAAGTTAGGAGGTAAACATTTCTTCAGAAAGGTTGTGTTCTGTGTTTTAAATAACATGCTCTGATTGCAAACTAGAGAAAATGCAATTTGTTATTTTAAAAATATTCATAAAATAGAAATATCCCATCAACATTTAATGAATTTTGAGTAAGAAAATATTGTTTGGTGGGGAGATACTCAAAATCAGGGTGAAATGGGCCTTATTTTCTGAGTAACACGTTTCAGCTGCCTTTTCTGTAATTTGAAATTGACAGCGTAGGATATAAACCATACTGCCACAGCAAAAGAAGCACCATCTGTTATTCTGGCTACTTTTACAGACTTCTGCAATATCACAGCTCCGGTTTTTAAAACATACTCTTACATTTACATTTTAAAAATTTTCAAAAGTTGAGCAAAGATCATGTGGTAAATCTATGGCTTTCAATTTTCCATAACAGCTTTTTGTTCTGAAGTGTATTACCTTAGTTGGATAAACCCTCTTTATTTATCATGATTGTTACTTCCGCCTGCTTGGAGAAAGTGTAATTATTTTACTTAAATACTGGCTGTGCATAACTATTTTGAAGATAATTTATAATACGATGTTTCCAAAATTTCTAAAAGGTAACCACTTTTCCAGAAATTAAGAGTAGTATATTCCCCTTGAAAACTTGCTGTGGCATTTGCCTTTGTAGACCACTGCTTAGTAAAGTATTTATCAAGTTCTGTTGCCAGCATCAAGCTTTTCTGTGTGAATTAAGGATTTACATGAAAAGCAAAGAGAGAGGCCATTAATACATTAGAATTCCCAAAATAACAAATTGGAATTTGCCAATACAGGAGACATTTTTAAGGAGAAAGTTTTGTTTATAAGAACTAGTGGTATCTTGTATTCCTAGGTTGACAACCTCCTCCTTGTAGTCATTCAATCTGCCCACCTTGTGAGTCAGCGAAAAGCTTTCCAGCAGTCTATTGAAGGGCTCGTATCACTGCACCAGGAACAGACATCCAGCCAACCAGTCATTGCCAAAGCTCTGCAACAGCTAAAGGTAAGCAGTTTTCCAGATTATCTCAGTAAAAATTGAATTTACTTAAGTCACTGATGACTAGAAATGTACGAAGAGACTAGATTGCAACACTGATGACATTCTGCAACTGTAATATATGCAACCTCATTGGAATTTATTTTCAGTACATTTTTCATTCTGTTATTGCAAAGGATTTGGGATTGTATTTTTGAGCAATGCTGGTATAATAATTTTTGTGCTAGTTAAATGGGAAACAAGTCCGTAATGTGATAGAAATATTAATAGCAACAGAATAAATACATCTTCATATGGTAGGATTATTGAATTGAAAGAAAGTGATTGATTTGATAAGAAATAAAATCTATCAAAATACATGATCTGTAAAGAACAATTTTTTTTTTTCCATATTTGGAGAGGATGGCTGCACGTGATGTGCAAGTGAGCAGGACTCTTGTCTGGCTTTTTGTTTGTTAGATTTTTTTTTTTTTTTTTTTTTTTTTAAGGATCCAGAAAAGAAAAGGGTTATTCTGTCGAAGTTGCAATATTAGGGCGCTACATTTTCTCCTGAATTCAGTAGAGGTTGTGCCCATGTAGCACAGTGAAAATGCCACCAAAGGCTTGGTCAAGTTACAGATAGTACAACTCATTTTCTCGTTTCTTTCTTTTGTTTTCCTTTGCTTTCTTTGTTTTTAAAATTAGTCTCACACAAGCAAACTGAATTGCAGTACTTCAGTTCATTATAAGACTTCCTTAGTGCAAATGCTAGAAAGTATATTTTTTTTTTTTTCTGGGGCTGAAGGAATTGTGATGACATTAAAATGCGTTTACATTTAATATAATGTAATTATCAGATTCATGTTTGCCTCAATCTTATTCAGATATAGAATATAAATAATAACTTGATGTCCCCCCCATCCATTTTTGTTGTTCAGAATGATGCATTGCAGCTATGCAATAAGATAAGCAGTGCCATTGACAGAGTTGATCATATGTTCACATCTGAGTTCGATGCTGAAGTTGATGAATCTGAATCTGCCACTTTGCAGCAGTACTACCGGGAAGCCATGATTCAGGCTTATAATTTTGGGTTTGAGGTAAGGAAACAAAATTTAATGAAAATATTATTTCTTTTGTGGATTTGTAAGGGAACCCAGTTGAAGTTTCTGTCTTTGCAGTGGTGCAAATAAGGTAATTTACTCTGTGGAAGTAGGAAGAATTCTAGCAGAACATTTGAAAAGTACGAGTTGTGAGAGAAATGTTGTGTGAAAAAGATTGTAACAGAAGATCTCTACAATCTCTATTTCTCTAAAGAAAGATCTCTAAAATCTCTATTACATTCGGACTCCAATTAGCAGTCTGAAACTGGAAAAAAAAAAAAAAAAAGCTTTAATAACTTGCTAAATTCAGGTGTAGTCTTGCAGGCTGTGCTATCTGTCTACATTTTAGATGAAATTAGAAATATCCTATTGAATAGGTATTGAATGTCATTGTGTAACTCATCTTCTTGCTGTTTTTCAATCTAGAGTAGTATAAAACTTTAATTAGAGCCTTTCTTTCAAATTTTATGGTGGTTCTTTGATGCAGTGAATATAGGTTTTGAGTGTCATCCCTACAGTACTGATGAGAAAATGTCATGTTCAGCTGCATTTAGTATAATGTTTCATTATTTGATTCCTGTGACCTTTGCAAGGTTTTGTTTGTGATTTTATTTTCAAGATTGTATAGTACACTAACATACTAATATGGATAGTCAAAACAGCTGTTTTTTTGTGTTCTCCTATCTTGCTTAAAATATAATGAAAAATAAACACTGTTATGAGTTCAATCTCTGATTATGGAACAAAATATTCATGTGGGATGTTTCTTAAATGCAGTGTAACCTGTTTAACATAAGCATATGCCCATATGCATACAACAATTACAATATGGCTCAAGTGCTACTTCTCACTATAACACATTTTGTATCGTATACTTTTGCATTTCTTTCTATACATATGCTACTGTTTGTGTAAAATTACTTTGTTTAAGAAGAGCATCTGATTATCATACTGCAGTTTTGTTAGCCTGAAAATATTCCAGTGGATATTGCAAATGGTACTTTTAATCTTGCTATTATTATGTGAAAAGTAATCTTTAATTTCATACAGTACCATAAAGAAGTTGTTCGTCTGATGTCTGGAGAATTCAGGCAGAAAATTGGAGACAAGTATATAAGCTTTGCCAGAAAATGGATGAATTACGTGCTGACAAAATGTGAGAGCGGCCGAGGCACTCGACCCAGGTAACAGCAAACTTGTTAATACCGTAGTAGTTTGCGTTACTTCTAAATGCCGTTCTGGATTTCTCATGCCATGAACAGTGCTTAATTATTTAGAAGTAGTGCTTTGGAACTATTGCTGCTTCTGTCTCTTGAATTTTGAAAGTGATTTGAACTGTGAATTCGTAAAGCCAAATGAACCCCGCAGCTGCTTTGCAGGGTCTTCTGCTGAAGATCTTGCCTCATGTTAGCTGACAAAAGGTGGGAAGAAAAAGTGGAGGTCGTTGGACTCAAACAATTCAGAGACTAGATAAGGGTCATTAGCTCAGGACAAAAGTAGTATGTGACCAGGAGTCAATAAAAATTGCTGAATATGCAACAGTCATTCTCTGAGAATTCAGAGAGAAATGAGTGTTGTTCTGGTTGCAGAAACGATGTCCATATAGAAACCTTAGCCTCCTCCTTTCTATTAGTCTCTTCTGAAAGCGTGGCACACAGATGTGGAAGAATTGTTTCCACTCTGGTGAAAATACTCCAGATTTACGATTGCGTGTAAATAATAGAATTCAGCCTTTGTATTTGTGGATGGTTTTTGTTGCAGTCTGAAGTACTCATGCTTGCAAATAACTCCTTTTCCCAGGTTTATTTCAGAGCCTCTTTTTTAATTTATATGTAACCTCACTTCAGGAAATGAAGAAGTTGAAAAGCAGTATTTTCTGCTTTGAATGTCATGAAACTGTAGTTAGTTTTTTAACTAGAACTGCATTATAAATATCAGAATGTATGTTTCCTCTGTCTGTTGAGAGTGTTGTTGGGCCCAATCGTCAAATTGTGCTTACAGTCAGTGCTAGGATACTATTGGGAAACTCTATTGCTGTACACTAATGGGGAAAAAAAAAAAAAAGAGAATTTACGTTGTTTTGGGGATGGAAACAGAGACTGGGACAATGTCCCAAGAAAAATGATACTATAGCTTGATTTATTTAGGTGGTTGTGCAGTATTTTGCAGCTGTTATGTCAGAACTTTTATAGAATTCTGTTGCATTATAAAATAGATGCTTTATATTGACCTGTGTTAGCAGATCACAGTACGTCACTGAGGTTTGCTTTTTCCCTTATAGAATAGGGCTGATCAGTCTTTCTTGGAGGTTTGTTTTGCTTGCGGAAAGAAGCGGAGGAAAGAGTGGGTAGTCTGAAGCATGTGTGGATAGACTAGTTAGCCTGGTGTGATAATTTACTTGCATTTTGTAGATTGCAGCTGCTAATTTTAGTAGATCTAAAAGGAAACAGTATTGGCGGGTAGGGAGAGGTGGCTAAAGACACATCTCATTCTAGCCAAGTTACGTATTTGTTCTGCTTTACCAGTCTAGGCTCTGAAAACACAGATGCCCAATTCTTGCTGATCAGATGCTTATGAAATCATTAGTACTCTTTTCATCTTGTTTCACAAATTAGAATTTAGGCAGGGAACATTGTGGTTTGGCTTTTACTCTAAAACTTATTATGAGTGAATTGATGATACTGTTCCTGAAGATAGTACATACATCAATATTCAGGGCTGAGGTATAAAGCATGGTCTACTTGCTTTATTTGACAGTGTCCTTGCTAAAATCATGTTTTATCTGCATATAACTCAGCAAATATTAATGCAAGTTAATATATTTAACTTTTATATATTAATCCATTTTCTTACAAAGATTTATTTTGTACTTGCAAGAGGAAAAATAACTGTAATTAAGTATTCTTTGATGTTGAAATTCTTACAGTGGCTTTAGTCAAAGAGTACCTATATTTTTTTTTTTTTAATTTTCTTTGAGATAGGTGGGCAACTCAAGGTTTTGATTTTCTTCAAGCCATTGAACCGGCATTTATTTCAGCTCTCCCAGAAGATGACTTCTTGGTATGGAATAAGTTATTGTCATTGTTTATTTCTAAATATATGTGAAGTTATCAGTGTCTGTTGTCAGGGTTGTCTTTTATAGAGCTGTGTCTGACTACAGATGCTGTTCTGAAACAATTGCTGTTGCATACAACTGATGATGATATTTCTTCAGTTTATAAAAAGTATGCATAGAGTATGCTTATGACCACTAGTGTTAGTGTTTTCAAATTGCTGACAGTTTGTTCATACTGTCTTGGGAGGCAATTCCCTATGTCTCATGGGAAATTTGATAGCAGCATTACTACATAGTTAAAATCTGCTGTTCTTATAATAGATTTCTGAATATGAGCTCCTGAGTCTCAGTTAGCATTCAAAGTTCACTTACGGTACGAATCCAAAAACAAAAAACAAAACAAAACAAAAACATACAAAAAGCATATTTTCAGATTTTACCAATATGAATCAGACCTTAAAGCATCTCCCTTTTGTTTTTACTATAAAAAATAGTAGAATACAGCTGTCTTTTTCTGTGCTCTGCCTTACCCTTTCTCCTGTGGAAATAAAATCCTGAAAATTTATTTCTCTGAGCTTGATACAGTACTGCAGAGAAGTGAGAATAGTTGCCACAAAGTAGCAGAATACAAGTGCTAGTGCCTCTAATTTATGTTAATTTCAAGATGTGCTATGAAAGGCCTATCACATTAGTCTTGGTTAATACAGAAACTATATAGTTTTATTTCTTTCTACATATATTTTTGTCAAAAGCTCTCAAGTAAGCTATGTTTTTATTCTGCATTTATGTTGTTGTGAAAGGGTTGTCTTCCTAAATGACAAGGTTAAGCCTGTGTTGTTAAGACACTAACACTAGTTTCAGGAAGTAGCCCCATAGCTTTACTTATCTGATTTGACAGTTTCTAAAATACCTGCTATTTTGTAGAGCGGTATGTGTAAATTTTAGTGATGCTGTCTTGCTAGATGTCTCTTCAGTATTTATGGGGAAGCTTCAAAGGAGGACAGAAGCTCAAAAAATCTGATGTGGCCTTTGACATTAACTGGTAATTTTGTCCATAAATGGAAGGAATTGATCCCTTCTTGTGACCATGAAGGAGCGTTAACAGTCGATCACATGAGTTAGTTTGTTGTTTTGATAACTATCTTAACACTTCCTCAGATAGTATGTTGGTTATGACAGAGTTTTCACATGCACAAAGAAGACAGGTCATAGCCAACATTACCTAAGATAGATTAAAGTTAGACTTTGAACAAGTGAGAGAGAAAAGGAGGAAATTAAAACCTGAACTGCATTTCTGATCTTTTGTTTTCTTAAAGAGGATTTCAGTTTTGGAGAGCATCACTTAAGGCTCCTGTGGTAATATAGTCTGACTCCTCTATAACAACAAGCCACAGCATTTCACCTAGAAATGCCTATGTCGGTACTAATTTAAATAATACCCGATGTCATTAAAAAAATGACAGTCTGTATTTAAAGCTCCACATTCAAAGCTGAGATAGATTTGAGCTCAGTCTAGGGTGATATGTTATGCCAATTGTAGTTTAAACACCTTTTTTGTTTCATTTTTCCCAATTTAATCATTATTTTTTAGTTGGTCTAGCTTCTACTTCTAAGTCTTCATCAAGTTTTTTGATTTTTTTTCTGGAAGAAATTTTGACTAGTCTGAATGGCTGGTGTATATATAAGTGGTTTTCATAGCAGCTGTACCTAACAACATAATTTTATTTCATTATTGTGAAGACATATTTTATCCCTGGTGTGCTCACAAGTAAATTGAACCAGAACAAGATTTAATAACTTGTCTGAGATTATAAGCACAGTAGATAGGACACCTCATAATCAATCCCAGATTGCCTGAGCCCGAGTTCAGTGGCCTAACTATTAAGCATCTTTTCCTGAAAGTTTTACTATGCAGTGCTTCCTATTATGCTTACAGATTTTCATCCTGTGATTCAGGCTGTCGTATTCTCACCCATGTTTTTTGTCTGTTTCTTCTTGGGAAGTGCAGTTAGAGAAAGGGGGGAGGGCAGCAGAGGTTGTTGCAACTTTTTTTTTTTTTTCCCAGCAAGTATGATTTTTAATTTTATTAACAATAGATAATTTAAAATTCCATTGGCTTTATATTATGATTTTTTAAATGATACGTCACTGTTCAGTTCTCATGGTTACTTAATTTTTACAAGGTCAACAGGCATGGCAAAAATAAGACTTTCTAGCTTTAAAAAAAAACCCTAGCATGGATTCAAAAATTTAAATTGGTAGATTGGGAGACAGGGTGGGTGTTTTTTTTACATACTTAACCAGTGTTTTTTTTTTTTTTTACCGTGAGCTTTACCATATAATTATGAACTCTCTTGTAATGTAAAATATCACAACCTTTTCTGTTTGTCTTTTCTAGAGCTTGCAAGCTCTGATGAACGAGTGCATTGGGCATGTTATTGGAAAACCTCACAGTCCAGTTACAGGTTTGTACCTTGGTAAGGCAGAAGTTACTGGCACTGGCTCTGAAGTTTTGCTGCTATTTTGCTGTGTATATTTTTGATTGTAAGTTCATTTTAAAAAGCATAACAAATATTTTTAAGGTTTTCGTGATTGTTAATGGGAAACCATGATTGCCTGAGTAAAGTTTAAATAGATGGTAGTTTTACTAAAGAAACTGAAAAGCTTTACAGATGCTTTTGGGTCATTTTGTTCTGAATCCCATTTTACCACTTCCTTGCATAATGTCACGCGTGGGACATTAGTATGGGTAAAACTGTCATATGTGTTTTTTACCCAACTCGTTTTGCTTTCTATTGCTGTCTGAGAAACCTAACATGCAAAAGGAACATAATACTGCTGTTTGCTTATTATTTAGTTAATATTTATTTTGCGATAATAAATCATCCTTAAGCTGTGAAGTTGTAGTAACAAAGATGTAGTTTTAGCGAAGTATACATCTTCTAATTGCTGTTTTTTTATTCTCTTTAGAATCTTAGTTATTTTATAGGTAAGAGTTACATGATACAGTAGCGTGATTAATATTTATATATAATAGCTTTCTCTAATATTTAAATAATTAGAGGTTTTTCTTAAAGGATAATAAAATTTGTGCAGGTTTTACTTAATTTGGTAAGATAGCAGTTTGTTTTAATTTTGTGTCTTGAAATGCCCTTAGCAGAGTTTTTTCTGACATCTGAGTAAAGGCCTTACCTTTTTTTTTTTTTTTTTTTAATGTTTGCAGCTATTCATCGAAACAGCCCCCGTCCTGTAAAAGTACCTCGATGCCATAGTGATCCACCAAACCCTCATCTTATCATCCCCACTCCTGAAGGCTTCAGGTATTATTCCAGATTTCTAAACTGTTTTTATCCTCTCCTGGCTATGCTCACTCTTAGGGAGTGGAACACCATTCTTTTTCTTCTTGGAGGCAAAACAGCTAGCAAAAAATAACATCTGAATTTTATAAATGTTCTTTTAAAGACAATACAGTTCCTTTCTCTTCCTCACTCTCTCCTCCTTTATTTTACACTTTTTATTGGTGCATGATTCCCAGCTTTAAAGTCACTCATATACCCTTTGTCTTGCCTGAAAACTGTGCTTAAGTGTAGCAAGTTTTAATTTAGTGAAAACTGCTCATTAGCAAGACTTATTTTTTCCTTCTTTGCTTTGAATCCTTGTGTACATGGCTGGGACAGTGGTTTCTGTAGTCTAGCTTTAGGTAAGACTTAAAAATATGGCATTCCAGAATATGGTGGCATTTCTGCATCACTAACAATATGCTGTGAAGGAATTTAAAAGCAAGGGATGTATTTGCTTCCCTTTGGATGAGTTGGTACAATAATTAATGCAAATAATAAAAAGTATAATAAAAAGTAGTTAAAAAATAAACCTTGCCATGCATCTTTTTACACAGAGGGTCTTATTTTTCAAGAAGAGCAATACAGTCAGACTATACATTTGATTTTTTTTTTTTGAAAGTTGCTTAGCTGTTGGCAGAAATTGGCACTAACCTAGAGATTTGGAGGTTTTTATTTTAAGGATGATTATTCTTGTACATACTGACAGCTCCTGAAGCTTCTGAGACATGAAATTATTTCACAGAAAAGTCTTTAGGTATTTGCAAGACTTTTAAAATTGCACCTGAGTGTGCAAACTTCAAAATTCTATTTTTAAACAAAACTTCCGTCTCCATTCATTATTATTTTTTGAACTGTTTCCTGAGGTTTTTCTTCTTGCCACAGCACACGGAGTGTCCCTTGTGATGCACGGAACCATTGCAGCGTTACTGTCAGTCGCCCCGCTCCCATCGGTAGCGACTCAGCTCAACCCAAAACTGTCAGCATTGCAAATGATACCAGGTAGCTTCACTCCATGATGTAGCAGTTTCATTCTCCTTACATCATCCATACAAATATTTCCGCCTATTTGCATTCCAGTAGATCATTGGCACCATACTTTTCCTTCCCATCATGTATTCCACTGGCTCCTTCATTCATGTTTGACTTGAGCAAAATCTTACATCTTAGCAATAGATAATTAGACTGCTCTCAGAATTAAAATGTACAAACAACATGGGTAGTTTAAGCATGTGGTTCTGATGTTTTGAGTCAGTAGATAACATATTTGCTCAACAAAAATGTCCATGAAACTAACATAAGACAGTCTGTTCCTTGGTAATTAGCTTTGGTAACTAACACTTGGCACTAAATTGACTCATATACAGATAAGCCTAAGATGTGGGGTGGGTTTTTTTGTGGGTTTTGTTGTTGTTGGTTGGTTTTTGTTAGATAACAGTTCTGGTGTTGTTATTGTCTGCCATAAATATTTTGAAGCATATGGTGGAAATACACAGAATTAGATAAATAAGATTTCAGGAGTGTATTTCATTTGATGAATAACGTTTTCAAGTGCTGCCCTTACCAGATGGACAGCAGAAGCACATGTTAAGGTGTTCAAGAGAGAAGTAAATTTCATCTTTGTGTATAATATCCTTCATACAAATCTTTTCAGTTCATGGTAAGATGCAAATTCCGTCCTACAGTAGCTGCTAGATGTACAGCTTGTGAGTCCAGGCCTTTTTATTGAAAATAAGTTCGGAATTTTTGTCATTCAAACTGTGTTTTTATACTTCATGCTTCCATTTTAAGCCCCCCGTTAAAAAAGACAAAAGTAGGCAGTAATCTGCAGCACTATGTACTTGAAAAAGCCCCTTTGAAGTAAGTTAAATTCTAGAGAACTTTCACTGGGAGATTCTGGCAGCTTTTTATGCTGTCAGGGTAATGATTAATGTTTTTATGATTTTGAAAAACCAAATGTAGAACTTGTTTATTTGATGGTGTTTTTACTATACACAATACATGCAGGGGATTTTTGAATATGTACAGCATTTAGAGCCAGACTGTTTCCATGCTTGAAGTTAATTTTAAGGGAGAGAAAGGAGGCGATTTCTTTTCTTTGTAGTCTTTGTGGTGATTTTATACCAAGTGCAACTGTCAGGCTTATAATTTGACACACCTGAATACAGAGGCATAGTCTTTTAATGGTTTCTGTTACGTGCATCTTATGCAAATTTTGACTGAGTGTAAAGGTTAGCATTTTGAGAGTTCCTTTTAGTTCTAGAAGACAGTCATTCTGAAGAAAAGAAATGAGAATTCTAATTCTTAACTGCAATTCAATACACAGTACTTTCATGGATTGTAATAGTTGATGTGAATGCAGGGTTTTAGTCTAACAGGCCTAGGCCTGCTTATCAAAGACTTGTATTTTTCTTAGACCTCTTTGTTTGATGGCTTAATAGTAAAATATCCCATGATTTTTTTTTTTTCCCCACACATTACCTGGATTTTTAAATAGTATTGCTTTAACCACTTGCGCTACAGAGCGTTTTGTTTTGTTTTATTATTATTATTATTATTTTTTTTTTTTAAGAGGCTGGCCAATGTACTATATCTATAGGAAGTTTCTGCTGTTAATATAGTAAAAAGAAAGTAGCAAACTTTAACACATTGCAGTCCTAATTACAGATTTCATTTATTTTCACTCCAAAAGGAAAGTGGAATTTGTTGGGTTAAGGAAGTGCTATTTGGCTCTGAATGTAAGAGGTGTGGGGTCCAGAAACTCATTAGACATTTAGGACATGATTATAAGCATTAAATATCTATAGAAGCTTGAACATAGGAACTTGGTAAATCAGTTGCACTAGGCAGTGCATGGTGCACAAATGCCACCATAGTTCTATTGAAGTTTTTTCTGAAAAAATGAAAGTTTAATATAACTGGAAAATAAAATCCAAAGCAGCAATATTTAGTTGTTTACATTGAGCTTTCTGATGGTTATAAATTTATACTATGTTCATACTAGCGACCTATATAAATATTTATTTTTTTATCTAGCTGAGGTTATTATTCAACGTTTTATATTTATCCAGGGTCAGAGCAGAAATTTATCAAGTCTCCTTCTCTTTTACTCTATTTCTTTGCCAAATAGCATGCAGACAATCTTTATGGACACAGGCAATAAAAAAAGAATTTGGGTAGCTAAGATGGGATCAAAATGGAATTTAGTCAACTAGATTCAAAGTTAAAATACTTAGGCTTTTCTGTTCAGTTACTACCTCATTCTAGAGGCATCTGTTTTCACTAGGTGCTTTTGAACTCTTTGTGCATCTAGAATTTTTGCTCTGTATCTCCTTAGTATAAGTTTGGCCTTCTTACTAATTAAAAACTCAATTTTTGCTGAAGAGCATTGAGCATTTTCACTAGTTTAGTTCTTTCTCAAACATGAAAGGTCTAGTTGATGGTTGCAGGGAGTGTAAAGCAAACATCGTATTGAGGATATTCATGTGGGAATAGGATGTCCTGGGCTTGGGGTTCTGTTTTTCAAACTTGTGGTCCGTTTTTGTTTTGTTTTGTTTTTTAACAATTACAGAGACAC
This sequence comes from Nettapus auritus, assembly GCA_011076525.1. NCBI lineage: Eukaryota > Metazoa > Chordata > Aves > Anseriformes > Anatidae > Nettapus > Nettapus auritus. The sequence goes on along the minus strand of CM021767.1, from coordinate 47,688,701 downwards.
CTTTAGGTATAAGGAAGATTTCTATTTCTGCACCATTTGTGATCCCTGGTATCTGTCATGTTTTTGTAGTTGTTAACTGCCAGTAAAGGGTTTAAACATTTTCCAGTTATGTTTAGCTCATACCTCTAAAACACTTGGAGGTGTTAGTCACAGCTCTTCCCCACCATGCTTTAAGAAATGAAAGGGAGCCTTGTGCAAAAGGGACTTAGAGCAGAAAGATGTTTGTGAGGGATTTACAGCTGTAAAACTTGGGTGGCTTGATCGATGTCTTGGTAGCTGGAAAAAGGTGCCTGAAGACTTAAAGCTTTAAGACTTGTTTCTCTCACTACTGTTTCCCTTTCTGTTCGGCATGCATGTTCATCTGGGTCTTATTCTGAGTCATCTAATTGTACTCTGCTTTCTGGAGAAGGTAGGGCCTGGGCTACTACTAGGAGCACAAGCAATCAAGCTGCTGTCACTTAACACTGTACTTCTTCCTGTCTACTGAGCTGTGGCTCTTCCTAGTATTCTTGACTTAGGGACTATGGGCTGTGGCTTTGTACTTGCCATGCACTGGAAGCATGTGAATTCAGTTAGCACCCTTCATCTGATAATGTGCCTCAAGTCGTCACCAAGCTGAATCACTTCTGATTGTATATCCAACCCTGGCACCAGCCACGTCCTGCAGCAGCTAGCTTATCTGTGTGTTACATGTCCATCACAACAGAATCCATAATGCTGACAACAGCAGTTTCAAGTTTTTAATGCTTTAAAAGCTTAGTTTTAGGGTGACATAGCTAAAATTATGTAAGAAGTCTTATTTTGGGGAAAAAAATGCTTATGAAGGGTTTTCAGTTTGCCTCTCAGCATCAGTTTTTCTCTCATGTTCCTTTCACGGTTCATGTCGTAGGCTTCATAGTTTTTCAAACTGCAGTTAAATTGTCATTGGTAATTATTTAGTGCAATGCTAAGTTAATTAGTACAATGGTTATATTTAACAGGGGTTCCAGTGTCCCCGAAAATGATCGACTGGCTTCAATAGCAGCTGAGTTGCAGTTCAGATCCCTTAGTCGTCACTCCAGTCCCACTGAAGAGCGAGAAGGTGATTGTCACAATGTTAGATTGTGATCTGGATATGCTGGTGATTTTTGTCATTAACACATTTATCTGTTACCAGTTCTTACCCTTTCCATTTTTTTCACCTCTCCCATTTACATATATTAGATTTCTAACTTTCAGACTTACCTTTTTCAGAGTAAGTTCTTCTGTTTTCAGACATATCCACTGTCCTCTTGCCTTCCATATTGTTTCTGAATTGTAACTGAAGGAATTTCCTGGTGTCTTACTAAGTTACATTATTCAAAGCTAAATAAGCGCCATGATTGCTGATTTATACATCCCATTAGATAGTAAATTTCTAAGTGTTGTTAATGAGGTATTATTTGGACCCATCAGGACAGTGAAAAGTTCCCTGTCCATTTCTTTCTCTGCCACAGCAGTATTCATGTCACAGATGCCTGCTGCTATTTGAATCCAGGAAGAAAGGTCTGGGTGGGTGACTTTGTCCCGATCAAGTCTCTTCCTTCAGGTTTACTCAATCCTTGTATGTGTGGTATTTATTACAATAAATACCTTGAGTCACATACCCTGATTACAGAGTCACAGACTGGCTGAGGTTGGCAGGAACCTCTGGAGGTCATTTGGTCCAACCCCCCTGCTCAAGCAAGGCCACCTAGAGCAGGTTACCCAGGACTGTGTCCACGTGGCTTTTGAAGATTTCCAAGAAGGAGACCCCACAACCTCTCTGGGCAACCTGTGCCACCTGCCCAGTACAGAAATGCTTCCTGATGTTCAGAGGGGACCTCCTGTGTTCCAGGTTGTGCCCGTCGCCTCTTGTCTTGTCACTGGGCTCCACTGAAAAGAGCCTGGCTCCATCTGTTTTGCACCCTCCCTTCAGTTATTTCTACGTATCGATAAGATCCCCATGAGCCTCCTCTTCTAAGATGGTGTGTTCTGTGCAAATTAGAAAGAAGTATGGAATCGCAAACAAAACAGAGTGATACTGTGGTCATTCTGCAAAATGAAGCAGTTTTCTACAAACGTATGTCTTAAAACTTATACTAGGAGGCGTGTTTTGTTTTTAAGATGTTGAAAATATTTTTTTGTCATATACTTAATCCTTTTTTAATGAATATGTATGAACAAGAAACTGGCTTAGATTGGAACGATACAGGTCTTTTTCTCAGGCAGCTTAGAAGTTTGCTTTCCTACTGACCAGTATCCCACATTTGATTCTGAGTGCCCTGACTTGAAGTGCTTCCACAGGTGTGGAAGGAGATATCTCTTGGTATATAAATTAAATCCTATTTTAGAATAGCATTCATAATCTGTTTTCTAAAGAGAAGTAATTTTTAAATTCAAGACTGTATATTGCTATGTGGTTGCCTTACATACTTGTAGGGTGTATTAGTCCTAGTATGTAAGCTCTCAGCTTCTGCTGAATATAGTTGCATATTTAATATGAGATAAAGCAACTTCTATGCTAAAAGTGTTATTTCTACAGAACCATCATATCCAAAAGGAGATTCTATTGGCTCATCCCGGCGGAGCTGGGAGCTCAGAACTTTAATCAACCAGACCAAAGGTAGGCAACTATAATTTGACGTTTCTTAAACTAGTGCTTTATTAAAAGACTGAATCTTAATGCTAATTGGAAAAGGTTTTCACAGCTTTGTTTTTAGAAAGGGGGAAAAAAAGCTGCTTGCAGATAGGAGATACTGCTAGCAAAATCACAATGTGCGCCACCTGATGTGGGAGTAATTAAACTTCATATATTTTTTTTCTAGTCAAGTCACCTAAAGATGTGAGTAGTGTTGTCCTACCACTGCAAAATGTGTACAGTTATTGGTGTAGGACTTGCAGAAGTTTCCTATCCTGGTTGTGTGACTGTACGAAACACTTCCTAAGATTTCTACTCAATATGGGGTTTTCTTGTTTCGGGTGATCCTACACCATTTCCCAAATTCAAGGCTCTTATGGGCCCCTCGCCTCTGTCCTGCTGCTTATTTTCACGAAACTTAAAGTTACTTGATTACTTCTGAGACTCCTATATTGTATGTACAGATATATACACAACTTAAGTGCATATATTATGGCAAGCTAGAACCTCATGAAACATAAAAAAAAGTTGTCTTTCACATAAAAAGTCGATCTATTGGTGATGTGACTCAGGATGTGAACTCACTCAATGTGACTCACAATGATGAGAACACAGGAAAAACTTCTGAAATCTAGAAGGCTTATTGTTTGTTTGGAGCATAAATACTGAAGAAATTGAGTGTGTTTAATCTGGAAGGAAAAGATGAATTAGGAATAAACAGAAAAGTTCTAGAAGACTGCTGCAAAGGAAACTGCTATTACTAACCACTGTGAATAAGACAAGGATTAAAAACCACAAGGAGCCAGATGAAGAGGCAGTAGAATGTATCATTTGGGGGTATTTCACTGTCTCCATCTTTCGGAGGCCATGAGAAGAAGGTTAAACTAGTGTCTCTCAAGAGTGACAGATGTGTAATTTTTCTTCTTTATCAGAAGGGAATAAGTTAATATTTTCCTGAAATTTCTTCTGGCCTCACTGACAAGGATTCAGTTCTATGATTACACTTTAAAGCTGGAGTTATGTAATACCTTGAATTTTTGAAATAAGAGAAATTTCTTATAATTAATTCTAGAGAGTAAAAACTGCCCTTCTGTCCTTGGTAACTCCTAATGGCTCTGACATATTTTCACTATCTGTCTGTGATTTTTTTTTTACAATTGTAAATTGACATTACAGGTCAAATATGAAGAAAAAAATAATTAGTGTTTTTCATACATTTGATTTCCTCGAATCAATTAAGAGATAAGTAGAAAAGTACCAGGTTTCTCATTTTCCTTTAGTTTCATATTTGATTACTAAAATGTTTTATTCTTTTGCTATGTCTTAAATTTGACTTACAAAATAGTTGTCGTCTAAGTCAAGTCACTTGATGTGATATCAAAAGGTAACAAAATAAAATATACAAACAGAATATTTCTCAATCAAGGAAATTGTTCATCACTCTTGTTTTAGACACTGTCTCAAAGCAAGCACCAATTGAAGCTGTTCAAAAGTCTGTTCAGTTGTTTGAAGAAAGGAGATACAGGGAGATGAGGAGGAAGAACATCATTGGCCAAGTTTGTGACACACCAAAATCATATGATAATGTCATGCATGTAGGTTTGAGAAAAGTGACTTTCAAGTGGCAGAGAGGAAACAAAATCGGTAAGTTTGTTACACATTCATTTATAAGGCTAAAATACCAAGATAATTTTTTGAAGGAAATCTAAGACTATTTTGAAATCTTGCATCTTTGTGTAGGTAATATCAGCTTTACTGAAAGCAGGATGTTGAAATACAAAATACAGTGGCAGCTAGGATGTCCTTCATGTAGAACTTCAGTGAAGTTTTCATTGGTCAAATAATAAGAAACAAAGGAGTAAAAGGATTTGGTTAGGATGATTAGTTGTGTATGATCCTGCATTTCCTCTGCATGTTCAACCCTATAAAAGGTTTGATGAGTTCTGCTCTTGAAACAACCACAAACGTAAATGAGCACAAACTTTGGGATTTGTTTTATTCACCAATGATGTTGTTGCTTCCCACATATGACCGTTATTTCATCTCTGGTTCAGGATTTTTGGGAAAATCCTTATGCTCATGAGGATTTTCAGATTAACCTGTTAAGTTTGCTAGAGTGAAAACATTACACTAAATTCAGGGCTATAAATATTTTGTTAAGAGTTACAGGTTAAAAGGTACTGGACATATTAAATGAAAATACACATAAATTGGCAAGGTGAGCTTTCAGTGATGTGTCTATTTACTGTGGTTGATGTATGTGTCACTTACTGAATGTAGGGTAATTATTTTTTCTTTTTTTTTTAACTCTGCAGGTGAAGGCCAATATGGGAAGGTCTATACCTGTATCAGTGTTGACACTGGAGAGCTGATGGCTATGAAAGAAGTGAGTACTTACCATACAAGAATCACTGCTGCCCTTGTTTTTTTTCCAAACCACATTTACATGAGCTGTTGGGCATTAAGGTTTTCTGAACACTTGTTAGCTAGCTCAAAAAGGATGGGAAGACAAATTGTTTCTTCATGTAGCCACAACTGCTAATTATCACTTTTTCTTCCTCAAGTTGTTTAAGCTTTTTTGTTCAGTTTAAAAGTTTCAACTTAAAAGTATGTAAAACGGATGCTGGGTAATCTCACAAGGATGTTGAATGAATATTTGCTTAATACGTGTAAACTCCCATGAAGAGATCTTAAATTATTTTGGAGTTTTCTGATTAGAAAAACGGTACACGGATTGTCTTACTTTACAGTATTTCATCTCACATTTAATTCTCTTTTTCCTCATTTCTTAGAGAAAAAGATAGGAAGTGTCACATCAGATGTTTTTTCAGCCTCTGTAGTTTAAGTGAGCTAGGCTGAGTCATAAAACTGTTGACTAACCTGATGGGTACAGAAAACCTAATTTTCTGTATAGAAATGAGTAAAGCTGTGTAGGTGTAGAGACCCTTTTTCCCCTACAACACCTTGATTTTTAAAATATTTGTACTGTTTAATTTTATTGCATTTCCACATCTTACAATCAGGATCATCAAGCGTTCACAACAGTTACCGTGCCAGCCGTTTGATGCTAGAGCAGTTATATTTTATGAGGTAGTTCCTCCACATACATAATATGTATATGAGCTCACAAAAATATGGGAAAGCAAGGCTGGGATTGTTCTTAACTTCTTGTACAATAGTCATTCACTGACTAACTAATACCAACACTCACAAGTTTTTTCCAGCTGCTGCCAAAGTAACAGTTTTTCCACTCTTCGTAGCTCTCTGTGTCTGGAATTCAAAGTTACTTTCTAGATGAAGGTGTTTTTTGCAGATTAGGATGTGTGTGCTCTCATTAGGGGTTTTTTATAAGTTAAGTGGACCCTGTTTGACCGACACTTCCTTAGTAGGCTAAATACACAATATGCTGTAGTACTTTTTAACTTGCTGTAAGTATTTCACCAAGAAACACTTTTTTGTTCCCATTGTGGGCTTAAATGCAAACTGCAACTTCCAAGAAAAAGCTCTTCTGGGTTTCCTTAGGAGTATCTCAAGAGAAGGTTTTTTGTTTGTAAACTTGTTGAAAATACTGAAAACCTTTCCCCATCTTCTGGGATTTCTTCAAGACTTTGCTGTCTTAGCCACAGTGTCATCAATATCTCTACAAATGACAGTGGAAAAGGTTTACTACAAATGTACAGTAGTGCAACTTTGGAGTGTTAGGAGATATGTAAAATAATGTCATTGATCACATTTTTTTAATAATCTCCATGCATTTAATTTTATCACTGCTTGAGTACAAATGATATACTGGAATTGTACAGAACAAAACAATCATAACATCCTAGCAAAAAAAAAAAAAGAAGGGTGAAATATATGCATTTATTTCTCTAGCAGTTGTCCTGTACTCAGTTAATGCAATTTCTGCTTTCTACCAGAATAATAAAAATAACATCCCCCGTGATTTACTGAGCATTTTGCTTATCTTTGTCTGAATGGAAACCTTAAATCAGTTTTCCAGAAGATTCCTTTTCTTTCCTCCAAGAAAAACCCATCACAGCATATTGTAGGAGATCTAATGGAAACATCTTCCTTTAATCAAAACCTCCACGATCATTTATTTGCAAAGAAACCTCTCAAAGAAAATCCCTTAGTCTCCTTTGATGAAAGACAATTAGTCTTTCTTGAATGACAGCTCTCATTCATGTTATTTTCAGATCCTCTTGTATTGCATCTACCTACCACATAAAACCTAGAAGGGAAACTCCAAAGCGGTACATGTGTCCACATCTGTAATGTTTAAGTAATAGTATTTTCCCCTTATCAAGTTTATAAATCATCATGTGTGTGTAATTTTCTGAAAACAATTAGGGGTTCTTTTCTGTTTAGTTTGGGGGTGAAGGGATAGAATTTTGTAAGTTTTTGTGTGATGATACTATTTCAAAAAAAAACAACAAACAAAAAAACACAACCAAACAACAAAGCTTTTAGCTGCTTTTATTATTATTATTTGTTCCGTGGCAATTTGAAACTTAATAACAGCCAATAATGGAAAATTTTCTTGTAGATAAGATTTCAACCTAATGATCACAAAACCATCAAGGAAACAGCTGATGAACTGAAGATTTTTGAAGGCATCAAACACCCTAATCTGGTTCGGTATTTTGGCGTGGAGCTCCATAGGGTAAGCAAACATCACTTATTGGAAGGTTGTGTGTAGGGCTGGGAGAGAATTCTGAGAAGCTTTGGATCATTGGAGGTTTTACTTCAGAACGCTCTCATTTAACTTAATTATCTGGACATCTCTTTGAATTACAAGAAGTCTTTTTTCCTATCAGTGTTGAGATCTCTCTAAAACAGTTTGCAGAAATTTGTTGAAATTGGTACATAAACAGAGAAGGCTCACAGTAAGTGAATAGAATGAGTAATGCTGGAGCTATTGTGTGCTGCAACTCTTTTTGACTGTTCCAAACGCAAAGATGTTGCACTTTTGGATAACTTTTGTATGCAGATAAAGACTAGACAGCCTGTCTTGAACTCTTCACTGTTAACAGAAAAGTTTTCTTGCTTGAGCAGCAGAACTAATGAAGCCTGGTTGTCTTACAGAGTTGGATCCCACAGTTGTGTGCTGAGATACCTGACTTTCTCTTCCTCTCTGATTTCCATTTCCATACACCCTTCCCTCCCCAACCCCTTTCAAGTCTCAGGTCCTTCCTGTATCTCTCTACCTGTTCCCTGGGAGGAAACAGGATGCTGGGTATCTAGCTGGAAAGTGGTGTGTGCTCTTGACTGACTTGATCAGTATGAATGTGTTGATTTGCTTTGCTTACCCTTTGCTGTTTTGGAAGGGGACAAAGGCTGCTTTCTGTCTGCATTTCTTTACTCGGGGACACAACTTTGGGTGTCTGTGCCACTGGGTCATTGGTTTCTCAGGCTAGTTCTAAAAGTTCAATGTCTGCCATCTTTTGTATTAAATCTGGCTGCAATTGGCTGAAACTTCCAAAATGGGCCTGGAGAGAGAGAGAGAAAGGGAACAAGAACCAAAGTTTCCCTTGAAGTGAGTTAGAGTTGGCATGCTTGTTTGAGGCACAGACAACAATAAAAAAACTTGCCTAAGCAATTGACACGTGATAGTGCAGAAACTGGGAAAGGGGGGAGAAACCTCTTTTTAACTTGCTACATATGCAAAGCGTCTTTTAGTATTTCTGCTTAATGTACATAGATGTCCCAAGTACTGTTTGGTAGTTTCCAAAGAAACATGTATTATACCACCAAATACTGTCATTTGCATATAAAGGATACTGTAGTTTGCATAAATGATACAGACAGACATGTGAAAGAGATTTTCCATAGCTGTGCAATAACATATTAGGATGAAGCATGCCTAAGAGAATAGAGGTCTGAAGAGATGATTAATCAGATATTCCACGGTAAAAGGTACCTCTGCTAGAACTTGCTCTTTCACAGTGAAAGATGGAAGGAAAGCTTTGTCCTAATTCAGTGTTAAATTTTTTTTAACACCATTGAAATCCGATTTGGTTCCCACAACAGGAAGAAATGTACATCTTCATGGAGTACTGTGATGAGGGCACTCTGGAGGAAGTGTCAAAACTGGGCCTTCAGGAGCATGTCATTAGGCTCTACTCAAAGCAAATCACGATTGCTATCAATGTACTACATGAACATGGTATTGTTCATCGAGACATTAAAGGTAACGTTAACCAGAAAGGTAATGTTGTTGTTTCAGTGTTGTAGATGAGGGTGTGGGGCAGGGATGGGGGATGTTTTTTTCAGATTTAGCACACGTTATCTATACAACAGTTGAGTATAAAATCCTTCACACATTTTTCAATTTTCAATTAACAAGTTGTCAGCTAGTTAAACGCTCCTTTTTAAGTGCAGAACATAAAAATGTTCACAGATGGCATTGCAAACTCGTAAGTTGTGCCCATGATTTATATAGCTCTTGTCGAGGTTGTTAGAATTGTTGGGGGCTCATCCAAACTCAAATTTTGGTCCTTGTATTTCTAGCACTAATACTGAGTTATGTAACACTGATTTTCTCATCTGTGCAAGAAGCAGTGGCGTTTTGGGGGCGCTGACAGGCAGTGTACTGTGCTAGAGTGCTTCGGCAGAACTTTTCCTTGATTCCCATTTTGCAGAAGAGTTTTAGACTTTCAGACAAACGTTAGATTAGGCGTAGCAATAAAAGTCTTGGTAAAAGGAGTTAAGTAGATATGGTAAAACTACTTACCAGAGTGTTGTTTTTTTTTTTCCATACATTTATCTACTCGTGCCTGGCTCTCAGCTTTTGCTTACAAGATGAGCAAACTGGAACAACAATAACTGAAGGGTGGTTGGTTTTGGCATTTGCTTAAGGCACCCGGTGTCAGTCTGCATTTCACATTCATTTTTCTTTTCCTGCGCCTACCAAGAACATCCTCCATGTCTAGTTGTCTTGTTTGTTTGTGTTTGTTTTAATCTGACATATTTTGCTCACCTATGGCAGAAACGTTAACAGATGGTAGGGGAAACAATGCACTCTGTGCCCCATTCATTTTATGCTCATTTTATGACAAGGCAGTGCAACCCAACGATGCTGGGTTTCTATGTCCCTCTTGCTCACAGGGTTTTGAATCATCGCAGCAGTGTAGGAGGTTCCCAGTTGCTCTTGGTCCTTTGGCCTCGTGCTTCTCATTTGGGAAAAGAACTATCTACGATCCAGAGGCCTCCCACCCAGGTAGGCCACTCTTGAGTCAGTTTTGGCTTTTTTTTTTTTTTTTTTCCTAAAAAACACTTCCCCTCACTCCCATTGCCCAGCAGTCTTGCCTTTTCTGGTTCTCCTTCCTGACCAAAGGTTTCTCTCCAGTTGTGGATTTCCCTCCGTGCTTTTCACAGTGCCTTCCTTGCCTTTTTCTTGATCATTCCATATCCAGGTTCTGCTTAGCTGGATTGCACTCTCCTGGAAGCTCGTGATCAAAATCCAAGGCTGACTGATAGGGATTTCTTTTGTGCTGCTCCATGTCATTGCTGATTTCTGGATATGTTTCTGAATAGGTCTTCCTCTCATCAGAGAAGTGCACAGAGGAGCTGTTTAACAGAACTGTAATGCCGTGTTATCTGAGGGCATTTCTGTCACAACAGGTTCCTCATACCAAATGTTGGGGTATTCCTTGGGAGTAATAACAGCTACAGACAGGGTAACTGCAGACACATCTGTGTATAGACCTTCCCTAAACTTAGTGACAGAATTTGTAGACAGACTGTGGAGAGGGTGTTTTTGTAGAGGATGCCTGATGTTACATTGCATGTCTCTTGCTCCCTGGCTCTTTTGGTGCTAAGATTGAATCCCCAAGTTCTCAGGCTAACAGCGCTAAAGAAAACCGTTTTTACTTTTAGCATAATGCTAGATTTTCTCTTACATAGTCAAGTGCTCTTATTTTTCTGATAGGGGAGAATGATGAAATGTCATTCAGACTGTTAAAACTGCTTTTCTATGGGAATCTCACTGACAGATCACACTAGATCTCTCATGGCTAGTTTGCCAAAAATCACTGTGGATCTGTTTCTTTCAGCATCAGATAATCAACCAGTTCTTAAGAGTAATTTTTTATATCTGTATCCTACAGTTGGCATTTGCAATTACTTTGTGCTCAAAAATGAGGTCATTTGGTTAATAGCATCCACAGGTGCCACCATTGTCCTCCTAGTGCTGGTGTGGCATCCAGTTCTGCAAGTGTAAAACTTGTAGCAAGACACAGCTGCTGGGAGTCCTTTTTCAACCTGTGGTTGCACGAGAAAGCTAAGAGTAGCATTGGCTGCAGTTGGCTGCACTGCTCTTAGTTGGCCTGCATCCATGTCTAAAGTAGCTGGTGGAGTATGTAGCAGGTGATCAAGTCTTTTTTGGATACTTTTAAAAAAAAAATCTCTATCCTGCCTACTGTGTTTTAACCCCTCTGGCTAAAACCAGATTCCTCAGTTATGACGACTTCTCTTTTTGCAAGAAAGCTGTTTGCTGAATAATGGAGAAGGATGAAATATTTAATGCTGAAGAGAACTCGGGACATCTCTGGTTGAGCCTCTGCTCAAAGCAGAGCCAAGCTCAATATCAGATCCAATGTCAAGTTAGATCAGACTGCTCAGGACCTTGTCTATTAGAGTTACGTGTATCTCCAGGGATGGAGATTCCCTCTTCCCTGGGCCCCTCTGCTGTTCCCATTGTGAAAATCTTTTTCCTGATACTTCCCTGGAATTTGGAAGCATTACTATTTGTTTCCATTACCCCATATCCTTTCAGTGTGTGCCTTTGAGGAAAATTCTACTTCCATCTTCATGATATGGTTACACAGTTGAAAATTGCAATAAATCTTCCCCCCAGCCTCCTCTTCTTCAAGCTAAACAACCCCACCTCTCAGCCTCTCCTTGTGCATCCCATGTAGCAGCCCTCTAACATTCTCGATGCCCCTGGGCTGGACTTGCTGCATTGTATCAACGTCTGTCTTGTACTGGGGAGCTCCAAAACAATACACATCACTCCAAGTGTGGTCTCAAAAGCGCTGAATTGAGAAGAATTAATCACTAAGGTCGCGCCTGGTGCTTTCTCTCTGGGAGAGCAGGGCGTATTATTGAAGAGTGCATTTGGCCTGAACCAGGTTGTTTCTTGAATGAATTTGGCTGTTGCACTGAATACAGAGGGGTGGCTACGAGCTGCCCCTGCTTGTGGAGTTATGCCACATTCATTGTCGGGATTTTGGTTCTGCTCCTTGGACTCCCAGCACGGAGAGCAGCCTCTCTGGGATGTCACACCAGTGTCAGTTTTCACTGGGGTTCGTACGGGACTGTCTTGGCACAGAGGTACTGTGCACTCAACTTGGGTTTAAACACTTTGGGTCATAGCTGTTGTTCTTTCTAGCAAGAGTACCATTTCTGGTATCTGCCCTGTGTTTGCAGCCTGCCCAAAAGGTCTTGTGGTGTAAATGGCAGCAGTATTTTGCTACCTCTTGCCCTCCGCCAAGTACATCCCATAGGGCTGCTTTCAATACCGAATGTGGAGGAAAGAAGGCACCGATCGGGGGTGCTGTGCCTTTTTGTGGTTTTAGCCATGGTCTCTGGTTTTATTTCTCTTATTAACCATGCAGATATGGTAGGAATTTCGTAACGTTTCCAGTCACACTAACTGTCAAGGCTGAAAAGGATCGTGCATCCTCAAAGTACCGTTCTTCTCTTTCCCTTTCTCTTACCAGGTCCTGCTGGATTCTGTGGAATTTCCTTCTAATAGGGAGACCCTTTCTAAAAACTCCTGCTACAGCTTGGTCTTGTTCTCTAAAACACAGACAAATGGCTTACAAAACAGAGGCTCCAGCAGACAACACATCAGTGGAAGCCTCATTCAGCTGTCAGAAAATGTCAGCAACACATCTTCAAGTTCTGTCTCTTTCTTTCTTGTGAAATTTTGAAATTTAGCTTCATTATTTCACTGCATTTGACAGTTCTGGGTGTTCGCCAGAGACAAATTCACAGGAGCTTTCACAGTAAACTTTGTTAAAAATTGTCATTACCTTTTATTTTCTTCTTTTTTTAGGAGGACAAATTTGGTCTGAAAGGCCTTACAAGTTGGTTCTAAACTGCATTAAATCAAGTTATTACAATAACTTGAGATTCAGTCAGAACAAAAGATCTTGGACTTGAGCTCAGACCCTTTCCACCCACTTCAGTCGCTTCAGAAGCTACTCTGTAGCCTTTCGTGAAATTTGCAGGCAACTTGCTTTCTTGGGGAACCAGAACCTAAGTTTCCAAAACCATCCTTGTAAAATATTTGCTAGTGATGCCTGTTTTTCCTATGCTCTTTGGGGCTAAGTGTATCCACTGGCTATATGTTAAGTAATTGCTTGAAAATCATCCAGAAAAGACAAGTCGTGGGCAGTTGTTTGAAGGAAAAAGCTGCTGGTACCTGTAAATGTCAGTCATCTATTGCAGTGCTTATGTTTAGCTTCCCATTGAGCTGCCTTCTTGTACTGCTTTGGTGTGATGGGGGATTGTTTTATTCCAGGAGCTGACGGATCGTCTATGTGTGTGTTACACACGTAGGTTGCAGGGTCCAGGTTGACTCTGGAAATCCATGTCCCTGGATGGGTTCTGTGGTTTGCCAGCAGAATGAATTCGGATCTTGAGAATGCCAGGACTGGAAAATGTGCAGACACCATGTCTAGAAGAGTTGTATTTACTGAAAGTTAATTCTCCTTTCAGAACTTTAAAAGGCTTACAGTAACCAAAGGTTGGAGTTTATTTCTGTTAATGATTTCTCTCCTCCCTTTAGTGCAGTTATGTGTAACACCTCTTGGACTACATGCATTTTGGTTTTGGTATCAGGCATTCTCATAGCTGAAAGGGAAGTCCTTTGAGAACTTTGGCATCATTGACCTGCACTGCCTTTTTTGACTTGAGCTTTTTGAGGACACTGTTTTCTGTAAATATCTTGGAGGTGCCCAGCCAAGCTAACTGGAAAAAGTCATTAATTAAGAGAACATAATAGAAAGGAGGAACAGCCAACAATTCCTGCACTGACCCATGCTGAAAGTGGAACAAAAGTGAGAAACTTCTTTTGAAAGGTTATATTCAAATGAGCCATTATTTAAAGAATCTTTTATGTGACATGGGAAAATGCTGTGTGTAGCGAAGTCCTTGCGTTTGCCTACTCACAGAGTAAGCAGGGAGTTTTGTTCTGTGCATACCATTGATCCTTCTGTAGGAGAAATCACAGCTCAAGCTGCATCTCTGCCAGGTGACTTGCAACCTACTTGTGGTCTCATTGCAGAACCCAGGATTTGGCTTGACCTGTACAGAGAGCTCCTCCTGCTCTGTTTTCTGTTGCCTGTGTTTTGGCGGGATGTCGAATGGAAGAAGACCACTGGTTATCAAAACTGCTTGGCTTATTTTGCAGTGTTGTGTAGAGCAAGTAACTTGAAGCCTGCTGCAGGTTTCCCTTGGAGAATTTCAGCTGTGCCAGGGGATTTTTTTTGGTGCGAACTGGCAGTGTAGCTGCATACTGTAATGGTAGCCCTCCTCCAGAAATTATTCTGGAAGTAGAGCTAAATAGGAGTGGGCATTTGGTGGGATATGGAATAAACAAATGCTATAAGCTCAGCTTTTACATCTCCTGTGATGACCCAGCTGTATTGTATCACCTGTCTTGACCCAGCAGAACTGCAAAGATGGATACTGGAAGGTGTGCATCAATGGCCTCTGCCACAAAGCTCCTTAAGGACATGTTTTTTTTGCAGTGCAACCCTCACAGGGATAAGCACTGGAATTCATACATTTCTGGAGGAGTGTTTTCTCATAATGAGCATATGTGAAAAGCAGATGAGTTTGCCTGCCGTAGTGCTTTGTGCTTTGAACATTTCTCGTTGTCATCTTCCAGTATGTTTAGTGTTCACTGAAACCCATCAAAATCCAGCTGGCTAATGGTAACATACCCCTTGGGGAACATCTCTGATGGTGTCATATTCCACACTTAATCCACGGGTAAACACACAAGTGTGAACTCAGCTATTACCTACTGCGTAACTTCCAGTACTGCATCATGTTGAGAAGTCCTCATGCCTTAATGCCTGTCCTCAAGCATTGGTTTAACAAGCGTTACTGTTTTTCTTTGTGTTTCCTAGGAGCCAACATCTTTCTTACCTCATCTGGACTGATTAAACTAGGAGACTTTGGCTGCTCAGTGAAGCTGAAGAACAACACCCAGACAATGCCTGGAGAAGTGAACAGCACTTTGGGTACTGCAGGTGAGGAAACGTGCTAGGCAGAAACTTGTTAAGTTGCCATAAGAGAAAATACCTCTGTCAAAAGTCTGGGCTGGTAAAACAACATGGTTCAGGGAAACCTCATTTTACTTTGGCTGGTTAGATGTGCTTTACATCCAGAAGGTTAAAAAAAAATCGGTGAATGTTGCAACTGGAAAATGTTACTTGTCTGGTTAACTATAAAGCTGCTGGAGCTTTTGTTTTCTGGAGTTTTACCATCCTCTATAGCCTTAGTGAAACAGTACTATTCTTACTGAACACCTGGTTAATCTATTGGTTTAAAAAAGTAAAATAAGCGAAAGCATATACTGTACCAGAACGTCACCATTTTTCAAACTGAACAATTTACGCTGCGAATGTGTCAAAAGAACAAGAAGCCAAAGCCAGACAGACCTTAGCAAGAAAGCCTAAATGGTAATTCACCACAGATGTATTAAATACAGTTGTATTAAAAGCATTTGGTTTGCCCGGTTAATCACTTAAGTATATACTGTTCTTTCTGCTGTATGAACTAATGACATCATATGTATTGTTTCAAAGCATACATGGCTCCAGAGGTAATCACTAGAGCTAAAGGAGAAGGGCATGGACGGGCAGCAGACATCTGGAGCCTGGGCTGTGTTGTTATAGAGATGGTCACTGGCAAGGTAGGTGTTTTATCTGCTGAATGAATGCAAAACGTTCTTGTCAGTTTCTCCAAAAGTTCTGGTTTCATTCCTCGCAGTAAGTCCACAAGTAGCAGGGTGGCTTTTAAATTCCTGGGGTACAGCAATATATGCTCTGTTGCACAGCGAGTTACTCACTAAACCTTGCACTTAACAATTCTGTTACCTGTTGCAGAGGCCTTGGCACGAATATGAGCACAACTTCCAGATCATGTACAGAGTGGGGATGGGTCATAAACCTCCTATTCCTGACAAAGTGAGTCCAGAAGGGAAAGACTTCCTTTGCCACTGCTTGGAAAGTGACCCAAAGATGAGGTGGACAGCCAGCCAGCTCCTCGACCATCCTTTTGTCAAGGTTTGTCTCACGGTTTGGCGGCAAAGACTGGAGGTGGGAATCAAACAGCCGTAGTTGGCTTTGTCATTTGCAGCTACGCCCTAGGGCTTTCTGTCGTGGGGGGAGGCTGATGCATGGTGATGCTGTACAGAAAGCAAGGCATGGAAATTTTGCAGAGGTACATGCATTGTTGCTTGCAAACATTTGGCTAAAAGAACCCGGTATGCACCATGCAATAGACTTGCACAGCTGTTGCAAGATGTGTTATCTTAATATTAAAGATGTGTCAAACTCCATCTCAATGACAGCTAATTGCATCTGAAGGGCCATGTGTGTGCCTAAAACTTATACTCTGTAATGTAGAGCTAGTGGTCCCCTCCATTAAAAAAAAAATGAAACAAGCACATCCTTCTGTACAAGGATCTACTTTTCTTCCTTTTTTTCAGTTCACTTCACGCTGTTATCAACTGTTTATCATCTAGCAATTGGCATTACAGTAACAAGTTGCAGTTCTTGCATGAATTTTGGTTTAATTCTTAGTTGTGAATGTTTGCTTATTTTTAAGCAACAAATTTAGGTGTAGCAGTAACCGTAGCTAAATCCCATCCACCACAGAGGCAGATCACTTCTCCAAGGACTTAAGAGTCTGTCAGACAGGAAAACAGTTCTATTTCGTTATCATAATAAGGGAAAAAGAAAACATTTAATATGTCCTGTTAGCCTTCTGTTCAATGAAGGTGCTAAAGAAACTGACTGTGATCTTTTTGCTGCACTGGAGAGACAATTAATTGTCTTTTGTCCCCTTCACAGGTTTGCACAGATGAAGAATGAAGTTATTCAGTCTCTGGCCTTTTTTATTCTGGCAAAAACCTTTTAATCACTACTGTATGTAATATTTACATAAAGACTATGCTGAGATCAGTATAGAAGTTGAACTTATGAAGACTGCACAAGTGACAGGCGTCACTTCCTCTGCTGCTCCTGTATGTTTTACTTGGCACATGTTGCTCAAGTTGTGACAGTGTCTGCAAGTTGAAAGAAGCTGCATGTTTCAGTGAAAGTGCCATTACTACTGTATATGGACCATACCTTTTTTTGTTCTTGCTCCTGTTTCTCATTTTATTGAGAACTGTAATGTTAATATGTAGTATTTTTGAACTTTTTAGGTTCAGAAAAATGCTGTAGTGTTATCAGGCGTTATGGACCTTGTTTTTTAATCTGTTTGTTGAGTGCACTGACTGTGAACTTTTACTGGTTTTTTGTTTATTTGTTTTTGGCAAGCTTCAGATTTGTTATGCACAAGGCTGATTAATGAAATTTTAAAAAAAAGGTTTTTTTCTCAATAAATGGTTTATTTTAGGAGTTGTTGGTGAAGGGTTTTTCTTCTGAAAGTAACTAGGGGACGTGGATCAGTTTTTATACTTTTTTCTTTTTTAAACTCCTAAGACTGCAGTGCTAACCTAACTGGAATAAGGGTCGCGTACATTGCTATAGTCAATGCTTTGTGAAGTACAAGAAGCGTAAGAAGCATTTTGCATTGCACAAGGGATAATAGAATCAAGGTTCCCCTTTGCTTACTACTGAGGAAATGCGGTGATGTCCAATTCCCCATGCTACCTATTACATAAGGGATAGTGGTAAGGGCTGAGCTAACTTTGTTCTTGGACACAAGAAATACAAACAGGGAGTGGCCACAGAAATGCCATGCTGACCAAAAAGAGAATCAATTAAGATTATTTCTTGTGTACTGTTTAGTGAAAGCAAGAACTAATTTTTAAGGTTTTTTTAAAACTACTTTCTGATCTTGGGCATTGATTGATTGATTTTTTTAATTGTTAATGGTCAACGTTTCAAAAATAAGCAGCATTCTGCAACATCTGGTCTACTTAGGTATTCTTATTTTGTTTGGCTTGCTAATACAAATGTTTACAGCTGTAAGTTACCTATTAGTGCAAGCTTATATATTTTAGTTACAGCTACAGACCTTAAACTGGATGAGTTACAAAGCAGAGAGCTTGTTTTGAATATTTGGCTTCATTGAAAAGTTCTGCGTCTCCTCTTAATATAGAAATCCCTGCTTTACTACAGGTGAGGCACAGCTGGATAAGTTGTTGAGAAGGTATCAAAATCTGACATTTACATCTAGACATGCACCAGCCTCGCTCTGCACATGTAGTGCGGTGTACCTAGGCTTTCAAAACATACAGTTGATGAATTTGAACTTTTCTTGTATTTCATTCTTTCAGTTATGATAGGAGGGAAGTACATACTGTCATCATAAGCAGCTGACTAGAAAAGTACCCGAGGCTGAGGTCCCCCCGTGGCCTGCTGTGTTCTTCGCTTTTTGGTGCGTCACAAGGTTCTGAGCGGTCTGTCTCCTCATTTGTCTTGTGTTACGTATCCTTGCACACACACAAAGTGAGGACAGCTTCCAGGAGTCAGCAGAAAGGTGAAAACTGTTACAGATTTGTTGTTGCAGACCAAAAGAAAACACATGCACTGCACTTCAGATTTTATACTTTTATTTTTGTATAAACAAACGTAAGACTACTTTCGTTAAGGCAGTTGTAGACCGTACAGTTGTTGGTGGGGAAGAGGGGCAAACACTGATTCCTACTGACATGTGTAATTCTTTTAATACAGTGAACTGGACTATTTACCTTTGGCAAGTACCACTGAGCTTTCTCTGTTGGCCAGGGAACACTGGAAGGGCCCAGTGTTGCAGCTCTTGTGCACCGGGACTTCTAGAAGGATCCAGGACTGGCGTCTTTGGCCCTATGCCTTTTACAATGGTTGCTCCCAGGGAAATTGGTATGAAATATGCTAAAAGATAATTCAGAAGTATTTACGGGTTTGGTATTTTCCTCTTGGAGAAGTGCTACTGCATGCAATTAGAGAAGGACTACGACTCATAAGGAATGTTAAATGTCTCCCTACCAGCACGTTCAGTCTTCAAAAAAAAAAAAAAAAAAAAAAAGTTAGTCTTTATCACATGAATATGTATTTGCTGCTCAAAACTGCTCACACCTGCACTTGGAGTTCATTCTACCGCCATGACAAAAGCTCACTTCATCTGCCAGGTAAGGTTTACAGTAAAATGCTAGCTTGAACAGATCTTCTCTCTGCCATCCCCTCCCATTTTCCAAGAACTGCGTAGGCTGGTTCATTTACATGCCTGATGCATTACTGTAGATGTTATGCTACTACGTGTTATAAATCTGTTTTCCACAGTTAAGATGGTTTTAGCCAATACAGGTGAAGGGCAGCACTTCATCACAGAAGGGCATGTGCTTTATTCAGGGAATAGCTTTATAAGCATGACAGTATCCTGTGGGCTCTGGCTGTATTTCATGTCTTAAAAAAAATAAACCAAAGATGTGG
Organism: Nettapus auritus; assembly: GCA_011076525.1. Lineage (NCBI taxonomy): Eukaryota > Metazoa > Chordata > Aves > Anseriformes > Anatidae > Nettapus > Nettapus auritus. The sequence goes on along the minus strand of CM021767.1, from coordinate 47,669,399 downwards.
TTATTTTTATGACACATCATACAACTTCAGAATGCTTCGGAGCACAGGGAATGCAGGAACACACAAGACAAAAATCCCCTAAAACTTGACCATCACAAGCCCCCATGCCTATTCCTTCCTTCATATTGTACTTTTTACTAACTGCTTCCACTCTCAGAAAACATTACTTGCTGCCACATGCTAAAAGCACTACTCCACCTGCTCTTTAGATACTGCATATTAAAAGGATTAATTTCTAGATGATATATAGAACAGCAAATGCATATTTCATGGAATGATTCACACTCTGGTGTACTGGCCTCTGTTACCTCTGACTTCAGTTTTATTATAGCATAAGATAAATGCCTTTTTTTTTTTTCCAGCTGCTAGAACTACTACTATGAGACTGCTCAATTTCTTTTCTAGAAACACAGGGTGTTCAAGCCTAGACATGGTTTAGTCCTATGTGCAATGACAACGTAACATCACTGCCAAAAATACTTCTCACTGCTCAATATCAGTATCTTTTGGTTTTAAGTTTTTTTTCCCCTGAACTGCTGATAGAAGTCCCCTCTTTTCCTTTTTTTAAAAACTAAAACAAGACAAAACAAACACCTATTTTCAGTAACTTACATATTCTTAATTCTTGAAGTCTATAAACAAGAGGGGGATGCCCAGGAATCAGTACTAGGGATGTGAGAGCAACAGTTTTCCCAAGGGATTTGATCCTGTTTTAATTCAGGAGGATGACAAAGCAAGTCCAGACAGGCATAAAAAATTCCAGCCATAGCACTGTCCTAGGTCTCTCTCCTGCTTGCCTCTTTTCCCCAAAAGAAAAGCAAAAGATAATTTAAGTAAGTGTTACCTCAGACGATGTTACGAGGTACCACCACGTGAAGTAATTTTTCAGAAAAGACAGGCAGATTAATTAGGTTCACAACAGTATGGGTGTGGGGTGGTAACTTTTAATGCACGCTTTGTGTTACTGTGTTACAGCATACCAGTTGTTTTCTGTTTCTGCCACTGTTAGGAATGCCTACAGTTTTAATCTGTGTTTAAAGCTGAAAGTAATCTGTTACCTCATTTTTTCCAAACTACAAATGGCATTTATTCTCAAAAGAATTACAGGTTTCAGCTATCCCACTAACATTTTGCCTGGGGAAAGATGTGGCAGTGTGTAACTTAGCTCTGCTCAGGCCACAGGGCCAAATTCCACACCAGGTTATGCCGCTGCAAGGCTCTGGGCTAACAAAACGGGCCCCTTGCCAGAGTCTGACTGAAGTTTCAAATGTGGTGCTTACTGTGGGAATAAGTTCTAGATGTCAAAAAACTCTACTGCACTCCTGCCAGTTCAGTGGAGTTGCAATACTGGTAACACCAAGCAGAGCATCTTACTCTATTTGAACACTGAGAGATTACTGTTTTAAACTGTTAACATGTGAGCCAGACAACTATCAATTTCAATTGTCTTAAATCAATCTTCTGACATTTATCCATTCCTTAGATCAAGTTAAGATAAAGCCTGCACTTCAGCAACCACCGATTAGTTTCCAGGTAGAGTCTCACCATACCAGCACACTGCATATTTTTTTCTTCAAAACTTAAGACACTTTATATGAAAGCAAACCAACCAAACAAATGCAAACCTGTTGAGAGTATACACAAAGGAGTGCATCTTTTCACACGTAATCCAGCCCAAACCCCAAGAGAAAAATAACAGGAGCACAAATTCAGATATGCATGGCAATTGCTCATCCTACCCTTCCTCTGACCTCACTTGAAGGACCGTGATATGCACTTAAGAGTTCTCAGAAGTTGCATTTGTTCCCTTTGGATGGAAGCAGTCTCTGAAGCTACTACTTTCGTTTCTGCTTGTTGTCATTGTTGCCATAGGTGGAGCCCTTGTTAATTTCCGTAACACCTATCATCCATCTGACACCAACAGAAGCTGCAAAATAAAAATAAAATAAGTTAAAAGACTGTTTGCAGACGGAGATTCAAGCTCTGTACATGCACAGCGTTCTGAAGGAGACAAACAGCATTCTCTGCTTTACAGTATTAGAGCATTAAAGTACTTCTTTACCTTTGGTAAAAGGTGCACCTGAGCTCCCCCTCGTCAATAATTGCCCACCATCACCTCACTGCAGTAGGTCGCTGGCCCAAGTCTTGACCTGTCCTTGCCCACCAGCAGGGAAGAGGCTGCGTCCTGAACCAGCACGGCTCCGTGAGGCACAGGCCTTATGTGCTTGGCCCTGTTAAACCCTAGGCACGGCTGGCTTTGAAAGGGAGGTGCTTTGGGGTTGCTGGCTTTCTTTACCTGCCTCTCAGGAGTTACATGACAAAACGCACTAACGTATCTGCTTGTGATGTGTGGGGGGGAAGGGAATGCTGCCCGCTTTCAGCAACCCCAGTGCCTAGAAGAGTACCTGCAAGGGCCCTTCATAGCTTGATTAACAAAAAAAAGTTGTAATTTGTGGGATTTCTTAACTACAGCACATGAAATATTCAGTTATAAGAGGCTGGGCTAATTCAAAAGACTTAGAGTTGATATAGGAGTAATAATCCACCACGCAGAAGGATTTTTTTTAATTTATTGTTAGCTTCTGAATTGATTGTTCAACTTAAATGCAACTTAGTCTAAGCCCTCACCCTCCCCTCACAGGTGTCCTTTTGTATGTTGTTTGTTTTGTTAAAGGGGCTCAGGTGCCCACAAGTCCCCAGACTTCTGCTCAGCTGCTGTACATATGGCTGCACTGCCAGTCAACGGGCTGGAGAAACAGACTGGCAGGATAATCCAGAAGTTCAAAGGAAAGTAGGAAGTTCTGCACCTGGACAGGAATAACCCCATGCACCTGGACTGCCTGGGGACTGAGAAAAGCACCTCTGCAGAGAAGTATCTGGACATCTTGGTGGACATCAAGTTGAACATTAGCCAGCAACGTGCCCTTGCAACAGAAGCATGCCGAGGCTGTGCTGGCTGCTTTAGGAGCAGCACAGTCAGCAGGTCAGGGGAGGTGATCTGTCCCCTCTGCTCAGCAGTGGCGAGACATCTGGAGCGCTGGGTGCAGGCTGGGCTCCCCAGAGCCCAAACATAGGGGAATACTGGAGAAAGGCCAGCAAATGCCACAAAGATGACTAAGGGAGTGGAGGAGAGGCTGGGCCAGCTGGGACCATTCAGCCTGGAGAAGAGAAGGCTCAAAGGGGACCTTATCAATGTCTGAAGGGAAGGCGTAAAACAGATGGAGCCAGGCTCTTCTCATAGCGCCCAGCAACAGGAGGACAAGGAGTAATCACAAATCGAAACACAGGAAATTCCACCTGAACTAAAGAATTTTTTAATATATTTTTTTTTATAGTGAGGGTGGTTTAACAGTGGCACAGGTTACACAAAGAGGTTGTGGGGTCTCCACTCCATTCAAAACCTGATGGGACATGGCCCTGAGCAACCTGCTCCAGCTGACCCTGCTCTGAGAGTTGGGCTGGACGAGACAATCTCCAGAGGTCCTTTCCCCTGTCAGCTGTTGTCTTCTGTTGTTTGCTTGGGTGTAAGGCACCCAGAACTGTTCTTTCAAAACCGGAGCACTCAACTACAGACTTGTTCTGCCCAGACACCAGAGAAACAGGGCCTCTCACAGCCAACTGTACAGTGCACACCACAGAGAAAGCTGCTAGCAAGTTCATTGAAACTTATAATCCATTGCTAGTCGGTGAATGGAAACACAAGCAACTGGGACAAGTGAAGGGTTTCACTCACACAAACAGAAGAAAAACATCTTTGACTTTTAAACGGCCATGAGCTAGGGAAGACAAGAGGAGGACCCAACACATTCTGCAGTCTGGGATCACAGCAGAGCATTAAGCATGAAAATATTGAGACTTCAACCAGAGGGATATAAACTGCATCTGGAGAGGGACACGGAGCATAAATAACAGCAACTGTTATAGCAACCACACTGCACTGTGGGGATTTCATACAGTTCCAGGAATGCCGCTGCCTGGACACCAAAAAATACTCCAGTCAGCAGTTCACGTTTTGTTCCTTCTCCTTTGCTCCCTGACAGAAACTGCCGCTGCCCTTTGCCCTCATCTCACCCCGCAGTCCTCAGCACCCCAGGGCAGGGGCTGCAGGAAGGCACTGCCCCGGTTTGCCAAGCCTGTGGACACAAGGTGGGGAGAAGTGCTGGGGTGCCCCACGGGCCTTTCCTCACCTCTCCTGGAGCTGACCTCCCCCCAGGCACAGCCTACTGAAATCCCAGCAGCTGCCAGGCAGCATGTCAGCGCTCTCCCCCAGGAATACACCCCCACCATGGTTCTGACTAATGCTGGGGAAGGTAGGAAATGATGGGTTCAAAGCTGGGTCACACTTCAGAAAGAGGGTGAAATCAGAGCTGTGCCTGAGGAATACCAACACCGAGCAGTACCGAGTGGAGGTGGGCACCACAGAGCTGCCTGGCCTAAGAGAAACAGCAACACATGAACTGCTCTTCAGTCACGGGATAGTAGCACACTGGGGGCCTCCTCAATCCAACCCCAAAAACCACAATTCTAGTGCTCTGTTTCGCCCCCTCTCCCTGGCCATAGCAGCTAAATCCAGTGAAAGGATGCCTCTGTACAGCTCAAAGGCAGTGAAGGCCTGAAATACCCATTTAAGTAGACACAGTAGAGGGGCTCACAACAGGCAAAGTCAGCTTTATGGAAATGAATACCATTTTTAAAGGCAAGGTTTGGCTCAAGGAACTAAGAGGAGTGCTGGATACACATAGAGAACATGGCAAGTGTCACAAGTGCATCATTCATGTGGATTTGGGCAACAAATACAACAGGTACATTACTAATTTCACTGTCACAAGGTTACGCTGAGACCTACAGGTTTCTAGGGTTAAGTAAATAGGATGAAGAATTTCTATAGAAAATGAGATTCTATACCTCGTAAGTTGAGAAGCAGGCTGGCTAACTTCTATTTAATTAAACAGGTGTGGATTTCCAGCCCAAGGCATAAAACTAACTGACTTTTCAACTAATTTCTCAGTCTGAAAGAATTCTCTGACTTCACACCATCTGGAATAAATGGATGGTAAAAGACCCGTGATTCTGCCGCTTTTATCTGAAATGGCCACTTCTTTGTTCCCTCTAAAACTTACAAACTTTTCCCTAAATATAATATGAAGACAAGATTTTCAAAGCGTACAGAAAGCCTTGGCACTCCACACTATGAATATGGTTGTACAAGTCCAAGTTTGGAAACAAAAGCTTTTCTACATTTTTTTAAACACCTCATCAAAAGTCACAGGATGATCTCTTCCCATTTGTTTTAAATTACTACATGCTGACGGAATGCTCTCATCAATATCTGCCAAACCTTTGTAGATCCTATAGTTACAAAGTGGTTTTGTGACTACAATGAGCACCACGTATGAGAACTGCAAAAAAATACCAGAGCAATTAGGGCAAAACCTCCTCTGCAGTATTGTAACTACCAGAGCACGACATTCCCCATACAGAGACTGATGTTGCAGCATGTGTGAGGACAATTTCTCATAGCAAACAGGCCCTGTTCAGCCAAATCCAGAACTGCAAGTGAAGGAAAAGACTGTAAGGGAGGCAAAAGAGGCAAAGCTAGAGATTGCTTTCTTACTCTTGTGCTGTGCTAAAGAGAAGCTGGCAAATAGCATTAGCATGGGCCACACACCTACAAACAATTCTTACCTTAGCGTATGTTCCAATGGTACCATTATGCTTAAGGACTTACTCTGCGGTTATTTGAAATACAACTATGGTAAGGGAACTTTTTTTACTTTATTTTCACTTTTTTTTTTTTTCCTACAAGGAAGCAGTAAACATCTAACCATCAGCTGTGAGAATTTAAGCCATGTCCTCAACAGCAGGAGAGGGAAGCTATCAGCCAGGGCATCCCCACAGTGCTCCATGGCAAGCTACGGAAGGTAACTGAGCTCCTGCCACCTTTCTGCCCACCGTTATCCACCAGCCAACTTACACAGGATATCACTAGAGACCTGCTCTCCCTGCCAGAGCACTGGGGGCTGAAGGAGGGTTGAATTAACACAAACCAACAAGCCAGCAACGGAATCTGTTTCTTGAACACATTTTAGCTCCAAGAAAACCAGCACCCACACACATAGTACCACATCCCCCAGCATAAACATTGGCTGAGAGCAGAGGATTTTTTTCTTTTCTCTCACACCTCAGGATTTGCTCTCATCTCTTTCCTGGTGTTTGCACCACATAGCAAGTGCTATAAGCAACCCAGGAGGTGGGGGTATAGAAATTTCCCATATATATCTGCTATACACTTGAGTTTCATAGTTTATACACTTAAGTTTATACAACTAAGACTTACACTAACGGTAGAAATTTCCATTTGAGGTCTATCTTATATAGTTCAAAAGAATAAAACAGTAACGACAACAAAATAAAAAGATCAGTTTCAGACACCAGGCTCAAAGGCCAGATTGTCTGGCAGTTCCACCAACAAGCAGAACCCTGCCTGTGGTCTGTATCCTCCTGCTGTTGTAAAGCTTCCTGTAATTCTGTTGGCTCATCCATCCTCTCCTCACCATCCACTCATCGCATCCTGCATCAGCAGCTTTGCTGCCCACAACACATCGTGCTCTGACCCTTTGGTCCACATTCTGCACTCGGACACTGTCAAGTCACCAAGGACTCACCCCTACTTGTGATCCATGGAAGCAGGTTTTCTAATAGCACTGTCCACACGCTGTCTAGCAGATACACAACAGCTCCTGCAGAATCAAAGCTGGCTCACTACTACTTATGCTTGTTTCAAATGAAATACTTCTCCTGCCTATAAATGATAATTACCTGCTGGTCCCATGCCATAAGCGCAGATGCCATTATGCTTTTAGCATTAGACACGTAAGAGCTACTTCTCCATTTCAAAGCCAAGAGAAACCCTCTCATCTTCAGCATGTGGAACTGATGAAGGCTCTATAATAAAATACTTCTGGAGGATAAAGGTTGTTCTCCTCAGCACAAGTTACCAAAACATGAAAGGCGACCTAATGCTGGGTCCTTTGGAACCAAATGAGATTAAGGAAGCTGGAGGAGGAAGGAAGAAAAGGAAGCTGCTGTCAAATACACCTATGGACATTTGACAGACTCTCTGCTTTAACACTGAAATATTGGCCCCAAGTTCTGAACAAAAGTTGTGGATTAAGGACATAAACATCTTGCCATGTGTCCTGTGAAACTAAAGCTAGTTTTCAAAAGAGTCTTTTGTCCCTCAAACTGCTTGAGCATTCATCCTCTGGAGCACGGACTGCCTTGTGTCAGTTCAAACAGCATCACAAAGGACTCCTGGTCCCAGACCAGTAGTTAGATATTAGCACAATACAATGATTATTATGAGTATAAATAGCCAAACTGCTGCACAGCAAGGCAAAAGGGGATGGCTCAGCATTCTCAGTATAAAGAGGAGACATTGTTTATTTAGGGCTGAAAGTGTCTGAGCTGAACCAGCAGAACTATATATATGTTGGTTATTCATTCCTTGGACCTGAGAGTTAGGTTCTGAGGTATTACTGTGCTTTCGCTCCAGCTTGACCGCTACAGGGCATTTCTCTTACGGATCGTTCCACCTCAACAGCCACTCACAATCCAGTAAGCATTTCACTGGAGAGCAAAATTAGCAGAGACTGTCCGAAAGACAAATAACACTCTGGAAACAAAGCAGAGGATATGAGGCAATACGGTCTCCTAGTCCCTCTTCTCTCTCCTGTCACAGAAGATTTAGCACAGGTGCAAATAACACAATATATGCATAATAAAGGTAATGCTATCAGGTACTGAAGTCTGTCCTTTGAAGCAGTAAAGTCTACCTATAATGGGCTATGAGGGACCACAGTTAAGCTTCCTGATTCAGATGAGCAGTCAAACTAGCACATGTACAAATAATCCCCCAAATGCTACTGGAGCTTCTTCAGTTCATCAATAAACAGAAAGGGTGTCCTAGGAGCGATGTGAAAAGGTGGTTTTACCATCTGATCACAACAGGAAATACACTGCCCTCATTTAGGGAAAAAGCTGCCTTTACGCTGTTAGGCCGTCAGGTACCAGCTCACTGCTCACTGGAGAAGACAGCAAACACAGCCCTCCCGGCAGCGCTGCAAACTGCAGCCCGCACCAGGAGTCGCAACCTCCAAGGTACATTTGTGGTCCTCTACTGCTACCTCCTAGCCACTGCAGAAGTCACTTCTGAGACCTTGCCTAAAGCTGGGGAACTGCAAAATACAATATTGGTTGCTCCTCTGACAGAAAATGGTTGCATCACATCCAGGACACTCATGACAGAGATCCCCGGGATAAAAAGCCCAATTTGGGGAGAATGGCTTTGCTACAGAAACTCAGCTACTGGCTGCAAAAGTCAGTGTAACTGCTTGGGCTGAAGTTAGATGGTTCCACAGAATGAGACCAAGCAATAACAATGCTTTCAAAGGGGTATAGTAAAAAAGATAGAGACTAACATAGTAAGGAACTGTTGTCCTCTTAGTGAGTAATGACACATCCACCTTCAAGTGACCAGGGTAACCCAGATCTGTTTTTTTTTCTGAAGCCTGAGCTTCCCTTCCCCTCCCACACATTCTCTACCCTCCACAGCTCCACGGAGGCTCTCTGCTAATAAGTGACATCACCTTTCTTTTTTTGCCAGCTCACCAGCAAGAGGTGGCTGGCTGCGTCTGATCGGATGATACCCTCTGCTACAGGCGGTACAGTGTCTTCTGCCACGCTGCAAATCCTGGCCAATTACAAGCACTTTGGGTATGATCACACCACATATTCAGAGAGACACCAGAGCTGTTGCTAAGCGCAGGGGTCTTTCAAATCCCTGCAGAGGACTGGAACCTGCAGCATGCCACAAATGTGGCTGAGACGTATGGGGTATCAATGCACATCACACAGTGGACTGTTAATCTCACCATTCTTAATGTGTTCCTCAGCTGTGCTTTTGCTGGCTGGGAGCTCAGGCAATCATTCCGGCAGCAGACTGCTGCTGTAGTTTGCTGTTAGCTCCAGCATCGCAAATAACCTGAGAACAAGTCCTTTGGATTATCACTGCATTCAAAACAGGACTCACAGCAGCTTGCTTACTAATCTTGCCTCGTGGCCAGAAGCAGAAGAAAGCTAAGTGGGGAGTAAAACAAAAACAAAGCCAACCAAACAAAAAAGGTTTAGCTGTCCATTCTTAGTAGCATTTTTTTTTTCATTACAGGTTCTTTCCTTCCTGATAAAGAAGCAGACGTGACTTAGTTGTAAAGACCACTAATGTTAAGATGATACTAGATGACTTAGGGGGGTGGGGTGGTCACTCGACTATGCTGGGCAAATGAACATCACATGTGACACTACCAAACATAAAAGCACCTAGCCTTGAAATTAAAATCCCAAACCCCAAATTATGCACTGAGGCTCCCTGTAGGGAGTACTCAGGCCATAAGGCACCTTGGAATGGCATATGAACAACCAGCCCACTGAGTGGAGAAGCTAAATTAAGAAGAAAATGCTGAAAGATTTGGATGAATGATGATGAATTAAAAAATGTTGCAACAGCTGAGCTTTAGTGTCCCATTAGACCACGGTTCCACAGCTCTGTACCAAACAGACGACTCCAACATTTTTTCCAAAGGTAGGCTCAAGGACAAAGGTAGTTCTCAAGTGCTATCGCCAGTGAAGTTGCATTTGCAGAGGTGTCATAACTCATCCCGGTCCACTTTTGTGAAGTTCTATTTCTTTCTTAAAGGATACTTGTAATATACTCAGACATATTATTATGGTGATGAAGCCATCAATACATGAGACAGTGCAGCCACGTGAGATACTTGCTTTATCCATGTATGGCTTATTCTGGACACTTGTTCAACTGACCTACAGTCAATACACCAAAAAGTACAGACATCAAATATGATTTAGTCTGCAAAACCAGCCTGGTTCCTCCTTCCATGAAGGACACCATCCAAGATCTCCTTTGGGCCAACTCCTTATTTCGTTTCCCTTCCTCCTTTTAAATAACTTAACCACTTTAACCACAAACCAAGACAGCTCACAACTACTCACAACTACCACTACTTCACCTATTCCAGGCTCAAGTGGGTATCAGGTGGCCAGCTGAATTCGTATGTCATATACTCCATCACAGAAGTTGTATTTAGCAAGGCTCAGTAAGTCAAGTCAAACAGTTATCCTTCAAGTAAACTTTCTGTTGGAGAAAACTTACCCATTACAATGACAAATCCAAAGCTAGCCAGTGTCAGTGACGATCCACTGTTGACCATGTTGATGAGCAGCTTGAATAAAGGATATAGCAGCAATAAGGCCCAGAAAAGCCAGTTCAAAAGCGTCCATGGTCGTCGGGGTGGTACTATAGGGACTGCTGGGTAGGTTCCTGTTCGGTAGTACTCTTCCTGGAACGCATCCTGGTAAAACAAAGGAGAGCAACAATTAAATTCCCATCTGCCAATGAAACTAGCCATTCCTGACTTTGATGTTTCTCCTTCTACATGCTTGTAACCCTGAGGGAAGATCAAAGACCGAGTCACGGCTGGGAAGCTTGTTCTTTGAAGTCAATGAGCACACACTCAAAAAAGAGCTTACATTGATGTGTGCATAGTTTCTTTCTCCTGCACACAGAAGCCTGAAAAATGCCATGCCTAGAGTGTATAACAAACCCATAACAACCTCACCCAATGGGTGAGGGGATGCACACTCTTGTAGTAATGCAGATATCACTGTTGCACCTCCTGCAAGAGCCACAGCCTTCGGACAAATAGTGCTGGTAAGCCAGGGAAGCATTTGGGCTACTTCTGCAGTAACAGATCCTCTGCTCCCTAATGTTTTCTCCAAGCACTGCTCTAAAACAGCATCCACAGCCCTGTCAGAAAAGGTGAACAGCCACCATCTTGTGCTATACTCCAAAGAACATCTCCACCCTCCCGTCCCCTTAGTCCCACAGATGTAGTCTTGCTTACCTTGTTCCCTCCCATGCAGCCTGTGGAGGAAAGGGGGTTAACCCCTCTACAGACAGTTGAGGTAGTTTAAAGAGTCTCTCACTATTTCTGTTCAAAGGGCTCTCTTGTTCAGTAGAATAAGAGGATGACGGTGGGATGGTTTTATGTTTGCTTTGTGGGTTTGTGGGGAGAAAGGGGGAGAAGAAGCTTGGTTTTTCTTTTGTTTTGTTTTTTAAAGCACAGAAAGCTTAGAGTTCAGTACCTTGCTCCGAAGTTTACGTGGGTGAACATTATTGCCTTTAGCAATTTGATCTACCCACAGTGTCAAGCTGGTGGGGAAAAATGCCTTCCTTCTGGTTCCAAAGCAAAGATTATTAATCTGATTAGCACATAAAACTGGTTAATTAACGGAGTCAGACTGACATAAAAAGGAACCTCAATTGAGTCAGAACGAAGGGCTGAATTTCTTCAAAGAAAGGAATGCTTCACAACGGTTTCCAAAAATTCTGGCAAAGCCAAGATTGTCCTCGTCAACCACAAGGAGATTAGTTCTACTATGCTATGATTTTACATTTACTCACACTCCAGCTAACACGGACAATTCTTTAATTATTTAATGGCAATTTGAGCAATTACAGGCTGCTACCATTTTATCTAATTCAAAGGGAGCATTTAACTTTTAAGAGATTACGCAGTAATTAAAGAATTGCTCTCTATTGAGATTAGAAAAAATATGACTGTTTTGCTCACGTGAACTAGATTGTACTGGGATCATTATGACCAATTAATTTGCTATCTTCAGCAAATTACACAATGTATGAAGTTTTCTTTACAGTGCCTTGAGGATTTTGGCTTATGACTGGTTTAACACAGAGCTACTAATCATCAGTAAATTGTATTCTCCTATATACAGTTAGGTTCCTAAATACCAGCATCACCCAGAAAAATATTAAGCATTTCTGACTATTTCTGGTGCCACCATTAGGGGGCCTATTACTACAGAAACAAGACAGACACACTTAAAACAAGTGCAGTATTTTCACCTTTGTTGGCTGTGCACAGCATAAGGGTCAGAAAAACCACTGACCACATCTCACCAAGAGGTTTGAGACAGATGGAAGAAATAAATAATGGGCAGAAGGATGTCACTGTCTTCACCTCTGCTACACATTTTACACCATTATGGGGAACAGCTCCTCAATTCAATTACAAATCCTTGCCCTTAGAAGCATATATATTCCTCACAGAGGAGATTCATGGGCTGATCTGTCTTCTAAGCTTCAGAGGGTGCCTACAGTACCCATAGACAGCTCAAGTCAGTATTTAAACCTGTGATGCACATTAACATTCCCCTCAACCACTTCTCCCAAAATAAGCTCCTTTCATTCTCTGCATGCAGAGCTTGTTTTCTGTTTGTAGTAAGTTTCACCCACTCAAGTATCATTTTTAGATGTGGAAGCATGCTGCCCCTAACAACCCCACCAAATCTGAGTTCCTTCAGACGCAGGGGTGAGTAATGCAGTGGCAGGAAACCAGGGAACATCCATCCTCTTGTGAGAATCTAACTGGAGTCTTCCCTCCTGCTCCCACCAGGAAGATCTGACTGCAGAGGGATGCCACTGCTCTTTCATGAAGAAACTCACAAAGAGAATCCAAAAATATATTCTTTGTTCCCAAACACTGGAGTTCTGTACACTTTCCCTCTTCAGTTATCCTTTGCTAAGTCCCTGAGGCATTCTGGCATATATTTTCATGCCCTGTTTTCCATCCTTCTCTTACAAGCGAAAAGAATCAGAAACTCACTTTCTTTTTAATGGAAATTAAGATTCTCAAGCAGAACTTCTATTTCAGGAGCTGAGGCTGTGAAGAGGTGGAAAAAAACAAAAACAAAAAACAAGCAAGGACTAGCAGAGTTGTGACTGCTGTACAGTATCTTTTCAGACTGGGCAATAACATGCTCCACATTAAGGGGGAGTCTTTCTAGCAGGGGCAGTTTAAAAGGCAAAGGCAACTAGCAATCTAAGTTGCACTTCTGTCAGAACTTGGCATTAACTGATCCAGTGCTGGCCACCTCTGAAAGGAAAAAAAATCACCCCAGTTAAGGAAGAAGAGAAATGCAAGGACATGGTGCCTACATAGGCCTGGAGCTGAGAGAAGGATGCTTGGTTTATAATAACAGGGTGCCACTGCTTGTCTGGAAAGGCCGTCTTCATTGCATTAGCAGCAGGGGCTAAACCAGGAAATGGGGTGATAAGTAGCAAGAACATAAACAAGCCGGATTCCTAGACAGTAACGTCTCAGATTGAGGAACATGTAACTGGGACAAGGCAAAAAAAAAAGGGTAAAAAAAAGACAACACAAGCTTTTCTCAAAGACTGACTCCTCTATTAAAGATAATTTAGAAAGTTCATGTCCCTTGATTTCCACCGCCAACAGATCTCATTACTCATTCGAACAACTTTGTGTCCCTGATGATCATGAGTGCCTAGCACTCCAGCCTTGACCTCAGCACCTGTGGTATGTCCCATACACTAGATTATGATGCTCCTTAAGCATAATTCAGCCCTGCTAAGTAAGAAAGGGAGGGATGGAGGAGCTTACCATTAACTCAACCCCACACTCAGATGCTAAAAGCAAATACACACTGTCATGCTTTGGCGAGACCAGGACCCTTCAGGACTGCATTTTTCACATTTAGCTAGAGCCATTTGATTCACAGCTTGCAGAAAAACCCTGCAACTGCCCACCCCTTTTATTACCATGGCCTTGCAAAAAAGACAGGGCAGCAATTACTGGTAGCTCTTGGAGCCTCACAGCTGATGAATGCCTCTGAGTGCACCTGCATAAGGAGAGGCAGTTCATGGGGCCAATGTCTGCCACACAATTCTGCAAAGAGCGCACAACTCATCTGTGAAGGTGCTGGCAGCCAGTGCACTGTACAGAAAAAGCTCAGAGTGCCCTGAATCAACCAAGAGATGCTGCATGCTCTCTCCCCCCCTTATAAGGCTCGAGAGGGTATTGCAAAAATTATGAATATCGCTGAGAACAAGCAACAGCACATGCAACCACAATGCAAGATAAAACAGGGAACCTGTTTTTCAGTAGCGTGCATACCTTGTCTTATTTTGAAACAGAAAGTGGAGTGCTACAACCAAAATAGACAAAGCAGCTGATGAGTGCATCCTGCAATGAATTACTGTCCTTTTAATATAACTTTGTTACTTTTCATCATAAATATTTACTGACTCTGGAGACATAAGCCTGAAACAAAATTCACTTTTGGAAGAAAAACAGAATTCACTTTTAGAAGCAATACTCAGCGATGCTGCTTGTCATCCCACCTAAGAGGTAATTATCTGAAAGAAATATGGCAGAAAGGTGAAACAGAAATTGAATTTTTACCCTGCACATGAACTTTCATTATCTCAGAACTCTTTATCAACTTATCCTTGCTCTGCATTCTCTTAAAAAGTCTGATTTTACACAGATATGGGCTTGTGTGAACCAGGAATGACTGCAATGAAGTAACATAAAACGGCTCAAGAAAGAGCAACATGCAATCTTCCAAACAAAAAACAAACCAAAAAAAAACAAAAAAAAAAAAAACCAAGGAAAAAAAAAAAAAGAGGAAAAGTAGAAAAGAAGAAAAGGAGAAAAAAGAAGAAACGGAAAAGGGGAGAAAAAGGAAAAAAATTGGAAAAAAAAAGGAAAAAATAAATTAAAAAATATCCCACAATACCAGAAAGCTTTTAATGGAAAGGAAAACAACAAACATGCCTTCCTCCTGTACTTAAGTGAGAAACTAACAGCAAGCTAAGCTGTTAAAAGAAAGCAGGATAGATGCACACACTGTTTGCAAGAGAAATAACTGAGTGTTTGCTAGAGAGAGACTAACAGATAACTAAGTGAATTACTGCAAAGGATGTAATAAAGGACTCAGGAAAACAATCACCACATACTCATTTAATTTATGTACTTGTTCTGCAAATGTCTAAACATTACTTTAGCAACACGAAACAGGGTTAGAAATAAAGGCATAGTACCAGGAAATGGACTTTTGCAATGTTCACCAAAAGGACTGTTTGTATTTATCTTCCTGCATAGAGAGCACGGGCATGTAGGTAGCACAATGCTGTTCTGCAGAAGTGCTCCAGAGGCAGTGCCTACATTAGACATCAGCGGCACAACTTACAAGGAGGGAGGATCAGAGGCGCTGAATTAAACCAGAAGCAGTCTTGGTTTGAAGTTGAGAAAGACTAGAGCACAGCCTATACAGATGTGGTAACGTGGTGTTCTGGGTTGAGTACAACAAACCACAAAACAGAGTTTTGCTGCACTAGTGAGAGGAAAACAAAACTTAGCTACAGGCTAATTTAGAAATGACAGCTATAGGCCTTCATTTCTAAATCTTAAACATTGCCGTATTCTAATCTAAATAACATAACTTAGCTCACTGTACCATGCCTTGTACACCTATGACTCCCACTGACTGAAATGGGAGTGCTCTGTGTATTCAAAGAGCACATCCCCAACCATTATCTCTCCATAAAAACAAAAACCACAAGAAACAGAATCTGAAAACCTGAAGGATGCATATGCAAGTAGTTGAAAAAAAAAACACTTCATCAGGCTTCTACAAGCACACTCCGTCTCCAAGTTGTCCTTATTCTGCCCATATGCGATATAATTAGGAATCTTGAATGCACGCCCTCTGTGCACACAATGTGAAAGTAATTTATCAGCTTGTCCTGTTAATGTTGGATATGTGCCTTGGTAAAAGAGACAGGCTAAAACAAGGGACAAAAGTTTTAATGCACTAAACCAAAATATACAGCATTTAGCCCAAGAATTAGTTCTTGATTTAGGAGGTGACTCTACTAATGGGAAGAAGGCTCTTCCACCAAACAACAGGCAGTTGCATATTTTGTATACTTATGCAACTTTCTGAAGAAAAGTTTAAAACTGCTCTCTCACTGAGGTTTGCCTAATTTTTTTACCCACTGCTCTTTAAGTACAAAATAAAGGTAACCATGACTGACAATGCAAGACCACTTTGTATCTGGAGAAACAGAGCACCTGTTCTGAAAAATAAAAACCACAAAACCACAAAGTACAACCACTTCACATGCACGCTGTAAAGGTCTAGAAGGGGTATAAATAACTGAGCACCAGTGGCTCATGAGTTTTGTCTGGACAAAAAACTAACCTTTTCTTGGTAGAGTTTGTGGAGCCAATTAGAACACTCCTGTTCGTCTTCTGGGACTTCCTCTAATGGAATCCGCCTGCCAATGGTAAACAAAGAGAAATTGAAGAATATTAAGTAGTTCTGCTCGGATGAACAGCATTTGCATTACAGAGACAGATCATCCATCTGGCAGGAGATTCACTGTACTCCCCCCACTGCTCTTTATTTATTTAATAATCCGCGGTAACAGCTCCCAGATCAGCCAAGTATAGTTTGCTTCTAGAGCTACCTTCAGTTTTCATATGCATCTGAGACTCAAGATTTAGATTTCTGAAACAGTAACTCATTCTATTTGAGCTCACTAGAACAACTTTCTAGCCAAAGGTTTGAAATTTTCTGTTTCTAAAGAAAGGTTTTTAATGAAGTGATTTCCTACCTCACATACGGAGCTCAAGGCTGTGTTTAATCAGCTAGGCATCAGAGAAAAAAACAAACAACAAAGTATTCTCATAACTAGGACACAGCATATCTAGAATTTCTCAGGTAATATTTCTGATTCAAGTTCTCAAGAAAATACTTTTAAAACAGACAGAAAAGGGGAGGTAAAAAAAAAACATCACACTACTCTGTTTCAAGAGAAGCCAATTGGACCAGCAAATTAGAGCTATAATGAGGTTACAAACTCCTGATCACTTACGGGATCACTTCTAAGGCTCTGATGCTCCAATCCTAAATCATCACATACCTCAAGTACCCACAGAGTGGGTGCTGTTGGTAGAACCTAGCCTGAGATGGAGGTCTTTGGAATTGGCCCATCCTTATTAAAGATCGTGGGAAGCCATTGGGGCATTCATCAGTATAGAAATGTAAGCGATACAGAATCCTGGCAAATGTTTTTCTTTATACAAGCCCTCCTATGTAGGGAGGGAGGGGCAGTCAAATATATCAGCAACTACACCAAACAGATGGGAAAAGGCTTGAACCTGGCTTCCACCTCGGTACAAATCACCTTGCCAGATACAGGAGTCAAGGAAACCTGCCTGAACCCTTCATAGACGTTTGGTCACTGAGGCCAGGTGAGTTAAAAAAGAAGCTCCACTGTTGTGACTGAGCTGACAGACACACAAATCAATAAAAAACAACAACGACAAAATCTGTAGTTACAGAACTTTACATGAAAACCTGCTCAATCCATATGAGTTTTTCATCTCGAGTCCTGTAAAGCCAGGTTGGTAGAGACTTGCTACATCCACTACCTCCTTAAAAATATTTCCTTATTTGTGCAAGTGTGACTGCAAGTACACATTCCTGTGTGCCAGAAAGGAATTAACATATGGATTACTTGCCTTACATATAAATCTGCATGATACTTCTTTCCATTTAGAACACCCAGCAATGTTGGATTCTCATTATTTCTGAAATTGAGGGTAGAATCATAGACTGCTGAAACTACAAGAAGAAAAACAGGTTATTTGACTGAAGTAATAATAGAATGGAAGATCAATCATTCTCTCTCAAACAAGGAGCATATTTACATATGGAGTCGTCAGCAATAGCACCATAGTCTGGGCTATCAACAAGGTAAAGATGACAATGTATATTCAGCATGCAGGTTATTAGAAGCCAAATATCCAGTGACCCTTTCAGGACTTACACCAGTAGAATGGATGAGTTTACTCTCCACCTAGGTCTCCTTCCCCACCAGATGCTGAATGTTGGGTGTAGGGTACATACCAACAGTTTATGTACCATAGGACATCCTAGAAGCCCAATGGCTGAAAAACTGTTAGCTTTCCCAACATACTGAATGAGACAACCTCCCTGCAGAAGACTGCATAAATAAGCAAGCAGATAACCACTTACACAAACAACGAACACTACATACAGTTTGACTGAGAAAAGGTAAACTTTGTCTGAGACCTATCCTACAGCCATCAGGCTTAACCCAGCCACGAGTCAGGGCTTGAAACAACTTCCCCTTCCTGTCCATTCCTGGATAGCTGAGGCCTTTGTTATAGTGCAAAGGCAAAGACTATCACTTGTGTGAGCTGGGCTACTGTTATGAAGACATGCAGCTGCATGAATACAACATCGAAGTTCCACACAACTGAACTGCAACCAAGCTTTCAGCCTGGAGAGAACACTGCCAGTTCAGGACTGCACAGTAACAGTAAAAGCATTTGCAAGCAAAGGTGGTTCTTAGCCAGCACCAACAAATAGTTTCTACAGAAAAAGTGTTCATTGTTTTAAACCCAAAAAAGTGTTTCAGAAGTAAGAGATTCTCTGAACACAAGAGCTAAATAAACTTTTTTGATTGCTTCATAGTACCAACATATCTATGGCAGGGGCGCTGGAACTAGATTATCTTTAATGTCCCTTATAACCGAAACCAATCTGTGATGCTAACATATCTGTAAAGAGACTGTTTCTGATACGGTAAGAAATTACCAGAGAGCAATTAATTTTCCTGGCACTGAAACTGATTGTGCCTCATGGTATGAATTCTAAGATCAATAGCAGCAACAATAACAAAATTGACTAATGCGCTTCACCCGCAGCTAGCTGTATTTCAGATTTTCTCCTCCAGAGTTTTGCAATAATGAACACTTCAGTGAATTTTTCTTGTGAGAGGTTTTGACCCCCATAAGGAAGCATTCTATTACACAGAACAGATTTGGTTTCATTTTTGAAGTTTATCAGTGTGAGATTGATATGGCTTGGTCACAACATTCAGCCCAGCAGAAATTCCCCCACAGTTTGTTACTGCAAAGCAGAATTCATAGCCTAGAACAGAAGAGCCCAGATTTAGTGCTGCAAAGAAATCCCGAAAATAGAGGCCAAAACTGTGTCACTGCACACAGACTGTATCCCTCACTATTAAGTCCGATTTTTTTTCTACTACCGCTGGGATTTTAGCTCAAGCTCAAAACTACAAATCATAAGCCAAAATCTGCTTCCAGCACATTACCTTCATTGTACAGTAAAAATAGGAATTTATTTTTTTGAATAAATTACCTACCTCCATTTTAAAGCTTCTTAGTGAATAAGGATTTTACTAATCCACTCTAATCTACTGATCCAATGTAATCGAGAGAAGACAAGAGCTTAATTTGGTTTGTACAACGTAAATTTGTTAGCTTAGAATAATCGAAAGTTATTAAAGAATAATGGCAACATGAAAACAATAAAGGAAAGTATGATGTGTCCAGCACTTGTTACTTTTGTCTTTTAAAAGACACCTCCATTTGAATTTGGGATGACTTGGGTTCTTGTTCAGACACATTAGAAAATGATTCTTGTGTTCTGAAAGAGTTGTGCAGCGTTGATCAGGAACATCTTATGTTCCATCTTATGACAGGCCACACAGAGAGTTTTCCTTCACTCCAGCTACACAAATCCCTTTCCTGTTTGTTACATGGTCTGTAGTTTGGTATTCAGTCTAGTTCTTTTTTGTACCACACTGAAATCTTCTGCTGGCAAAGCAGTGCCAAATCCAAGATAAAAATGTATGTAGGAGTAAATAGATGCCTATTATATTTGGGTATAAAGTAACTGAAGACCTAAGCTTTTCGATATTGAAAATGCAGGAAAAGAACAATGGAGGACGTGTCAAAGGAAAAGACTGCACAGGATTAAAATTTACCATAAAGCTTCCACAGCCAAAGCAGCACTAGCACACTGCATGACGTACTGACATTGTTTTTCATTAAACACGTATTTTGTACATATTATATATTTCAGGTATTTTTATGCATATACATATAATTATATATGTACTTGTGCTTAGACAGATATATACAATTATATATGTGTTTGTGAACTAGACAGCTCATGATTTTCTCATCCAAAAGCGTAAGAGTCCAGAAATTTCACATTCTAAATCAAGTCAAAAAAAAAAAAAAAAACTATCTTCAAAACTTTCCAACTGTCTTATTCTCAGACTAGTTCAGGCAGTTCTTCAGAAGTTTTGCTTTAATTATGAAATAATACATTTCTCAGAGAAATTATCTTAAAACAACTTTTTTCATTAAAAACCAAAGATAATTCATTATTCTGAAGTCTTTTCAGAGGCTTAGAATAGATCACAACTGAAAGAAACATTTTTCCATTGAAATCACTATTTTCTGACAAAACAAACAAACAAAAAACCACAACAACCAACATAGGCACACAAACTCTACCCTTTGCATTTGGTTCCCTGTTTAGAATTCTAACAAAGAACTACATACTTAAGAAATTGGAATTTGCTTTCTTAATCTCTACTTAATGCTTAAGAAGTCTTTGAATTACATATTTAGAGTTGTTGTTTGTTTGTTTTTTTTTCCTGTTATTTTTTAACTGGCCTCTTGAATTGAATTTCATCCGTTATTTTGTGGGCATAATGGACTATGCCTACACAGACATCCGACAAATCAACCTGCAAGCACTGAGTATGCCTACATACAGCTTCATACAGCACACCATGATCTGAAGTGAAGACTGAGGATATGCATGGGGAAGAGAAGGTGGAATTCACCGTACTGCCAGTATGACAGCCATTCTGGCACAATCTTTTAATATTTTGTTGTTCTGGTCAAAGATCATCCATCCGCTCAAAACTGCTAGCTTGCTCAGGTAGGATTAGGACCTCCACTAAACACTGAAGAAATCCAGGACTGAAGTTCAGCTCATGAGAAAAAAACAAACAAACAAACAAACAAAAAACAATCATACATTGTCATATTGACCTCCATGAAAACACCACTCTGGAATTTGTTTTTCTGTGTTCCCTCTAGGACAGCAATTTCCATGCATGCACAATTGGCAGAAGCTGACAACTTGCAATTATCTGCAATCCTTCAAGAGTTATATTTTTTAATAGACGCCTTAACTAAATAAAAACAGCTGAAAGGCACTGTCTGATATACCAGCAGTCAACAGTCATAACAGTTAAATACAACTTTTACAATATTTATGACATTTATTTGCACTGGGAGTAAAGGATAGGTGTTTTAGAAACAGATCTATGTTTTCATTTGCTTCTATGAGAAGCACAAGTAGCAAATTCTACACTACAACCTAACAGCAATTTATTAAGACAGCACACAACCTCTAGAAATGAAGTTCCTGGGTACTGCATCTGTTACTACGGAACTGGTAAAATTGATCACCAATAAATATACCAGAACAATTTAAAAAAAATATTAGATGTATTCCTTTAAGAATCAGCATACCCACAGAACTTGCAATTCTTATCTGGGATCATCAGCTACTTCCCTCAGAGGCCTCTTGGCTGGGTTTAAGTTACACAGTTTCAGCAGCAACTACCTATGAAAAATTATGACTGTGCTTCTTGAACTGTCACAGTGAAATACTACCTTGTTATTAGCCTTATCCTGTTTGGTTTAGCAAGTGACTGCCGCTGGTTTGAGGTAGTAACAAACACTTCCCCATAGCAGGTTATTTAGGATCTAAGTCTTTTTAGTTACCTGACAGTATACAAAACATTTAGGATCCTAAGAATTGCTACTGTAGTTTATCCCATGAATCCCAAACCTTTTTATAAATGGCACTTGAGATCCCTGAAATTGTTTCCTTTTGAAATACTTTCCCATAAATCAGCTACTTGTCTGCAATCACACCATGTTTTGTTTGTTTTACATTGAGTAGTGACAAGGAAAAAAACACCACTAAAATCACTCGTCCCTGGCTCCCAGCTCAGGGCATTGGAGGTCAGAGAGTTCTGACTCAGATCTTCTCAGTGCCTCATGTCTATCTCCCCTCCTCCTCAGCAAAACATTTGCCCTTACTCAAAAGGGAAGGTTAAACTGTGCCCTTCAGGGAGCTGCTCTGGATGCTACACATAACTTCCGTCTTCTTCACATGTTAGAAGAGGTCCAAGCTATGCTGTCCATTTTGGGGGGTGGGAAATCATTGATGCCTGACAAGCTACAACAGTGATATCATCTACCTGACTTGTGAGAAGATACAAAGAAGAGACATGACAGACAGCAAGACAGCTGACTGCAAAGCTTTTTTTTTTACAGCAGCTACCCCAGATAAGCCAGATGAAAACATGTCTTCAAAGACAAAAAGGAGTTTTGACATTAACTTCAGTCATTCTAGAACATTTTCTTCTAAACCACTACTATATTGTTCTTATATATCAGCCTTCTAACAGCACATAAATCCACCAAACCCCAAAGTGTAACGCTACAGCTACTTAGCACTGTCTTTCCTTTGTTCATGTAGTACAGAGCAGAAGACTTCGCTGGATTTTATTAGTCAAAGAAGATCACTTTAAAGGATTGTCTAGAGTGCCACATTCTTACTGATGGCACTCTAGAGTTGGTAAATTCATTTCAGGTAACTAGAAGGAGGGTGAGGGGTACAGAACAACATTAACAAGGAAAAAAATGCTCATATCATGTAATTAATTTATAGACTTCTCCTACATATATCTTCAGAAATGGTTTACTGCCCTCTATTCTGCAAAGGCTACTAAGAAACTCTAGAGTACACCTACACAGAAATTTAGAGTATTTTTTGATAAAAATGTTATTTATATTTACCACAACTAAACATTTAAGACACTTGCTTAGATTCTCTGAAGTAATAAAGTGATGTATTGACTTCACTGGGAATAGGATTTCTTAGTACTACAGTAAATACTAAGAAACATTATCCTTTGGGAATAGGTAGGAAACCTGTAATTTGAGATCCCCCAATACAGTAACAGAAGAGAAAGCAAACATAAGAAATTAATCAAGCTGCCCCTGAATTTTGCTAGTCAACCTAACCTTTAATTTTGACAGATCAGTAGAAGAAAGCTCAGAAAAGATTCCAGGGCTTTTCTGCTAGGACACACACTATGGGAAAAAGAAGAGCAAGGCAAAGTGACAGCAGTTACACGAAATAACTGTTTAGCATTGCTCCTTGTGACTTTCCTTACCTACATTTCTCAAACACTGCACGGTGACAGCAAATCCTTTCGTTCGTGGCAGAAGGTGGTATTTGAGCTTGGGCAGGCCTTTGGCTTCAGCCACCTGCATGCTAATCTGGTGCTTCTGTTCTGTGAACCTTGTACCCTCACAATGAATCAGGAACTAAAACAAAAGAGAATTTCAGTTAGAAAGCAGCTTAGGTTTTCTACATATGCCTGACCAGAGTCCTCTCTAATTCCCATCAGTATGGCCGAAATGAACACAGCTAGCAAGGACAGGTATAGCCACATACATATGCTGGTAATTTAATTACCCTGGAACTATAAAAAAATAAGAAATAACAAACAAAAAACTCTCAATTGCCCCCAGCCATGCAACTTGCCATCCTGTGGTTTGAAGTCTAGGCTTTGGGCTTTAACATTTGCTCTTCTACTGAAGTCTGAATGACTTGATTTCTTTAAATGAGTCACTCTAAAGAGATGATAGAAAACTCACAAAACATTCTCCTTGTTGCAAATCTCTTACTGACGCTGAGGTGCTCCAGTATCTAAAAGTTGTGTCTGAACTGAGCACATTTCTAGGAAATGCCTTGTTGGCTCACCTGCTTTCACTATGACATGAGGACCACAGTCAACAGCAGACAGTAACTTTGATACCAAAGACTGACCAGGTAACAAATGTAGGGCAGCAGATGCAGGACAACAGTAGATCTCAGTCCCTTATGAACTACGCAGTACAACTGCTCTGACATGAACAATTACAATTTTGCCAGCGGCAGGCAGCGGAGAGCACAGATCTTTGGAGATTTATCACTTGCTCAGCTGCTTTCTGCCAGACCTGAATGCAAATTATCACATCAGAGAGCAGTACCAAATAACATCAGCTAAGTCTCAATAACCCACATCAACAATTTAGCCCACAAAGACAGAGAAGCTAAAGAAAGAGCATCTAAGAGCATTTTTACCCATATACCAGGAGCATAGTGTTAAACAGTCAGATGAAACATATAGAAACTGGTAAGAAAATCCTCCTAAACCAGCTAGCATGCTCTGACTTTCTAACTACTGCTGCACCTTTTGAAATTATGTCAACAAATGAGTGCAGATTAAAACACCACACTGGAATAAATCCAGCTGTACACCTGCAACTGGATCTCTCAATACATGTATAGCTCTTTCTCAGTAATACTCCACAGCGGTAAATAAAGAATGGTGGTAATTTGTGGTTACCAATTAGCACTGAACTGCCTATGCTCACAAAAAGCAATTCAACATTTTTAAGAGTCATGGAGCACAGGCAAATCCCTGTGAGAAAGTGGGATTAGAAACTAAGAATTCTCCATCTGTTGACAGCCTCCTACCTAGAAATCATTTAAGCAGTAACCAAACTGAGCTTAGTTTTGATGGCTTAGGGCTCACGGAAATCAACAATAACAAAGTTCTGTTTCAGAGAAGGAGAGATAGCATGTACACCTATACTAGGAAACCACCTCTTAAGCAGTTTCTGTAGGCCCTTGCGAGGCTGCTTAAAGTACCATTTCCCTCTCACCATCAGAACTAGGATTCTTCTGATTACTGAGGAAAGAAAAGATTCAAAGGTTTTTCATTCCCAGACTCAACACTTTAAAATAATAGTGGTGCAAAAAATCACACTTTCTTTTTACTGAAAGGTGACACCACTCCTCTCTGACATAGCCAATGACTCCCAGGGCTACTTCTCTGACCAGACACTGCTTTGCAGCCTTCACTTCTACTGGGCCATGACTGACCTAGCATCTTCACAGGAATGGCAAAATCATAGGAAAATGCAAGAAGAAGAAACCAGCTGATGTGTTTTCAAACAGTACTGTCATATGGATCTGTTACACTACCATGAATACCTGCATCTACCCCTCTACAGCTCCTACATTTAGAGGACTGCAAAGATTATTGAGTTGATTGCAGTGTAGGAATTTTTGAAGTAACATCCATAGAGATCCATATTATAGTTAGAAAACAGACAGTGCAGACAATTACATGGGAAATTCCAGACAGAATTCAACAGTCAGATAATATTCTCTTGATGCTGCCAGGAGGTTCATGAATCTCAGTTCTCAGGAGCAACCTGGTGACTATCACATATTGCGTATGCCTTCATCCCTCCAAGCACTACAACACCTCCCACAAGACTCATTAGTCATCACTCACCCAAAAGTTCTCAGGGTAGTCCCGGAGATTCAGCAACTTCTGCATGACTGTTTTTCGATCTTCCTCCCACTTACGCTTGCAGAAGACTATCTCTAGGAAATACCACATCCAGCCAATGATAGGCATGTAGGAGAGCTCCTTCTTTGCCAGCACTTTGGAACTCTGCAAAATGGAGTGAAAGGAAGTAAGATGGAATCACATCACTTACTGAGTTTTGTAAGGACATGACACAAGCCAAGTTAGACATTTACATCTTGATTCATTTATTGACCTGTCCCAGTTTTAAAACCAGTACAAAAGCAAAACAAGGAAGTTATCCCTGCATGACACCATAGCCAAATCTGATCCCAGTATCTGCCTGACAGAAGACTTTTGGTATGAAATACACATATGTACATATGTATGTATGCCAATCCTGCCCAAACCCTGAAACCCAAAACACTAGCCAAATTCCTTCAAATGCAGAGGAATCCATGCAAAAGACTCAAACCACATAAAATTAAATTCTTAACCAGACCCTGTGCAGTGCAGTTTGCCTGTTCACAAAGCCAAGACACCTCACCGTAACAAGAAAACCATTCAGAAAGAGAAACAGATTGACAGAGCCTTTGCTGCACAACAGCATATTGATGAATGCACCTGTTTCACACGTTTCGCCAGTGGAGGAAACCTTAAGCAACACTAGAAATACCAACAGAAATAAAAGTAGTTGTTTCTGTTCAGACTTGTTTATGAAAGGGCAGAAATAAACTACAGAGCTTCTGTTCAGAGCATCCTTCTGGAATAAAATAAGTACTATTTCTGTCTCACAGGTGTGACAGACTCTGAATTGATTTATCCAAATTCTCCATAAGAAGTCTATGGCTTTTCAAGCATTCAGCTTGTTTCAAATCTCAAATCTAACTCCAGAACTCAGTCCCACAGTTACCTCAGACTGATGTCCTTTTGGGCACAAGAACTGACACCACTTGCTCATTTCCTATCTTCCAAGCCACTGTACCTTGGTGAGATGTCTTACCTTTTCACTTTGCTATTTAGTGAATAAAATGGTATGCCTGCATGTGTATATACAAAAATAATCTTAGCATTCCCAAAAGATGGTGACATTTTCCTAGAGGATAGATGGAGCAATTACAGTCCAGTTTCTATCCCTGATATCATTATAAGCTGTTCCATGCCAGTGCTCCACAGATGGGTTCCATCACATTGCATCTGACTAGAAGAAATTATTTACTGATAGAAATTATCAGCAGCAGGAATTATTTACTTTTATTTTTTGGTTGCTGTTGTTCATTTGGTTACTAGGAGAAGAGACTTGACCTACTTCTTTATCTCAGCTCGTCTCTCATCTGCTTTCTTTCCTTGAGAAGGAAAATACCTTAAATAATTAAGCTATCTAAAAGCTTGTAAGAGTGGAAGGCAAGTGCACATAAATAGCTTCACAAGTGGCTGTTATACAGAAGCAGAGCAGAAAAAGACACGAGACAGTTCCATTTCTAAGAATGCAGGAATTACCACTGTCAAACAACTTACCACTTTGCAATAAAGTGCACTCTCTCAACCATTTGGAGAACTTCAGTGATGGCCCTAAGCCGAAACCCCAGGCCCTGCTCTCCCACAGGGAGCAGCTGAGGCACTCTTTTTGCCATTTCAGTTTCTCCTGGACATGAATCCCTACTGCACAGCAAATGCAGCACCAAGCCCAGCCTCCTCTTCCAGTTCCCCAGAGTGGCCACAGAGACTGGCTTTCCTCCCACCACCTCTGTTAGCTCTCGATTTATTTTTCCCCACATTTATTTTTTCCTTTTCTCTGTTACTCTTGATGCAAGTTATTTTTGCATTTTCAAAATAAATCTAAGCTCTAAGTTCTGGCATATACTTTTAAAAGAAGTCTCCAGGGAGCACTTTTTGTTATAGGATACATACAACTTCATTCAAAATGCACACCCCAGATCAGAAGCTCTGTCATTATTCTCTCCTGTACAAGGCTGTGGAAGACACCTGGGCCTATGACTTGCCCCCCCCCAAAAACAGCAGATGTAGTGTCTCCAGCTGAGGGAGGAAGGCCAGAACCTTAGAGAACTGCAACCCACAGCCCAGTCCCAAGCAGGCTGGCCTTTTGCAAGCAGCCCCAGCTGGAAGGAATCATAGTGGAAAATCACAGATTCTTGAGGAAAACAGCAGCAGTGTCACACCTCAGCCCAAACATCCCACCCCAAAATAAAACAAAACCACCATGCTCTTAAAGTTTATTTACAGTAGGTGTTCAGTATCATAAGGCATGCCATAAACAAGCAGCATTGTGCTCTGCATAGGATGCACAAGGCCTCCACAACACAACGTCAGAAAAAACAAGTTAATCTAACAGTCCTACCTCCAGACTTTAAAACATGGGAATCCTAGCCCCCAAACAAGCTGAAGTAAATACTTCACCATCATCTTTTTTTCTAAGGCTTTGCATATTTTAAAAAGTGTATGAGTTAAACATGGGGCAGGAGAGACATTACCGTTTTCTTTCCCCAGTGAAGGAGAGACAGGCCTGACGTGAGCTACGGTGTCACTGGGCGCAGGAATAATCACAAAAGCAGAGCTGCTGTTTGAGTTCTCCCCCAGGGCACACGCCTATTCATTTTGAAATTTAAAAATGCTTTTCAGACACGTGAGTGCACGTCTCCTAAGATGAACATAAAAAGAAACCAAATTACCTTAGGCTGTATTTCGCGCACCCCACCTACTGTCGCAGTAGAAGGCAGGCTGATGACACAGAGCTAATGGGAGGAAGGAAACTCTCCCGTCACTGCACGGGTAAGACTCCTCATGTGGGAGGAATACATCAGGCCTCGCAGAAGCTACCGCCTCGCTACAATAACTAGAGCTGCAAATCTGCTTGGTTTCAGCTGTCTACACCTGCACAGCTCCTGCCTGAGTACAAGAAGGGAAGAACAGAGCTGTAGTTCACGTCTGCCACTGATTTTTCCTTTACTGGAGAGCTTTGGAGAATATGTGATAGTCACCTCCAGTCCTTAAATTCAGCTTGCTCAACAGAATGAATTGAGTAAATCATTGCTTTTTTATGAAACGTAAGCTGCCTTCCTGAAGGAAGTTAAATATTTTCAGTGCTAGGAACTGTGTAATTCCAACAGACACCTTACGAAATCACTGCTGGATGGGAATGGCTTATCTACAGTAAGAACATTTTAACCCAGGTTAATTTCTTTTGACTACATTTGTTCAGATGGAAATACCCATGAAATTTTCCTCGCATGAATGACTGTACTAACATTGCATAAAAAATAAATTTTAAAACTCACTTTAGATGTGTTCACATAGCTTTACTATCACAGAAAGAAAATCCTGATTTTTTGTTTCTAGCCTCAGTTATTCAGCACCTCTTAATCACAGAATGAACAAACAGCGCAAAATCAACCTGTAAGCTAAGGATGTCTACCAAAATTTGTTCCAGTTTCAAAACAAATTTATTGTAGCTGCAAACCATTAGCAGCAGCAATTTATCTCGTAAATTACTTGCTCTACGGGCTGCCCTCTACATTGACATACTTTTGGTAATTCTGTTTGCTCTCTTTCACACCCTTTCATATTGTAGTCTCAGGGACATCGAGATGAAAAGATACATTTCTTTAGTGCCTCAAACCATGATTCCGTAAATGTAACTAGGCTCCTAATTTTTAATGCTTCAATTTGAGGAGAAAAAGAAAACAAACAAAGCAAAACAGACAAACAAAATCTTTTCCAAGTTGGAAAGGTAACACAGCAATATTTTAGTGGATGTAACACCAGAGTTCATGTTAAGATGCTGTATTAAATACAACTAATAACGTGTTTTTATCAGCCTACATGAACAATCATACAACTATTAATATATGGAAATATACAAATGAATGAGCATTGGGAAGTAATCAGTATTCACATATCTATCAATTCCAAGCAGTAATCTAGCAGAAGACTCTTCTCACACTTTTTTTTAAGGCAATGTTAAGTCCTTCCAACAGCAAGCTTCAATATAAATAACTTTTTATTTAATTTTTTTTTTTTTTCCTGGCATATGGAACAGATAATTAGGGTTTAAAATGATTACATATGCTTAGTATGACCTGTGTTCACTGGAAAATGAACAGATGAACCAGTAGATTTAGCTTTAAAGTGGAGGCAATTTTTGCTAATATAAATATCTTCACCTCAGGAAAGGGGTTACTAAACTGATTAAAAAGCTATTTTAGCACTGCTTCGTTATATCAAGCACTGAACCAGAAGGGTAACAGTGAGTCTGGCAGGGAGTGTACTAGCGTGCTTTTGATTCAAGTCCTGAACAACATCTCCTTCCTCAGAATATGCCGGTTTCTTGATTGAAAGTTCCTGTTTCCAGCAGGCCTATTTTGAAAGGGTTGCTTGGCACACACCTTGAAAAACTTAATGTTACTGATGTGTTTAAATGCTGATACAGACCCTAGGTGGAGTATCACAGGCAAGAAAACTGAAGGGTGCAGCGCAGCACAGGAACCTGTTAGCACAAGGAAGCAAAGCCCAGGCTCACCAGAGTCGGCCCCAGCCATTGCACCAGCACAGCATGGAAAAGCAGAGCACACACAATGTCACAGTCACACTCTTCCTGCTGCGTTTTATTAGGAAGTGGGAGTCCATCCCACACCAGATGATGCTGACTTGACATTGAGCATCCCCCATATTCTATTCCCTGGTTTGGGGCTACATGCCCCTGCACACATCACTGAGCTCTGGCAGAGCAAGGAGGCAGTAAGCGTGGCTGATGGCTGTCAGGGTAAAAACAGAGGAGGAAGATTCCTTCATTAAGAACACAAGTGGAATATGGATGCAAGTCAGTAACAGTTTTGGTTGAAATCCCTGTTGACTTGTAGGCTTTGTGAAGGTTGCTTCTAATTTCCAGCAACCACCAAAAATCTTCTAGGGTTTGGTGCCACAAACACACACCAGCAGCTTCAGCTGCATGTAGCCCAACTGCAGCTAGCAGTATCTGTGGCTAGAGTAACTTGCAAGAGAAAAAGAGAGCACAGAATTGCTTCTTGATGTGGTTTTCTCCTTCTTCACTGTAAATGAATAGATCTCTGACTCTCACTCAACACTGTCAAGCCAGTACCTCCTAGGATTTTGAATGGGTGCTCCTAAAGTATCATAAAAAGTCATATCCAAAAGTATGACAAAAATGTAAAAGTAAAATATATGTCAGAAATGTCAGTTTTTGTTTTTTTTTTCCTTACTTCTCCCCCCCAACACCCCATTATGTTCTTAGCACCACCTTTGGCTTTTTTTTTTTTTGCCATGTTTTCTTCTGTAGACATTTAAAACCCTTCATGAAAGTACAGAACCTCATGCCATGTATGTACAAGAGTCAAAGACATTGCAAAGACAACACACTTTCACAAATCTAACAGCAACATGCATGGGACTAAGCACTCCCAAGCTGTCTGTTCATCTGGCCTGTCCCTCCAACCCCCATCCCACCCCCCCCAAAAAAAAGAGGATCAAAACCACATTAATATAGCACTATAAAACTGTTGGGACTATATCAATTTAGCTATAAAGAGAAAAGAGAAAGCTAATATGAAGAAGAAAGATGAAAGAAGGAACAGAACAACGTACAGGTTGAACACCTGCTCCAACTAAGACCAGAAGGGACAGTTTTCATATTGTTTTAAATAAATAAATAAATAAAAATAAAAGGAAAAAGTAAAGTTTTTTCTTTTTGTCTGGGGCCAGGAAGGGCAAGAGAGATTTAAGGAGTTTAATTTTGTTCATACGTGAGCAAAACCAACCAACTCAAAAAAAAAAAACCACCAAAAAACCAACAAAACAACCAAGCATGGCACCACCAAACCCTAGAATTAGTGGCTTCATTTAACACAAGTTCAAGGTGTAAAACAGAGTTTGGGCACACACAGTATCATTAACAGCATGGGCATCATCTGCCATGGCTGTAGGGTACTGCTGGATATCACAACAAAGCCATTCTGTCCGCATTCTGCAGCTAAACGCAATCAGTTCCACTCCTTCAGCCATGAATTGTCTTCATCTTCTCTCTTTACCCTCCCCAGTCATCTTTCCTTTCCTTCATAGAACTAGGTATGGCACAAGAGAGAGAAGACGTGCCCGAAACATGCTAATAACAGTCAGACAAGCACCAGAACAGATGCAGAAGATAGGATGGCACGGGCAAAATTTCCCTTTCAACAGCAGTGAGTACATGATTAGCTTAGTGAGATGTTGATAAATGCCTAAGAAGTCTGCACAGACACTTTGCAGTGTAAAACTAAACCACATTAAATATAAAACACCATTAGCTCATAAAGTCCCCAAGCCACAAATTGCTAGGGGCTCGGACAGCCCTTCAAAATTTCTCTGTATGCTTCCCTTGTACTTGCAACTCTCTCTCAAACATTTGCTTCTGGCCTCTGTTCAAGACAGGGCAAGACGAGCCTTCAGCATAATGGCTTTTACATTCTTAATTGTGCTACCACACCAAATCCTGCAGTATTGCTCAATACAATTACACAAGCTGATGCAAGACAGCACAAAGTCACACCAAGCTACATCCTGCACCGCCAGGCATCCATCCACTCCTGTGCTGCACCAAACCAAGCACCAGTATGCCAATACAGTAAATCCTGTAAGAAAACAAATCTAGGATGACAGCTGGGGAAGGGGGTGTTGTTTTTTTTTTGTTTGTTTTGATGGCTTATGATGAACCTTGACTGGTTACCCCAACAGGGAAATAAACTGCTTTCCTGTGTTAAGACATCTACGCAAGTAAGAGCACATGGGAACCATTTCCTCCTGGAACAGTTTCTGGAAAGTAAAACCACAGTACATTAATCAAGACCGAAATAGTTTTAAGAAGTAATTACAAAAAGATATATCAGTTCCTAAACAATCCCTAAGATTAGCAAAGACACAAACTGAGTAATAACTCAGCATCTAAAGACAGCAGTGTTTTCAGTTAGCGCAGCACAGTAATTGTGCAATAGTTAATGCTTTTATGCAATGGTGGTCTTATGTGTAGGGAACAATACACAAAATTAAAACATAATCCTGATTACCTTGGGAAAACTATTAAAAAATAATAAAGCTAATGAAATTCAATCCAACCACACAACATCAATGTAAAACAAGAGATTTCTGACCCTGTAGGCCCCTATTAGTTTGGACAGAAATAGTCCTTTAATTTTCTACAACGTTGCTTTCTGAAGAAGCTCCTGACCTTCTACAGTACAGCTTTATCTAGAGAACTGTCATCATTAGGCCTACAAAATTAGACAGACTATACTAAGAAACCACTGTATAATGAGCATATAGAAAGGAGAATGCTTTTGGTACATATATCTGTCTGCCACAAACACATTTCCCTACATCTATCGCTGTCTTTGATGATATTTTCCAGCTCTGTACTTGAAGGCTAGACATGACAGTAAAATTGTTCCACAGTAATGAGGAGCCAACAGCCATTTCATTGATGTGCAGGACCTGGAGTCCTTTGTTTTTTTCCCTCCAGTTTTAAGGTTGTTTTGCTTTTGTTGTTATTGTTTATTTTAGTTGGTGGTGGTGGTGTTTTTTTTTTTCATCTTTGTGGAATTTGTTTGTTTTAAAGCAGACGTTCATGACTAATTGAAAGGGATTCAAGAGGTGCCTAAATATCCAGCAAATGCAAAGAGCCAAAAGGAAAGGCCACAAGATGTCATAGGTTCACACAAACCAAGTTCAGGACATTCGACAGCATTCAGTAGCAAGGTTAGAAGAGGATACTATAAAAGACTGCCAAAATGAGGTATTAATCTGCTTTACTTGGAGGGTGAAACTGTTTTCATAGTCTCTTGTCAGCAGAAAATGGCATCAGCATCACAGAAGTAAATCAAATCTTAGAAGAGGTGCTAGAATCATCTCCATGAACTAACAGGGGAAACTAGAAAAACTGAAAACAAATGCACACATACTCCTAGCTTAACGTAATAGTATATTCAATTGTGGATAACCCATTCTCCCACCCTTTACTAGTTAACACTTGGTTAGTGCTTTCCCTTCAGATGGCAGCCCTTTCATTCCGAGACAACAGAAACTACATCAAGCTCTAGCAATGGGTTTGGTGGATTTGGAAGATAACTCTAGAGAAGGCAAACAAATTCTACAATTTACTGGGAAAGTATTGTGGAGTAGCTCATCCTTCTGCAACACAGCCAACCAAATAGGTACCCAGCAAGCACGCTGGAAGAAATAACTGTAAAACCTCTACAGGCTAAAAATACCTCCTTCATCAGCTCTAACTGCCATACTTTTAACATTTATATGAATGCCCAAACAACCCTAACCCAGTATTCCATGTGATTCCACTGCACTGACTTAGGTTCATGTCTCTTAAGTCCTGATGACAACTGCATTCAATTTGAACAGAGATCTGTTAACTTAATGCCCCAGTTTTGGCTGGGATAGTTAGTTTTCTTCATTGTAGCCATTATGTTGCTCTGTTTTGGATTTAGGATGTTTCACTTGCTGCAGAGCCCTGCTCACACAGAGCCCAGGACTCTGCTCCTGGCACTGCCCTGCCAGCGAGGATGCTGGGGGTACACCAGGAGCTGGGGGAGGACAGGGCCAGGACAGCTGGCCCAGGCTGGCCAGAGGGATGTCCCACAACATGGGACATCGTGCTCAGCAGTAACAGCTTGGGGAAAGAAGGAGGGTGGAAGCATGTTCAGAAGGATGGTGTTTGTCTTCCCAAGTAACTGTTACGTATGGTGAGCCCTGCTTTGCTGTAAACAGCTGAACACCTGCCTGCTGATGGGAAGCAGTGAATGAATTCCTTCTTTTGCTTTACCTTTGGCGCTGAGTAAAAGTGCCAAAGGCCTTTTCTCAACCTGTGTGTTCTTGCACTTTTACCTTACTTTTACCTTTCTTTGTTTTTACATTGTGTAAGCCGCAAACAAACAGCTGTGTGGTGCTTAGCTGCCTGCCAGGGTTAAACCACAACACTCACAAAAACATAAAGAATGTGTGTGTTTTTTTCCCCACACCCAAGAAGAGAAAGGTGTTTTAATGCTAGTCAAAACTCACCCCAAGTACTCCAAATCTTTCACAGAAGTTCCAACCACAGAGAAAGTCAATTTCGAAGTTGTGATTAAGAATTACAATGGCATTCTCCTTCCCATACTTGTGGTAACTCTCTGGATCGGTGTAGAGGGTGCAATCGGTGCCTGACCACCATTCCAATAACATCACCATTTCTACAATAAAGAACAAGACATAAATGAATGCACAAAGTATATGCAAAGCCACAAATTATTAATGTGTTGAAAAGCATCAGTTGCCTCAACACCACAGGGCAAAAACAGGGCAAGGCAGGGGAGAAAAGAGAGATAAAAAGATGG
Organism: Nettapus auritus; assembly: GCA_011076525.1. Taxonomy (NCBI): domain Eukaryota; kingdom Metazoa; phylum Chordata; class Aves; order Anseriformes; family Anatidae; genus Nettapus; species Nettapus auritus. Next base: position 47,634,743 of record CM021767.1, on the reverse strand, counting down.
CATAGAAGGAGGGAGTAAAAATGTTCCATAGTGATATTGAGAGAAGGCATTTCACATATTTGAAAATTACAAATTTATTGTTAAAAATGCTTTATCAAGATACATGTAAAATTAGCATTTATGGTTTACACTACAACAAAAATACATGAAGAATGAAACAAGCTTATAGAAAAAACAAACAGGCCTATTTGCACTGGTTCTCATACTCCTGAGTTCTGCCAGCTGAAAATCTGTGGAAGCACTGACAACAAATTAGACCTCACTCCACATCAGGATCACTTGGCTCCTGGCTGGATAGGCTCAAACTGCTGTGTTCTCGGGACTTCCTACGTGCAATATGGGCGATAGCACAGCCAGTGACTGCATTTTGTACTCAGTCTGACCACTCAGGCCAGTAACCCAACCACAGTCCCAAGCAAAGAGCCAGAGGTGTCGGCAGACCCAGCGCATTCTCCTCATCAGGGTATAGGCAGAGAAGGCACCAGACCTCAAACTCATCCATTTGGGGGGGGGCTGTTGTCTGAGGCAGCCTGCACACCCAGCAGACTCCAGCATCTGCCCAGCAGAACAGCTGCTTCCTGGGAAAGCTCCTTCCAAGGTGCTGTGCACACTTCAGACAACTGCGAGGAAACACCGATGCCAGCTCTGGCTACGGCTGTGTCAGGACTGGACCCTCTGTCCTGAAAGTCTCTGTCCTGTTCAAGGTGACCAGGAGTAGGGTCTGGATCCAAATATTACCACAGTAAATGGACAGGTTGTATTTTAATTTGGTTGCTGGAACAAAAAACATGGACAGGTGAATGTAATATTGTCCCAAGCCCCAGAAACAGGTTTTGAGAAACAGCCAGAGAAACATAGCCATGTTCAAAAGTTGAATGTTGAAAGGTTCAATTTAAAGCTTTCCTCTGTTTTATTTAATTCTATTCACACCTTCTCTACTGATATGCTTCTGCCAGCTGGGACTGTCCAGTACAAGAACCTCTGACATGTACCTTCTCTTGATTTTATGCTATACTGTCATTGCCCCACAATGAAATGGAGACTGAACTACACCAGATAGAAAAAATCTTTATTTTTTCTGTTGAGAGTTACATAAATATTCACTACAGTGCTTTACTAAGCAAATAAACAACAAACAAAAAAGAAGTGCCATCTAAAAACACGAGTTAAGTGGCAGACAGTTACAAAAGCAGCAATTGTGAGTCAATTAAATGAAACGCATAAGGAGAGGAACCTCTAAAAACTGCACAATTAGGACCAGAAAGCAGCCTGGACAAGGCATCTGGAAGCAGGTCTGCTGCACGTACACCTTATGCATCATCCTTTTAACTTGTCAGGAGTAGCAGTTGTATGTCCTGCTACAACAGATGCATTTTACATTTGCCAGGAGTGTATCAATCATTCAGAGCAGAGCCAATAGCTCAGACTGGATGAAGAACTGCCATCCCCAGGCTAAAGATAAAGGCAGTGGCTGGCAAAGCGTGCAGAGCTAAGAGGAGTTATTAATAGGAAGTACATCTGTACATCCTTCAGTCAATGAAATGATTAAGCAAGGGAGGGATGGGGGCAGGAAGAGGGTGCCTAGAAGCAGTGCCTCTCCTTGAGGAACCCCCCGGGAAAGCCTAGGGGGATCACAGGACAAATGAGCACCGTCTGTCATGATGAAGAAGGTGGTAAGGGACACGTTTCCTGACAAAGCTTCCTGGCAAAGCTACCACAAAACTTGTGCACTGAAGCAAAGCTCCAATGTGAGGGGCTGTTCTTTGCTCAGAGAAAAGCACCCCCTTCTCAGGGCACACGTCTCTGCATGAAGGATGAGACACCTGAGATGCTCTCCTGGCTTCAGGTAAACCCCAGAGCTCCACACATCCTCATGCACCTCTGGGAAGATCAAAACCAGGCCGGCCCTTGTAATAGGCCTGAAACCCTTTCAGTTTAGGTACCCCACTGGCCTCAACTAGGAAACGAAAACAGAGAACAGGCAGGAACAAGTCTTCTACATTTTCAGTCATCGTTAGCTCAGTTAATTGCCCGAAGCTTTTGGATGACATTGTGCTGTACGCTGGAGAACACGCATTAGTGACATGAATGAATTTCATCTAACAGTGTTACAGCCAGGCTAGTAAACAATCGCTATTCAAATAACGTTACTTTAATATGATAAAAACACGTTTAAGGTACAGATAAATGACTGACTTGTCAGTCCTTCTGTTTACTCCTAATCAAAGCAGATAACTACTACGGCAGCAGGAGAACCTATTACTCAATGCCTGCTATTATGCATCAAAGCAACGCTCAGAGACCCAAGCTCCACGTGTTACAAGGATATCGCTGGTTGGAAACGGATTTCCCAATGACAACCAAAGATGTTCACATCCCAGCAAGAGAGATGTAGAGATAACGAAGTGAGGAAACGAATACATGGCTAAGCTCCCAGACTTGCTCTACTAAGAACTGCCTTATGACAAACATACACAACATCTTTCCAGTGTAGTCTTTCTTTTTTTTTTTTTTAATAACAAAAGCCCTCCACTCTCCAAAACACAGCAAAACTGAATAATAAAAACCCACCAATTTGCAAACCGTTACAGAATCTACAGTCACATCCTAGGGCAGAAAACAACAACAGGAAAAGAAGTTTGTGACAGGTTTTTGTTTGTCTTTTGCTCAGATAGGAACCCCAGCTATGACAGAAAGAATGATGGTCAGACAGGAGTTTCTCTTTTTTGATCTCGACTGTCATTAAGCCTCTTGCCTGAAATAAACATGTACAGATGATGATTGTGAGGTCCTCGTGAAGAAAAAGCCAACTTTAACTGAGGGAAAAAAACAAAAACAAAAAACAAACAAACAAACAAACAAAAAAAAAAAAAAACAAAAAACAACTTCAAAGTCATCTCCCTTCAAGTGCTTTTTGTCTTTTCCTAAAAATTCAAACAAAATGAATACTACATCAGGAATTTCACTATACAGGTATGCCACATACATAGAGCTCTTCGTATTTTCAGTCTCCAATATATTCCAAAGAAGCACAGACACAAATATTTCTGTACATACTCGGGTCCTGCAGGTTTCACACCAGCAGGATTTTTGTCTGAATAAATCCTGCAGAAGTCTGTCCCTACTCCTCACCCCACATACCCATTTGTTGCTGGCGTGCTCCTGCAGTCACTGCAGGAACACAAAGCGGGCACTCAATGCTTCTGTATTAAATACAGTAAACACCACCCACCAGCCTCCCAGTTTTAAGTGCTTTTCTTTCCCTAGTCTTTCCCCTTTCTTTTCCCTTCTTCTCTCTGTGGCTGTCAAGCAATGACTAGCAATGTCAGTTTGCACTGCTCTTACATCACGCCACCAGTTAACTTCCACAATCTGCCACAGAAATTTATTACCAAAAACTTCCTGCGGTGGCCCAACTGCACAAGGTCACTCATGCACACTCTCTTTGCCTCCTCCACAGTGCAGATAACCAGTGCGAGCCTCCTTCTCTTCATACACCAGTCAGGCTATATACCTAAGCTTTGGTTTATATAGGTGGAAAAAAGAAAAAAAGGAAAAAAAAAAAAGGAAAAATAAAAAGTATTACTCCCAAACAGGGCTGGTCCAAGATTTCTAGTGTAAGGAAGATTTCTAATCTTCCCCACCCCCTTTCATGAGGTTTTGGAGATAGAATATCATGACTAAGCTGGTTAATTCATATGCACCCACGTCATGGGGGCTCCTATCTTACAAACCAACTCCTCCACTAACACTTCCCCACAATTAATGCAAAGGAAGGGAGAATAAAAACAAACAAACATGAAATCTCTCACCCCTGGCTGGCTGGGAGTTCCCTTTCAGTAAGTTACAACTAGCTCCAGGAGAGGCTGACTGCAGGGAAAAAGAGTGCCTTCAAATGCCTAACACCTATTCTTTGTCTACCTGAGAATTTCTAGTTTTTCTACCCTGAAAGAAAAATAAAACAACCCTCACCCTGCTGCATATAATGGCAGAGTAGAGTAGGCGTCTTCCTGCCCCCTTCGGTGCTTGAATCTGAACTGCCTCAGTGCCTGCACTTCAAGAGCAAGTAACTAAATAGAGAACATCTCCAAGGCTAACTAGTTACATGAAAAACATTTACTGGAGGAAGGGAAACACAGTTTTCTGAGATTTGTTACGTTCCAACTCAATGTTTTGAGAGAATGAGTCATTGAAAGGGTTAAGTCTGTTCTTCTGTCCTTGTATGGATTTTGTTAGTAAATTTCTTTAGCTGGCTTAACTACTCTTGATAACATGCTTAAACATCTGCTTACTAGATTAACCATAAAATGCCTATTTCAGAATGCGACTGAAAGCATAGTTATGTATTGACTCAAAAAGTATGATAAGTACAAAATAAAGTACAGAAAGTAGGCAATGTAAGTACCTAACCTACTTTAAAGGGCAACAGAACTGTTCCTCTTTAAGGCATTAGTCATTTTCTTTAACCTATGTATCATGGCAACACAAACCAAGAAAACCTACAAGCTCCATCCCTTTATTCTTATACAAGGATGTGATAAACTTGTAGTAAACTCTCCAATACAAATCAAAAGCACGAGAAGCAGGGCAAGCCACAACCACCATTCCAAAGACCAACTGGCTGCATAATGAATCAGTGCACTGTGTAAAAGATGGGGGAAAGCATTTCCAAAAGAGGTCATGGTAAAATAAGGCTAAACACTGACCGAAGGTTAGTTTACTCCGGGCCATGTCTGTCCATGAACTAATGACTTACAAGAACGACTTTATTCCTTTTCAGATTATCAGACTACATTTACTAGGTGCATCTCAAACATTTTCCATATAACTAATTAAGCCTTCAGGTAACTAAGAAAAGCAAGTCTGTTATCTTCCCTGGACTACTCAAAAGTCCTCTATGTACCACACAGGATTCATGGACCACAGGTTCGAAACCCTGGACAATACCTAGTAGGTCAACTGTGAAGCTGCCTAGGAGGTTTTCCAAAGAATCAAGTACCGACAATTGCACAGCTCCTGACACAGGCTATCCCAGTGCTTCAGTATGCATCGAGCCTCACTAGTCATTTGGTTTGGTTGTCTACTCCATCCCCTGCAGCAGCTACAAGTAATTATGAGGAAAAACTTGAGGACAGGAGCTCTGCAGTAAACTTGTACTGATTAGGAACATGAAACAATTGGAGGTCAGAGCTGGAATGTTGTTACTAAATGTCCACAGGAAGAACTCTCAGAATAGCTTATTATTACAAAAAGCATATACAGATTTTCTGTCCTGCATTGCCTTCCCTCATCCTCCCAAATGAGGGGGAGGACTTTCATGGAGCCCAGCAGACAAAGAATCAGCTCTATAGCTTCAAGCAGGTTCCCATTCTTTACTCTGCATGAGATGCACGTGCACGTGTACATGGGAGCAACAAGAGGCAATGGAGAAATCTGGTCTGCTCCAAGACAGAGGTCCTGATCTTCAACCAGTATGAAAATGTTGAAGTTGAGTGTTTTAAATAGAAGAGGAAACCAAAATCCACAGTCTCCTTGCCTTAGCCCGTTGCCTATCCCCTTAGCCCACCCCCATTACCCTAGCTGGTGATACAATCACTTGTACCTTTGCACTTCTTTTTCCTCCCCCTTAAAGTCGTTTTTCAGCAAAAGGGCAGAGAGCGATGGTGGGGAATCACACACACAAATTTAAAACAACAGCAACAAAATCAACCAACAACAAAACTTTCTCTATTGGCTGCAGGTCTGCTTTTGGAGATTTTTGCCTCAGTCCCCATGGGAGATCCTGTCAGCAACTCCCTTGAATAACACTTCAAGGACGTGCATGGCTGTGCTTTTAGGGCCAGAAATCACCAACAGAGAGAAATCCAGGAATGATGACTTAATTCCCCACCCATGACAATAAATTACTGGATGTGCTTTCAAGGCAAGAGATAAACACAGTCCAGCCCTTTCATATGTTCAGGCTGAGACCCATTTATTTCAGCATTTGCTTGCGGGAAGTTCTTTTAACACATTTCACCAATCTAATACTCCAACAAAGACCATGTGCTTTTTTTTTGCCACAAATGACCGCACTCAGTATAATACCTACTGATCAAAGAAGTTTGTACCAACGAACAGTGAAAGACACCATGCTGCTTGGCAAGTCTCCATGGCACTACCACTTGCTCTGTATGGGCATGAAACCAGGCAGCTGCATCTCTAACGGATGTGGCTTCTTGTTGCCCATAACACCACCAGCTTTCTTCTATTGTGCACAGGAACACCAGCACAGAGGAAACGCTCAGCAAATTAAAAAGGGTAACAGGGCACTCACTGCAAGTCACTGTGCAAAGGGAACACCAACAGTCTTATTTCAACATCTCACTTTAAGCAACTTCCTGTTTGCTTAAACACACAGAAAGTAATTCTTTCTTCATGCTAGGTTTTATTATTTTAAAGCCCATGTATCTTTAAGAAATGCTGCCCCACTTTGCTGCTTTCAGTAAACCTCCTCACTGTTAGGAATGGTACACTGTGACCACCAGGTCTGCACTTGCCATCAATGCTCAGCTCTTTGCTGGAATTAGTTACCATCAGGAGGGAGTGACAGCCCGAAACAACACCAAAAAACTCCCAACTCCAGCTTTCCAATGATCCCCAACAAGTTATTTGGGAAGAATTCATTGTTCTTACAGAACAAGGTTAATTGAGAAGAGGAAACAACATACATCTGTCCTGAGTGCACATGCTTTTTTTCCCATGTGAGGGGATTTATATGAGCGACTTACTGATAACTGCCTAAGGTTATGAGAGGTATAAAAACGAACGTGAAGTATGAACTGAAAGCCTGACTCCACGTGTTGATCTTGGCCCACAAATCTCAATGGAATCTATAAAGAAGTAAAAAAGCCAGGCAACTCCTTGCTGTTTTTACACCAGTCTCCCGTGTGGGCTCCACAAGAACCTGCCTGTATGAGAGCTAACAGGGAAGTCACCCTCAGTGCTTCCCAGAAAGCCACAGCTCCACACCTCACCTCTAAATCTATCAGAGAGTAATGTCTAGAAGCTCCGGTCAGCATTAACTCTTCATTGTTTGAGAGATGTACAGAGGATCGCTGCTTCCTCTCAAAGAAAACCTAGTCTGTAACATGTCAAAATCATTCAGAAGATAGCTGGAAAAGATGCTTATGAAGTTATGCTTTCTGTCACCTCCGTAATTCCTGCATACTCCCAACATCCACTGATGATTCACCTCCCTCCTCTGTCCTGCATCCCCAGCTCTCCCCAGATCCACGGGAACCAACCCTCCCTCCTCCTCACTCTCAGGTTAGTGGGTGAATAAATTCACTTAACTGTTCTCAATTTGAACTTAACCTAAAGACTGTGATTTCTCCTTTAAGCTTGAAGAAGGGTTCCTGCATACAATTCCTTTCCAGTTTTCCAGGCATGCCAACTGGTCTAACAAGAAGAATTACTGCTGACTGCAGATGTTGTATCGTTTACGTTATCCACTTTGCTTAATCCCAGCTATGCCAATCAGACAACATAAAGCCAAACAGAAAACAAACAAACAAACAAAAAAACAGATACACTGCAGCCTCCTCTTGTCCATGAAAAGATGAGATAAAATGTTAAAGCATCTCCAGTCCTGCAGATCATTCCCCTGGCATCTCTGCAACACAAGCTAATGGTTCCCTTGGAAGGGGGCAGAGCTTCACAATTCAATTGTTAAATCCCCCAGGACCTGCTTTGACCACCAGGCTATCTGATAAGCTCAGCGTTCCTTACCAGAGCTCTTGTTTGTGGCCACACTAAAACAAGACTTCTCATGCAGGCTTTACTGTAATGTGCTCCTGAAAGAAACAATTATTCTCCAGGCAATGCTATCAAGAGAACTGATGCTTCGTAACTAGTGCCAAGTTGCAAAATCTGTCCTGCTCCATCTCTACTTCAGCTCCTGTACAGCTCAGGCGCTCCCTCAGCCTTGTGAGGCAGCACCTGACATGATCCAAAACAAGGAAGGTATATAAGGTGTATAGGAAAAGTTTTGCCCTGTCTTTACTAGAAGGAAATGGCTTATCAGTGAGCAGCACTAGAGGTCAGATTTCACTGACTATTAGGTTATGCTTTTTCTTATCGGTATCTGACGTATACAAAGCAAGAAAAACAGCACGTTCATCTGTGCAAGCACTGACACGCAGAAGACTTGAGTGCTGAGAGAGGAAACATGAGAAGAGCGGGTGAAAAACAACCCAAAAGATGTTAAATGTTTTGCAATGATCGCTAATATAACATTTGATAGCCCTTATCAGTTAGGCTTACACCACAGCGACCACTTGCTAAAAAGATAAGCAGACAACACTCACTCTCACACACAGATCCACCCTGGGACAGAGCAAAACATTACCCGAATCCTCAGGTATCCCCCTCCTGGCATGCTGTGACTGTGTATGGCCCTGCCTTGTGCCTTATCCAGGGGGCTGCGTGCAAGGACTAACCTCTGCATCCTACTGAAAGCTCCTGCAACAACGATGCCTTGGATGAGCAGTACCTAAGATGTTACTCCCATTCTGATCTTGCCGGTTTGGGTGGCATATTACTGTCTAAGTCAAAAAACAGAAGTTTAAAGGACAGCAGTGTGACCTATAATTTATAAGAATAAGGAAGTGCCATCTGATATTGATACACACAGAATTAAATCCAAGAATTATACAGTGGTTACAAACCTGCTCCCAAACTTTTATAAAACACCAAATGCATGGACAAGTACTTACCATCAGGCATTTGAATCTTTAATGTTTCTTTTTGAGTTTTTTCTTGAGACCAGAGGGCTAGGAGCTACTTGATTTGAATAAAAGTCAAAAATCTGGCATAATTTGATCTTTCAGGAAAAACATCAGCTATTTACAGGGCTTACAACATGTGCGAACAGGGGAAAGGAAAGCATGAAAGATTAATAACAAAACAAACACTCTCCCCCCCCCAAAAAAAAAAACACCCTGAAGATCAGTAAACACCTCTAAAGGAGACCTGCACTAAAAACTGCAACTGTATGTTGTCTTTTGGTCAATCTGGAAAAGAAGGATCTCCTTCTTTGCTCACTTCCGCAGACTAAAGTATTCAATGCAAATTAATAAATTTTGTGGGTGATACAAAGTCAGAACACACTTTACGAATAGGATGACCTTGAGAAGTAACGTAACAGAAATGAAATTAATTTTGATAGGACAAGCCCTGCAGAACTAATAAAATAGAGCTTCATAATTTAGAAATGACAGAGGAGAACATCTGGGAACATTAGCTTGCCAGTTAATGCTTCTGGTCTACTTGTATTATACAGCTCTACGAAGGAAAAGGATGACATTAGGATGCTCTTTTTCCTGAAAAGAAAGGCCCAATGCAGTACTGAGATGATCTCTGGGCAAGCACATCAGTACCAGACATCCAGGAATGAAAAGCTGAAACAAAGCAGATGCAGACCAGGGCTATCAGGATGACCAGAAACCAGAAAAGCTAGGCTAACTCAAGCAATAAAAAAAAAAAGAAGAAAAAAAATTCCACAAAAGAATGGGATTGGGGTGCCCCCCCCATAAATATGGCTTAAGGCTGTGGCAGGTTAGGAGAGACACAAGAACAACTGTGTAAAATGACCAAAAACTTGAGCATCTGTATATTCTCAAACTTCTAATTCCTTTAACAGATGACAGCTTTAGAAACTGAACAAGATTCACCTTAAAATGAGTGCATTATACTGCTGCTAGAAAAAATACAAATTTATTTCAAAGATACGGGAACTCTCTTCTAGTCCTATTTCCTGCCACTAGGAAAAAAATAAAGTAGCCAGGCCCAAAGGAGTTCTCAGCCAAAAATCAACTTTCAGGGGCTAGAATCTCAAAATCTGAGCACGCATGAAAGCAAACATGAATCGAGTTAATAGATGTCTTGGTCTTCCCTTGTATTTATTCAATCACAGTTGAATTCTTTGACATAATGAATCATTAGCACTTCCCTAATTATAGGGCTGTTGGCAGTATCCATGCTTAGGACTCAGAACAGCTCCCACGCTCGTGACTTTTTGTCTTTGCTACATGCATTGCTTGCATGTACTAACTAGATCATCTGAAGATTAGAAAAGTTATTTGACTCAATTGAATTGTTCATGCTTAATGCTAATACTAAGGAAAGAAAATTATTCTCACCCAATGTTTCTCCTTCTTGCATGTAATTGTTACAGAAGTCTTCATTTCTACATGGACCAAGTTAAGTTTCAAAACAAATCAAACAAAAATTTGGACTTTGGAAAGAAAGCAGTTCAGAACAAAATGGCACATCAAGAGAAAATCCCATTGTTTTCATTGCTCTACATCCATGTCTTCCACATTTGCAACCTTTGCTTTCAGTTACTGATGAAAAAGGATGGAACCAACCTCAGAGAGAAAACTGACTGATTGCTTTAAAAAAGAATACCAGTTGCAATAGAAAGTAGCAAGAATTGAGGGAAAAAGTGCATTTGATTAAGAAACTGAGCAAAAAGTAATTTAAAACTTTGAAAAAATCTGTAGTGCTTTTAAGTAAACACTCTTTTTACTAACAGCTATATTTCATACAGGTCTAAAGACAAAAAGAAGAAATTAGAGTCACAACAGAACAAGAAAACTAAGGTTTCTGTGTGTTTCCAATAATATTTCCATTTACTTTTTATTTCAGATAACCAGTGCACTCTTAAGAAATATCCATATATTGCCAGAAATAATATGCTATGAACAACTTGTTTTCAGGAGCTAGGGCAGATACCTTCTACTTAGCCTTCCTATGCACAACATAGGACAACTCTGAACTTCAGGACTGGAAACAAAGATCTAACTTGGTACCTTTCTTATACCATCACAGTTAATTTAGTATTCAGTTAATGGTGAATGGCCACCGAACCTCTATCACTTTGAGAACACAGTTCAGAACAAAGCCATTACTCACTTTTCACTTGCATTCCCTGAATTCCTTGTCTCTGCCTGTAATCTTACAGCATCTCATCACGTGAGGTCTTGAGAGACAAGAAACAATGTCCTGCTGCTTATTTTAGCTTCTGAATCCCTAACAGTGACTTTCACCCAGTGTTCTTTAAAGGGACAATAAGGTCAGAAGCTACAAGTCAAACAAATGGCTTTCATGAATTAAAAATGAAGTACGACAGATCAAATATACCCATCAAGTACTTGTGAAGCCGTGATACTTGTACTGGGCGTAGTACGTAACTCCTCAAACTGAAGTTATCCAAATAGGTAAATATGCAAAAAAAGCACTTTAAAAAACAAACAAAGAATGCAACACAAATAAGAAATAGTATATTCAGTTAAGTCAGACATACACATGAAGAACACAATAATATCACATCACAGGTAAGAAAGCCTCTCAAATCACATTCAACTTAATTGTGCTTGCATTAACATTTCCCCAACGTTTAAGTGCAGTAAGAAAGTTAGAAAAAGAATCCCCAAGCATCCTGACCTGCTCAGGAAACTGGCAGCTCATTAGCTCCAGCAGGAGGGGATGTGAAGTTTTCACCAGCTTGTCTAACCTCTTACTGCTCTAACTAAAAGGGTGCCTGCAAAGGGAGTACTACTGGCTTTCTGCTCTGTAGTCCCACTAGCAAAATACAACACCTGCAGAAATGGTGCACAGCTCCTTGCTTGTACGTGACTACTGTCTTATGTCTGCATGGAATAATTTTCCTTGCAAACACAGGTTTAGCTTACGTGGTGCACGGCAGCCCACCATAACCAACAGACTCAGAGTTTATGCTCTTCTGTTCTGTTTCTAAAAAGACGGGCTTTGCCTTTTAGAAAAGGCAGGCTGTCCCTCTCTGGTAACCAAGGCACTTTCCTATTCAATGCTTTGCAAATTAGGAGGAGCAGCAGCCAGACATACCATTTCAAGGAGGTACAGGAGGAAGAGCTATCGCTTCTTTTAAAAGGCAGAATCTGAGTGTCACAGAAATACTAAAATTAAGACCCATCACGCAAATATGGTGTATGTGTGCTGGGAGCAGAGGGGTATCACAAAATCAGATGTGTATGTCCTTTCGGTATTCCGCTCCTAAACTTTATCTCAAGTATTTCTAGCACAACAGAACCAAAGAAATAACAGAAAACACTTCAAGGTTTAAGCAGGGTATGCAATATTACACAAAATGTATTAGGTACCAGAACAAAATTTAAAAATAAAATAAAATAAAATAAAATCCCATGACAAACTGATCAAAGCAGTACAGAAATCCCAGAATGAGGCTGCCTATGGCAAGAGTCGGTGACTTTGTTGAATGTATCCAATGAGTTCCTGTTCTCAACAATCATTACCACCTTTGTTGCCCGAATTTTCTCAAAATTAAAGATATTCACAGGACCCACGTGACTCGTTGACCTCAATGTTCAATGCAGCGCTTATCAGCTTGGAAGATGATGAGACAATGTTGTCCTCTTCCCGCTGTCTAAGCCATACATGCTACTGCATTACAAGAGTTTGAAATGTCCTCCTTTAACTCATGCAAGCTGACATTTCTCTTCGTTTTAGGAAGATTTACAGCTTTTTAAGACAAAATGTTCCTGATGGTCACCTGGACTTCTCACAGGAGTTCAGCCACTTGAAACTAAGAGGCGCAGTAATAGCCCCAGCTCTGGTTGCCGCATAACAACCACCAAGGGCAGGCTGCAGAATTGTTAGGGTGCCAGCTGGCACCGTGCCTGAGGTCTCTGGGGTTCCACGCAGGCCATTTAGATCTTCTCTAAAGTCCTGCCTACAAAGCTGGAAAGCCAAAAAGCAGTGCAAATAAGCATGATTTAGCATCTGAATTTACTGACCTTATTTGAAGCTTTACGCAAGAATAACACCCTATGTAATCTACACCACTGCTGCAATGTCTTTGCAACAGCCTGCACCACAACAGAACCAAGGAGAGAAGTGCCTTGAGGTACTCCAGTCCTCTCTCATCATGGGCCTGATATTTGAAAACTGTAATTTAACCAGTTCAGATCCTTCTCCAACTGGAGTTGCCACGTCGGCTAATAGCAGAGGAAGAAACGTCAGCAAGTTCATTTGAAGGACAGGAATCACTCATGACTTGAGTTGCATTGCTGTGAGCACCATTTCTTACAATTTCTTTCTGACTGCTAAGAGTGTAACTGTGAAGCTTGTGAAAAAACAGCACAGCAGCAGATGACAACACTCCAGTCAGATGGCATGCAAAGGCTCCTCCGGTAGCCTGGTTCTGTGGAAGAGGCTTGCTTGCAGGTTTCCACAAATGAGAACTCATGCCAGAATCCTCCAAATCCAGATGTTGCAGCACATCAAATCACTCCTTGATATGCACAAAAATAGGACAAAAAACAGATCAAATTTCTCAAAGAAAGACTCTGCTTTTATGAACTCTGTGCAAGAGGCACATCATCTTGCAGAGGAAGATGCACAGGAGAGAGTGGAGCTACTTCTCTGAGGAGTTCAAGTCAAGGGGCTAGCCCCAGACCTAAACAGAAAGTCTCTCTATGCTCTTATCCAAACAAATAGCCAAATAAAGTTTTGAATCTTGTTTTAGATTATTTTTTTCTTTGCTGTTTTAGAACACACTTGAACTTTCAAACCAGAGGAAGCTATTTATAAAAACAGCCCAAACAACTCGACCAGGAACACGGACAGGAAGCAGGGCTTCATCACCTGACATCCCTAGGCGAGGGCAGAGAGGGGCCCTAGGCTGGCCACAGAACCCACAGACCTTCACCTTTAGGCCTTGAGAGCAAAGGCAGGGCCCAAAACGTACAGAAACATTCCCCAGGGAAGCGTGAGAGACACAGCACTCTTCTATGGAGCCTGGGGCACACACGGGCTGCTGAAAGCAGAGCTCACTGATAGCTGCCCAAAGGCACACTCTACCCAGAGGGAGCCTGTGACTGGTGAAGAACAATATGCTAAGAGGAACACTTCACAAATGCACAGTTTGGTATATTAAAGTACAGACCAAACCACCACTTTAAAATTATAACAACCCCCTCCCTCCTTCTAACATGCTTATAACTTACCAATCTAACTTCAAGATAAAAATCAGAGTAGGAGACAGGATGATGTATTTTGTAGTTAAAAATCAAAAGAACAAAACCAATCCAACCCTACCCCCCAGCTGGTTCTGTAAATTATAAATAATGAACGCAACCGTAAACTGAAATGTGATTTTTGCATTGGTCTTAATTAAACAGAAGTTCCTGAAGACTGATGGTACATAACTTTTCCCCATTTTTTTATATATATATATAAATATACACTGACATTTACATAAGTTGGCCAGATCCTCAACTGGTATAAAAATAATCTTCGACTCCAGCGTAGTCACTGTTACAGCACACTGAGTAACGCAAAATGAGGAACAGACTCTTCACACCCATTACAAAGCTTTATCTGTGGTTTGATCTTCCTGGCAATTTAACTTCAATGCTTGGCTAGTCACAGAATTAAAACATGCACATACACATGCATGAATTGGCTAGCATAATAAGTGAAAAATATGCTGCATTATTGAAACATCATGGCTGAAATTGTGGCAGCAGGCACCACACAGCTACAGATCTGGTGCTTTCTGGTTCTCCCTGAACGTGATCCATTTCATGCTCTTACAGAATGAAGACAAGTGCTGATAAAAAGTGTGAAACACTTTTTGATGGAGTGTCATCAATGTTTTCTCAGATGAAACGTACCGAACTAGATAAACTACTGCCAATTTAGTATGGCCAAGTCTGCCATACTGTTCCTGTAACACAGCCAAGCTATAATTGCTTTGGGAACTCAAATCAGTATCAGATTTAACGCAAGATCTTAAATGCACAAGTTTTCAAAGTATCCTGAAAGTTGTAGAGTATTTCAGATCCTCACAGGGTACTACTATCTCTGACAAGAACTGCAAACTTGTGATTAAAACAGAACTGAACCTCTGTACCTCAAGGCGTGCTTCTGGTATTTGAGACAGCAGCTCGGATCCGGCCAGAAGCCAGGCCTGGCACTGAACGCTCGAGTTCCTCTGTGCCAACAAACCACCTCACTGCCAGCTTCCCCTGGCTCCCTCTCCCACATTGCCCTCCCTCTCAAAACAGACACTGATCATTTGGGTCTGACCAAATGGATTCTTCCTCTTTCTAACCTAAGGCCCACAGAATGCAAAGCAAAATTTCTTCTTCAAGTAATGAAGTAATTTTAAGTCCGCATATGTATTCATGAAAGAGGGGTTTTTGACTGATGCTGCCTTCTCTAGTACAACCCTGAGCTAGAGTGACGGAGGAACACAGAAACAGGTTTTGTTCACTTCTTTAGCCACTGTTCCTTTTAAACCATCTCCATGTTGAAAGCTAGAAGCAACCCTCCCGTAAGAAAAAAACAGCTGCACACTTCAAACATTTCATTTCACAGCTTTTTTCTGTCTTTTATCCCTACACAAGCTGCCTACAAAACAGCTTCTTCTCTCCAAGTTACAGCGCGTGTGGAACAACGCCAGCCTCGCAAGCACAACGGCTTTAACACACAGATCTGCTGCAGTCTCCGTACTGAAATGCTCTTTTCAAAACCTTTGGGGAAATTAATTATTTAACAGCCACATGTCAGAGAGATTTATCTCCCGTCTAAGGGCTCCTCTTACTTTTCTTCCCCAAGGAATTGAGCAGTGCTCCTACGATGCAACAAAGCAGCGGCTCCTGGTGGCAGCAGGATTGGGCAGTGCAGACACCAACCCCGCGGGCAGCTCCTCCTGCCCGACTGAGCGCCAGAGGCCAGCACATGGTTCCCCGCTGCAGACCTAGTGAGGCACCCAAGGGAGAGGCAGGGATGACCTTCCAGTTGCAATGCCATAATTCAGCAGAAGTGCCCAAGACAAATTGATCCCTTGTTTTTTCTACTTATATTTTTCAGATCTCAGGAAAGCCAAGATCTCAACAAAAGCACCCATCTGCAACAGACACTGCCCATGTGCAAGAGCAGGCAACCTTCCTACCCCATTTTGTTCTTCTCTGTTTAAAAATGGGATTATGACTATAGGACTTTCCTGCATCACCGAGTCAATGACATAAGATGGAAACAGAGCACAGGCCCCAGCCTCCTGACTTACTCTTTGTACGAAGGCCAGCAACATCATTATCTTTCCACCCAATCTGGGTCAAAGTACTCAACAGTATTTCAACCTTCTCATATTGTTCACAGAACAACCTTTGAAAAACAGCCCTGATGATTATTATGGCAGTCTAATATCCTACATAACGCAAGAAGAACCTAACACACCACTGCTCTTAACAGAGGTCCAATTTCTACCTTTCCAACAAAGAACTTTGCAAGGACTTCTTTATGTGGCCCATACATCAAGTAGCACCAAACATCAGGCCCTGCCCTGCCCACCAACTCTAAGTCACCAAGTCCTGTAGTGTTACCCACATGGCTTGGGACGCTCCCAGGACATTGCTCGCCCTTCTGCTCACCTGCACTTGCATAACGGGCTGTTTTCCACATGAAGAAATCTATCATTTCTTTTCATAATATAGTCCAGACCCCAAAGACTCTGGGATCTGTCATTCCAGCCTTTTTGAGTTCTTACCTGAGGACTGCATGCACCTACAGGAAAAAAAGGTATTGCCATACAACTAAGGAAATTTAAATCACCTTCCAGGACACCTTCAATTTTAGGCATGAATTAATGCAGATTCCAGCACTGAGTCAGAACCTACAAAGACACAAGGACAGACTCCATGGAAAGCTTGAATTAAACCAGAAATTTTCTTAATTTTTAGCATTTAGTAAAATACTGAAAACGTGGTCTCATACTACAAGGAAAATACACCGTGCTCTCAATTTTAAACTTGAGATAAACCAGGAAAATCTGAAAACTAAAGAGCTACATCAACTATTGTGACTGTGTGTCTCCCTTCTTCTTTATGAGCACAAGAGGCAATACATGTTAGAATCACAGAATGGCTGAGGTTGGAAGGGACCTCTGAAGATCATCTAGTCCAACCTCCCACTCCCAGTCCAAGCAGGATCACCCAGAGCACATCGGACACGATGGCATCCAGGCAAGTTTTGAATAGCTCCAGAGAAGGAGACTCCACAACCTCCCTGGCCAACCTGTCCCAGTGCTCTGTCACCCTCACAGCACGGAATTGCCCCCTCATATACAGCTAGAACCCCCTGTGCTTCAGTTCATGCTCATTGCCTCTCATCCTCTTGCTAGGCACAACTGGAAAGAGACAGGCTCTATCCTCTTGACACCCTCCCCTCAGATATTTATATACTTTGATGAGGTCTCCCCTCAGTCTTCTCTTTACCAGGCTAAATAGGCCCAGTTCTCTCAGCCTGTCATTGTACAGCAGGTAAAATAATAATAAACTTTAATTGACATATATTGGTGGGTAGGAAAAGTTTTTGATAAAAATTCAACTCAGAAATTCAGTTGGCATTCAATTTCTGAAAACATAACCCAATCCAACAAGTAAAAAGAACTTTTCTGAATACTGCAGTGTTAACATCTCCTTCTCCATATTTTGCATAATAAATACCATTATAAAAGGCAAGGTCAGAGAGAACCCACAGAAAAACGGCTGAAGTTTGAAGGAAGGAAGAGATTCTTTCTCTATTGCTAGCTTGCCAAAAGAGAGTCTTCAGCAAACTACAGAGTATTAGCACATTGCACATCTTTGGATAAGACCTAAGATGAGCTAGGGAAAAGGGCTGGAAAATGTCAGAGAATGCTATGAGCTTGTTTGCTTTAAGAAAAAAAAAAAATCCAATAAAAGACTCTCCACAGCATTTGAGGGTGGTACAGGCAAGGAGCTACATCACAGCAGCAAAACCTATATTAACAAGAGCCACTGTCAAAAGCCTCACTGCTGCAGATCTCCCACGCTTTCCCAAAAACAAGGATAAGCTTCTCAGAAGTGACAGCCAGAAATTAAGTCTACACAATCACTCTATTTCCTTAACTAACACAGGCAGCAGATACATTCATTCATCAAAATCTTTCATTAGCAGTACGTATTAATTCCTGGATTTTTGCTTTTAACTGCAGAGCTACGTAAGTTCCAATGAGCAGTGAGAAAAGTATGTACAATTAAAGAAACAAAAACAAAAACTTGTGTATTAGGAAGTTCACTTGTGTTTTAACCTTCAATGCAAACTCCACACTCATCAATGCAATATACTGCAGGTTCAATTTAGAAACACAGCTAAGTGAACTGAAGAATAATCAGACTGAAGAGCACTTCCCCCTTCAACACCATGAGATAAAGGAAATGTTAATTACTGATGCCCTAATGTAATTTGTTTGAGAATAGAAAGAGCACACAAATGAAAAAATACTAATAGCAGTGGGCTAACAGAAGAGCAAAAACATCTGCCCATAAACAATTGCACCGTAGTCTCTTATATCTCTGTCTCTGTGGTTCTTTATTCAGTTTTGAAATTTATTTCAGCAAGGATCAAAATGGGTCTGCCCAAAGGGTAATTGCCTCACCAAACCCAAGCAGACTAAAGAACTGTTTTGCACTCATTTCCATTTGGTTTCTAATGCAGTGTTTAAAGGATCCCTAATTTTAAATACTGTGTTGGATATTCAGCAACATACATTCAGTTTGCCCAACAAGACCTTGCCCAACAGACCCTCCAAAGTGAGAAAACAACATAATCCTCACAGTGTTTGCAAACAAGTCACAAGAAACTACCACCTAGCCATAGAGGAGGACCACGTGTGCACTCAGAAGCTCTTTCAACTCAAGGGTCACACTCAAAGACCTCCAGTAACAGCTGAAAGGAAATACTGCTTCCTACTGGGTTTGAAAAATTCCTGCAGAAAGTTGGTAAGATGCTTTAAGTGAACCAGCTGCTGAAATCCTTGCTGTAGAAAGAGACCAACAACCTCCTCCTACAACAACATGTAGCTAAGGGACTTCTATGCTTTTGAGAGGGAGAAACATCATGGCATATACTTCCAGCAGTGCACACTGGAAAGAGAGCAGGACAGCAGGAGATGCAGCCAACCAAAAGCAAACCCTGGAATGAGACAAGACATGTTGCACCTCCCCTGGATGTTACACCAGAAGATGTATTCCCTGACCTGACAGAATTCAAAATTCCTCCAGTAGCTCTGCCCATGAAAACAGTGCTCTTTCCCAGACAGGGCTGCATCGCTGTTAGCTTGGTATTTGCTTGTAACTGCTGATGGTGATCCATGACCTATTCTCCACATCTTTGCGGGATGGTTACACAGGATCAAGAGGCTCTCTCTCCTTCAGATTCAGTACCATTGTATCAATCAAAATCAGCCCTAGAGCTAAGATGAGGTTTCTACAAATATGCTACGTCTCTTAAGAAGGATCTGGTCCTCTAGCAGTAATATTCCCCCTTACTAAGGCAACAACTAAAGCAAACTTACAAATATTAATGTCTCATATTCTGTGTTGTACTTTGGCACAGAAAATTCATGTTGCTGAATTTTATCATGACATAATTTAATACAAAAACTCCAGATTTCCCTGTCCAGGAATCTAGGAAGCTTGCTGCCCAGATCTAATGCTCAGCAAGAGGTGCTAGGAACTTTGTCATGTGAGATGTCAGACACCAAACAGAATGTGCTTCACCTTCTTCTGCTTCCCTGCTATCCCCCTCTCCATTCAGCAGGATACCACCATCATCCTTCTTCAGATCAGGAATCTGAGGCAAAAAGAAAAAAATACAAATAAAGAGGGCAAATGAAGACAAGCCACATCTACAGAGGCTCCAGCAATGGCAAAATAGTATCAGCAATAGGAAGATACTCTTTTCATTAAAGAAGATCAGACTAAGTGCCTCCCTAGCTCTTCACCAGCCTTAGACAGACAGCATCAGTATCAATTTTTTTTTTTTTATATCAATTTTCCTAGAAAGTAGTTCCTTTCTCCTAAACCAACAGCTGATCATAACAGCCCACATCCCTTCCAGGCTGAATTAGGAACTCTGCTAAAGGCCACTTGCCAATTACACTGAATTGCACTTCGTGAACAGAACAGCTCTATGCCCACAGAGAGCACCTGCAAACTGTGTACAGTCTTGGGTTCCACCAAACATCATGTTGGTACCTGAACGCCTATGAAAACTTTGTAACAATGCATGCAAGTGGCATAAAATGAGAGGGACTGAAATGTTCTTGCTTGATACTACAAACTAGTATCAGTACAGAAAATAAGGAGGTATTTGTCAGGCACTGCAAAGGACTTATTCATTGTAATGAATGTAATTCTGTTAACACAAACTGGATAAAAGGGAGTTTAAACTGTCATGGATGCAGAAAACAAATGCATTATCTTACTCTACCAGCAAGATACTGGAGAACCCGTTACATTGACTGCCTCCTTCAGTCTTTCCAAATTAGGACAAAGAAGTAGAAGGTTTGGTCTCAGTAGCGAGCTGTACAAATAACCAGCAGCATCACCACAAATACGTAACAGGTACAAAAGAGCATTAGGAAGCAGGCTGGAAGAAGGTATTGAGGAATTACTTTAAAGTAGATGACGCCTTAAGAGTAGGTGATTTCTACTCTAGCAAGACGTCTATATTGTGAAAGCAAAGGAAACATTTTTTTCAGGGCAAAACTTATTTCAGCGTGGAAGAGATCTACCTGGGCCTTTTGGAAAGCTTCAAAAGGGAAATGAACCATGAAACCAAATACAATCTACCAGAAGGAAACTGTGTACTCTCACATCTGGTAATGCACACGTAAGCTTGAGGGACAATAACTCAGACAACTCTCCAGAAGACAGCAGAATACTGGGTCACATGCCGTAATACATTGAGAAAATATTCATCAACAACAAGAAAACATTTAAAAATCACATCCACAAACAAAAATGGTGTGATCTCCCCACCATCCCTAAAATAGATCCTTACTGAGATAACAGCGTTATACAGCTTATAATTTGAAGAAACAAGAAGTTTATTTCAGTATTATGGTGTACATGCTGAAGTCTACTTTTTTTTTCTTTTCTTCCCCTCTTAGAAAAAGACTCAGACTCCAGAATGAAGCAAGAGCAGGAAAGCACACCGATACAGGCTGCATTGTACTTCACAACTTGAAACATTTAGTCTCCAGCATTATTTTATAAACAAATACTGATAGTTTTTGAGAGGTATGATCCCAAGAACTCTGTCCGACTGCAAACTAATAGCATGTTTGGGACCAAAAAAAAAAAAAAGCACTTGAAGTTATAAAGTGTAGATAAACCGCCTCTTTAAAAGTGGAGCACAGTTTTGCCTCACTTTTTTTTTTTTTTTTTAAAGAACTAGAAGGTAATCTAGCTGTAGAAATGTACAATATACTGCTACAGAGTTCATAACTTCTCATACATTATTTTAAATCAGAGGCATATCTCCTGCTACCCCCTACCTTGATTGCTTCAGTAAATCAGATACTACTCTTTCATATTCTGTAGTCCTTGCTAGCATCGAAAGATAAGATCACTCCTGTCACCTTGCTCATTTGTCACTATATCCTTTTTACAATGTACTGCTAAATATGTTACTCCATTACTTATATGGAAGGAAAGACAAAGCAAGTTAGAAAATCAAATGTTACTGTCTGATCACAAATGTACACTCTTCTCTGCTCCAAGCATATTTTACATGATACAAAGTCTGTAACACAACATAGCCCTATGAATTAATTTCTGAAAGCAAAGGAATCCAAAAGCTTCAATGATATTCATCACTCCAACAAAAGCAGTTTTTAGAGAAAGCTAATCATCTACATTATGACACACAGCCCAGTGATCAACACTGGTAATTGGAACTAAAAGCATGAACCTCCCCATCCCCAAACTGACATGGAACCCCCTACTTTAGATTGGCAGAGAACGTGGGAGGAGACCTCGGACTCCATTACAGAAAAACGGTAGGACTAGGGTTTGTATAGAGACACCTAAGCTAGCCCAAGAGCCGAGAACAAGATCGCCACAGCAGCATGGAGCTCTGTGGGGCTATAACAAACACCTTACTGGTGGTACGTGGGCAACCTGCTTACTCGGATCTCTGTGCTACTGGGGTTATGCTGCATTCCTTAGCAGAAGTCATCTAGATTAAAACTAATGTGGTGTCCTGGTTTCAACTAGGATAGAGTTAATTTTCCTCCTAGTAGCTGGTATGGTGCTTTGTTTTGGGTTTATGATGAGAATAATGCAGATAACATGTTGATGTTTTAGCTGTTGCAGAGAAGTGCTTACACTAAGCCAAGGGCTTTTCAGCTTCTTGTGCTGCCTGGCCAGCAAGGAAGCTGGGGGTGCACCAGGAGCTGGGAGGGGACATGGCCAGGACAGCTGGCCTGGGCTGCCCAGAGGGATGTCCCATGCCATGTGATGCCATGCTGAACAATTATATGGGGAGGCTGGCTGGGGGGGGGGGTCGGACACAGCTGTTTCGGGACAGGCTGGGCATTGGTCAGTGGGTGGTGAGCAATTGCATTGTGCATCACTTGTTTTGTACTATTATTTCTCTTCTTTCTCCATCCTATTGAATTGTTTTTATCTCAGCCCTCAAGCTTTTACCTTTTTTCCCCGATTCTCTCCCCCACCCCACTGCTGGAAGGGGGTGAACGAAGGGCTGTGTGGTGCTGAGCTGCCTGCTGGGTTAAACCACAACACATGGGCATCTCCTGTAGTCATGCCCATGGTGGGGCTTGTGTGAAAGCAGGAAAGGCTAAGGTGATGGTCTAGCTATCAGAAGCTTCCAGAAAACATTTTGTCTTTCCGTGACTACTAAATCTGGCCTCTAGTGTTTGTTCAAAACTTTGCTTAGTCTTTACAAGTGGCTTCATATGGATGTGTTGTGTGGAACCAAACTAAGAAAGGCTTATATGGACAAGTAACTGCACTTGAGAAAAAGTCAGTTCATACACATTACTGGAAACAGCCCTGCAAACAGGCTAAGAATGCAGTCCTAAGTGCCCTAGGAAAGCTCTTTGTTACATCTATGTTGACAAGCATAATTCAGTTTGTATTATAAATAAAACACTACAGAATTATATGAAGGAGACTGTGGCATACTTTGAACAACACCAGACTGCTTCTTCTGCACTGGAAGATGACAGTAGAGGGAACTGCAGAAAGAAGAAAGCTGCGCCTTTCAAGGGCCCTCGTTTCCCATCCCTTCCTGCTTACTCAACTGTACCAGAGAATTCTCCTCTCTGCCTCAGCATCACCTTGGTACAAACAGCAAGCAAAATGGTCAAGGGTTCCTCTGAACTGCAGGTGGGCACTGGGAACACATGCAATCAAACAAAAGGTACCTCAAAGGAGGCTGTAGTGAGGTGGGGGTTGGTCTGTTCTCCCACGTGCCTGGTGACAGGACAAGGGGGAATGGGCTTAAGTTGCGCCAGGGGAGTTTTAGGTTGGATCTTAGGAAGAACTTCTTTACCAAACGGGTTGTTGGACATTGGAAAGGGCTGCCCAGGGAAGTGGTGGAGTCACCATCCCTGGAGGTCTTTAAAAGATGTTTAGATGTAGAGCTTAGGGATATGGTTTAGTGGGGACTGTTAGTGTTAGGTCAGAGGTTGGACTCGATGATCTTGAGGTCTCTTCCAACCTAGAAATTCTGTGATTCTGTGAAAATCTTGAGGATTAAACATGATACTATCACCCATCCTTATTTGGACACCTTATTGTTGTACATGGAAGGAATCAGCTTTACTGTCTTGTAACAGTCAGCTAAAATGAACATAAAGCAGTTCTCAGTTTCATCTGATTTTGTTTCTAGAAAGCTCAGTCATAAGAAGAATCAGTTTCCGCTTTGTTTTCTCTGCATTCAGTGAGCAGACATCAGGGGTGCCTGTTTCCATGCAAAGAAGGGCCTTCCCCTCAGAGGGATTTACAAATTGAAGCCTACAAAGTGTAACTTTACCCAAAGGTATAATAATGCCCCTTTCATAGCACAAGAATAGCTATTAGTACTACGATAATTAATTTATAAAGGCAAATGAGAAGCTAAGACAATTGCTTTTAAAACCCTTTTGCATCCTTCCAGACAATCATACTCGTGTTGGCAGCTCTTCTGTTTACGCAGCACGAAGTTTGCCTTGTGATGAGAGGCAGTGGCAGGCCGGTCTGCCAGGCGTCCTGGAGCACCAGCTTGTTCTCAACAGAAGGGAAAGCCGAGTTTCCATCAGCACAGGGGCAGCAAGAGGACAAGCTATCAACCACTGCTCTGCTCATAGACAAGCATCTACCCAAGTAACTATACCCAGCACCATTTAAGAAGACGTTTGTCCAGCAGGTGTAGTCCCATTCCCAGTCTCAGCACATGGCAGGTTATGTCCTAAGCAGCCAGCAGCTGCCCAGCACACCTTGTTCATCCCCAGGGTAGCACTGCACCAGCCTACCAAGCACAAACCAGTTCAGGATGGATAAGGCACTCCCCCACTGCCCCAGCAAGCTACACAGCCATGTGCATACATGGCACTACAGCCAAGAGAACCTGTTCTCCCTACTGCCTTGGCCAACTTCACACACTAGTGCAGACGAGCTGTGAATATCCTTTGTGATGGTTTGCTGTCCCCAGATAACAAGGAGGATGTATTCCAACCTCTTCCAATTCAGGTACAAACAGCATCAAGGACTGCGATGTATTCCACACTAGGTGTGTTTTCTTCCTTCCATAGCATTCTTGGTCTTTCAGAAGAAGAGACTGAGGACAAAGTGCCCCTCAATTATTTAAAAATAAAATATAAGATTGATGGATTGCCCAACCTATGTTCCAATGCCATTTTCCAAGCACTCTTGCTTTTAAAACTTGTTATGGTTAGCAGCTTGCATGGGTTTGCAATGTTCGATTTCCCCAATACAGCTGCACTCTGCAGAGTTCGGTATCAGGAAGATCTTAAAAATACTGGCGGAAAGTTCTAAGCCCAAAGGCCTTTTTTTTTTTTCCCCTTACATTTAAAACACAACAGAGAACATGTAACCCTTACTATTTTCTTAGCTCATTTAAGAGAAACCCAGACAAAAGAACAAAGAAGGTTTCCGCTGTTGTTCCTTTCACGTTGAACATAACTACTCTCTGCAACTAACACTCTCCAGTAAAGGTTCAGATACACAGAGGAAGGATGACTACAACTAACATTACCCTATAGATACTTGGCAATTGGGTTAATGGGATCAAATGGAGAGTTTATTCACAATAAACACAGAAAGCGTGTTGGAGATATAAAAGCAATCCAAATTACAATCTGATGACAGGCCAACACACCCTTTGGAGGGCAGGAGACTCAAGATGAACAAGGTTTCCAATCAACAATGAAGAACATCTCTCCAGCTCAAATTTAATAAAAAGCCATACCAAATCCATGGCAATTTATTAGAATGAGTATTTTTTTTCTCTTGCAACACTACATCAGAAGTTCTCCCTAACTGTAAAGTATAATGGAGCAATTCAGTACAGAAGCTAAACTCACCCCATCTGCCCAACCCATGATTCACAATTGGTTTGAAGACAACTTCTCAACACTAATTACTGAAGGCAGCTATGTGCATTTCCACACTTTTCCCTTGAAACCATGTTGTTGCTCTAGTCAATCCTTTACACTATAAATTCAAACTGGAAACCAAGCTTTCACTTCTTCTCTAACTTGAATCAATGACCAGAATATTGAAGTATAAGGCATTAGCCTGCTGGATTGTCAACAGGTATGGCGAGAAGCTAGGAGCTATTGGCATACTCCCAATGAAGTAGCAGCTCACACAGTTACACGTCCTCAGCTACTAAAACACAGTTATTCCATATGACCTTTTTATGGTATGAAAACATTTACCTGAGCTAGTCTGACTTAACTGGAGAGAGGAGATGAACATTCCCAACCCTGGCAGAACCAGGGCCATGAGGCTAAGTCATGAGCCACAACAGCAGTTCAGTTTCCTATATGCAGTATGACAGCAGACATTGCACCTGGGCAAGTGAGAATATTACATTCCTACACTAGAAAGGAGACAGGAAGAAAATGGGTAGAAGAAAACTTCACCATTATTTGAAATACAAAAACACTTTCTCAAGAGAGGATGAAATGCTCTCCTTCAATTTTGTGGAATTATTCATCTCCACCGTTGACACCAAATGGAAACTGGCTGAACTTAGAAAGATCTGAAGGCAGCTGCTGCTTTCATTTTGCTTTTAAGTTAAACCATGCCAGCTTATTTTACTACTGGGTTGACTTCATGATTCAGACTTCAGCAGCCGCTTAAAGCAATGTGATGCTTATCACCTGCAAACCACAGGCTTCTTTTGTGCTCTCCAAGGCTAAGCTTCGTCATCTCAAACAGCAGGCTGAGTTTCCATGACTTTCATTGGGCCCATACAGACCCAGCTTAAGCTGCGTATTAGTCAGCACACCAATGCCCCCAAAAGCCATTATCTTACACACACAATAATAAAAAAACACATCAGTTTTGACTAATTGATCTACCGCAGTTCTTCCAAATACCTTTTTTAATTAACTATCATTTTCCCCACTTTAAGCATCACTCAAATAAGGGTGACTCATACCAAACGACAGATTGCAAACCAGTGTTGTAAAGCTCAAATAACTGTCTTTAACCTAGAGCTAGATTGTTTTGGGCATAACTGGGCAAAAATCTCAAAACACAACCTTTTCTAGTGGAGTCTACACTTAAGACTAGATCAACAACCCTGAATGAAAAGCCATCTACCTGATTGTCCTGGTTTTGGCTAGCATAGAGTTAATTTTCCTCCTACTAGCTGGTGTGGTGCTGTGTTTTGGACCAATGAAGGATAAGCATGCAGTATTATTAGAGGCTCTTATTCACACAGTGACCAGCCCTTGGTATAGACAAGACAATGCTGATGGCAGCTAAAGGATTCAGTCTGGAGACTCTAATGTAGCTGGTGTCCCTGCACTAAATAGCCAAAAGGCTGAACGTGGCAGAAGGTATTGCATTAAAAATAATATACACATATAAATGTGTTCCTCTGTCCTAAAAGAAAATTTACACGTGTGCTATCTTCTACATTCCATGGCTTCAAACACATAGCATGCTACCAGATAAAAAGTAAAAACTTGGCCACATTCACGCCACTGTTCACACATGGAAATATATACTACTTGCAAAATCCCTACTTCAGTATTGTACACATGGACAGCCAAAAATGAAATTTCTCACAAGGAACATCCTTCTTCCTTTATTACAGATACAGTAAGAGTGCCCCCAATTCATTTGGGCCCATATATCCTGATGCAGCTTTGAAATTTGAGTCAAAAGTGTTTAAACAACGTTTTTAACAGTTGCACATCAGACTCACTGATGAGATTAATCCCCAACAGCCTCCAGTTTGAGATGAGTGGCAGATTTCTGAATCAAGCAGTTAATTATGAATACTAACAATACTTCTCCCTTCTCAGCTC
Organism: Nettapus auritus; assembly: GCA_011076525.1. Taxonomy (NCBI): domain Eukaryota; kingdom Metazoa; phylum Chordata; class Aves; order Anseriformes; family Anatidae; genus Nettapus; species Nettapus auritus. The sequence continues at coordinate 47,607,319 of CM021767.1, read as the reverse complement.
CCTAGTGAGCAGGTAAGCTGGAATAAACCACTACCACTGTGTGGTACTTCTGCAACACAATTAATCATCCCTGTGTTGAAGGGTTATTTTCCTCTGTATGAAACCACTCACCATTGGCAGTGACATCACACTTGGATCATCTTTAGGGAGCCTCAGAAGGAATGCACTTTGTAACATTTCCATTTTTAGAAACCACTTTTGAGATTCAGAAAGGCCCAGGGCAATTCCCCTGGAACATGGACACATTTGACAGTGCACACACAGCTACTGGACACGGGTACACTACTGTGTTTTTAACAGCTTCGGAGGGATTGCACTCTGCTGTATGTTGATAGCAATTATGTGGAAGTCAGAAGTTGCACCACAATGAATCAGTGCTGAAGCTGCAGTTACAGCTCTTCAGAAACAAATATATAAACAAGACTGATATTATCCAGGTGCTCTGATAATCTACTGTTGATGAGTGGAGACTCCACCAGCTTCCTATTAACAAAGAAGAAACATAAGCGTATAGATCTCAGTCATTCCACTGGAATTACCTATTTAGTCAACAGTCAGTGAATTGTCACATCTCCAACAGCTGTAAAGGTCCGGCCTTTCTACAAGTAATAAATACCCTGAGCTCACTCTCCCCTCTCCCCCCAAGACTCCCACTTCTCTCAGTGCTTACAGGCTACCAGCTGTGTTCTACATTATACACTTTATGCTTATACCAAATACATATGAATGCAGCTTAAAGTCTGAAATGCTTATTCAAGCAAATTTGCAAACTGGCTTAAGAAAACAGTATACTGAATCAGTGTTTTTCCTTTTTTTTTTTTTTTGTTACTGTTACTTCCTATTTCCGAGCAGCATTGGCATATGAAAACTGAACAATGATTAAAAACAAAATCATGCATAACAAAGAGATTGAAAGTGCTACCGGAAATGACTTGTTAACACTGTAAGCCTCCAGATAATGCATCTCGGCAACTTATGCTATTAGTTGGTCAATATTTCGCATTTGGCTTAATGGAACATGATGGATAGCCAAATGAGAGGCAGTCTTTCTTCATTATCCTGAGTCAAGCAAGTATCCCAATATAAAAGAGCACAACATTTCAGCAGAACAGCACATTTCAACAAAGCATACACCTCTTCACACAAATGCAAGGGCTGTAGGAAGCAGTAATGATCTTTATACAGGTTACTTTGAAATCTATTTCAGATTTTTTTTAACTATTCCCTCAAGACAAAATATGAAAGTAGCTTAAAAAAAAACTAAAACAAAACAAAAAAAATAAAATCTTACGGCTTGAAATGCAGTAAGCCAGCCTGCAGTTGATCCTCCTGAACAGTTGCTTGTTGATTGGCCAAAGTATAAGTGTAAAGAGTTGAATGAAGTTAATGATCAGTCCTGACACTATAAATATGTAGCAGATCAGCAGGTGGCAAATGAACTGAGACTTCAGAAAGCCAACGATGTCCATGATTTGCTGAGAAAGCAAGAGGGTACCTTCAGACCCAAAATGCAGAAGACAACCTGCAAAACCAAATAGTATTAGCGGTTACAGAGTGCACTTCTTTCTGTGAACAGATTATTACAGATGTCCCACTTTCCATTAAACGTCTGAGTGAATTTAATTCCTTTATTCAGAAAAAGGACTGATTACTATATTTGCAAAGGTAAGCATGGAAAGAGAATACCATATTTCTGAACTGATTTACATTGGCTTTGAAAACAAATTTTCACATTTTGGTTCTAATTCTATAAAACACATGAGCATATAGACTCCATTTTGTGCAGTGCAATACTCCTCTATCAGGCCTTTATTGCTAAAATATTAGCAAAACAATTCACTTATATTTTGAATTGAGTTGTTGGTACTTCATAAGACACATACAGTGGCCTCCGCTATATTCATGAGCAGATCCGAAGTTTGGAAGTCTTAAAAACACTCAGTTTTAACACAGGTTTGCTAGTGTTTGCTGGTAGTGTTGATGCTTCATCTGCAGAACCTTAATCACAGCAGGAACTTGTACCACACCCAAGGTAGGATACATCTTCAATTACAGTCCCATCACCTCTCTTCAACACTATCTGAACTTTTAAAATCTGAAACTTATTTCCCATATAAAACTATACCATAACATTCCCCACAAAACAGGGGGTGCACACCCACAGTACCTTCCACACCACTGAAAAATTTTGGGTTTTGTTTGAGAGTCTGGTTAACTTCACAAGGGTACATTATGAAACACCCCAAAACAGTTCTTTACAACTTTTACTCTTTTCAAGACTAATTTATTTAGTTTCAAATACCTTCAAAAAGGATTTGTTTTACTTGTGCACACATACAAAAGTCCAGAACACTGCTGACTGACCTTTATTTTGTTAAGATGCATTTACCTAACGATTGATTCTGTGCGATTTCAGTGCACAGAATTCAGTTCTTATTTAAAATAAACCAGCAAGCTAGAGAGCTTAACTACAGATGCACAGGAATAGCATGGGTAACAGTATTTTCTTCCTTTACTCGTCTGGGGAAAGAAAAAAAAAAACACAATACTGGGTGTCTCACTGCCTTCAGTGAAACCCAGAACAAATTATTTAACACATCCATGCTTTTAAACTAAAACAAACAACCACCACCAACAAAACAACAGGTACATTTCCCGTTATCACTTTCCTCAGCATACCCCATGTCTGATCAAGAAAACGTCTTTAAATACACATACACAGCCGTGTATATCCACTCAAGTCAACAGGGCAGTACACTAATTTTAGGCATGTGAGAAAACTCTATTCAGTTTACATATTATTTTTGTACGCTTGAAGTTCAAGGATACGCACACAATCTAAGACGACAATGTTATCACACCAAGATAAGAATTCAGGTTTTCTGCCCCTTTGCAGAAGAGAGCATCAAGTCATCTCATTTTCGAAAGGTTATTACAAAAAAAGGAAAAAAATAAAAGGTTCTGTATATATTCACTTCACTCCTCTCTATTAAAAGTAAATGTAAGCTTTAGAGCTTAATGTCAGAATTTTTGCCTTCCTCTGCAGGCTGCTCCAGCCGTGCTCCCAAACCAAAAGGTAGCAGCAGCTTTTAGCTTTATCGGCTTGTTCCCTTGTTACATTTAAATACGCGTCGATTTTGGCAATAGAATAAAAGCTTGACTATGCACAATATGCACAATTTGTTCGATTACTCCTTGACACTGTAATTCTGTCAGTTTTACTCCATAAACCCAGAAAGGAAACATCAATAACAGCACTAGCCCATGACCCAGCAGTGTTTCCAGAAAACCCAACTATTAGATTACTTAAAAAAGGTCTGCACAATTTTGGAAAGAACTGATCCAGTCTTAGCAGCTGCCATTCCAGAGAAAAGTACCCTCTGCCAAGTATTCTGGCCCACCAAAAACCTTATTGGCCCCCCGCAGTTGTCACTACCACCAACTCTAGACTTGTCAGGAGAAAAAACATTAAGACACAATCTCTCAGCAATCCACACCCCAGTATTTTGAATATGGTTAAGGAGGAGGTACTGCCATCCTGCTCCATTCCTAAACTGTTTCTCCTTGTAAGGCATGAGAGTTTGCCCAGGGAGGAAGCCCTGAGACTATTTCTGAATGTGCCGGTCATAGGCCATCACAAAACAGCAGCTGTCAGCATCCCGGGGAATTAACCGATGAACAAATCTTTATGCCTATCCTTTTAGTTTATACGAGACCCCATTATGTGAGGCACTGAGTCTAGATCAGTGTCCTGAAACATTTTATTGCCCTTGCTGACTGTGCGTGCCACAGCAAAAAGCACACACAAGAATTGCTACAAAGCGATGGGAAGATATTCAGCCAGGTCTTCAATCACAAGGAACACTAAAAAAAAAGAGAATCTGTGTTGCTGAATGATTTATATCAAGTGTTTATGGCAGTCCCACGCCTATTATTAGCAGTTAAAATGTGCCCTTTGTGTATTACAGACTTTGTTCCCTTTATCTTGCTGCACTATTCAGTACCAAAGCAGACACCATCTGTACCTCGGAAATGCAGAGCAGGCCTGTGTTCATTGTAGTAACCACTGTCATTATACTTGTAAAAAGCTTCTCCAGCTTTAACCAACCATTCCACTACAGATATGTTTCTTAGGATGGCATGCAACTTACTAGCATGGGCCTTGCCCAAAGACTTTGTTTTTGTTGAAAGCTAAGTAGAATGAGAAATGTTGTCTCGTAGGAATCATCGTAATGATTCATGCTGCAGCCCTCTGTCTCACTCTGAAGATAAAACCAAACACTGGTGAGGAAAAAAAAAAAAAAAAGGTAAAATCAAGTTTTGGATAAGTTTACAGTGAAGAATAAAGGATTTTACTTCCCTAATTCAGACTCTTTTACTTTGTCAAGTAGCAGGATTAGATCATTTACAACTCTCTGACTGGAAGCAATCGGTGGCCTACGAGTAGATGGTTTAAAAGACTGTACAGTGCCTGAAACCCAGTAAGTGGGGTTATCCTACTGTCCTTGGTTAAAACTGATCAAAAGCTTTTTGTGCCAGCTAGCCTGTTTAATTCCATGTCACAGAATTACTCTAATCTAATGTAATTCCCAGAGATCAGAAAGGGAATAGATCAAAAACAAAACAAAACAAAACAAAAAACCACGTGAAATAAAATTAAAGCACTGTCTACTTGCAGTGGAGACATAGAAACTAACTATTTGATATGGTCAACAAAAATTTCCTGTAGGAAGCAGCTGATTGACAGACTTTATGAAGAGGAAAAAAGCAGTTGAATGACACAGTCTGGGAGGAGGAAGAACTCACCAAATGTTTGTACATCAATTTGTTTTTTCCACTGTAAGAGCGGTTAAGCTACATTAAAATGTTATATTTATGTGCATCATTTACTTCATGAGTAATGAGTATTTAGTTCATGTTGGGTCTTTAAAGCAAACCTTCACAGAATTAGAAGAGACACTGATGAGATGACTGTGATAAAACAGAATTACTGTCTTACAATTTGATAAAGCCACAATGCAATGTTTGAAACTAATTTCTTCCTGCATTCAGACCTGTCATGAAGTTTCAATTCTGTAAAGCTTCCATGAAACATTTTTAAAGCAAACTAAAACTACGTAAGCAGTACCATTGAAATGTATCTATTGTGAAAATGAACAAGGAACTGGAGCCACTGCTCATATTTTTCTTTTCTGAAATGTAAGGAGACTAGAGATTAATTTTATCTTCTGATTAAATTCAAGTTATTTTCTCTACAAATTTTGCAACCCATTATACGCATAGTGCCAGCTAAGTGTTTTGTTTCTCGGACATAAGCTTATTCTTTCACAGATTTTTTTGAATATGACACTGATAGGACTATTTCCGTTACCCAAACTCCAAGAAAAGTAGTTTATTCTTGGTAAAGGCTACAGAGTAGAAATTTAATTTTCAAGAAGCAATTCTGATCTCATGAAAGAGGTCTAGAAGTCTGCTTTCTAAGAATTCGTAGGAACTTTTCCCACTTGCTCTGTTTTACTGAAATTCCTCATGGGTAACATCAATATAACACTGGTTTAAGTGATGAAAGGATCAAGTCTTTAATTCTTAATCCACAATGCTAGTTTAATAAATTACACTGATTTCCTTATAGATAATGGCTGAAAATTACAGCAATCTTTTGAAAACAAAAGAGTCAATCAATGCATTTTCTCAGAAGCTATTAAGATCGGAGAGCTGCCAAGAAGCTCTCTTCTATCAAACACCCCTTAAAATGAATTAGGAGAAAACGGCCAGCCAGAGCATCAAAAACAGATAGGAATGTTCTTTAATAACAGTTTTCAGTTGGATATAAAACAAAAGATTCAAACCTCAAATGTCCGTCTAGGGAACAAGTCAACAAGCATCTATTCATGTGACTAAGAGGTCACAGGATCAAGTTTAAATGCAGACTGCAAGACCATTCACTCTACCTCTCTCTTCCCCTTGTTCCATTCTTCAAGATCCACTTTTTTGTATTTAAACTACTCTGTGTTTCCTTCTGCTTGGAAAAAAAATCAGCAGGAGGACATAGCAAAGACAAGACAACATTAGACTAGTGATACACATGGTGAACACCACTCTTCTGGCAGAGGCTGCTGACAGTAACACTGCATAGCACTTCAAAGTCTGTAAGACATTTGAGACTACAACCAGGGATATCTTAAAGACCAGAACCGTTTGCACTTCTACTGAAAGCATGAGAATGAAGCTAAGAACTATTGCCCACCTTAGCAAAGTTTATGCAGTAAATGGAGTCATTAGAGTACAGAAAGCCACATGGCATCTATCTGACAGCATCTGGACTAACCTAATGCTGTCCACACTTACAACCTGAGCAGGACAGCAAAGCAATTGGTTCTTTTCAGAAAAGCACATTTCAAGCCTGCACAAATTTCTTTGCTCATATGTACTCTATGATAAAGTGCTAATGCTTAAGTTTTAAATGCTCTGCTGCAAATTAAGAAAAACAAGCATATGACGATGATGCCCATTCTTGCATTTTCTTCTCTAAACCAAATTCCTGGATAGATGAGCTACAGTGACCAAGACAATGAGAACAAGTGCAGGTCAGATTACAGCAGTTTCTGTACTGCCTCTAAGTAACTTTCAGTTGCCATCAGAGCAGCACAGCTAGCAGCACTAGCTCCCACCAGAGTTCAACTCAACAACTCAACTATGCTTCTGTATTCAGAATATATCAACAAGGCAGTCAGATGAGCTCTTCTCTTGAGCTCTTCTCTTCCTGCCAGTGGGTGTCAAAAGTCAGCAAAAGATAGGTCATGTCCACGTGCGTATTGGCGTTCAAGGGGTATTTATTTGTACGTGCCACAAAAAAAAAAAAAAAAAAATAAAAAAATAAAAAAATCTGAAGGAAGAATTATCTATTTGTCTCATGCTTAATCAGGATTTGAATCACTTCTCCCTTTCCTCCAAAGGCAAGTCCAGAGCATTATCTCCTCAGAAAAGTCACACACTGGGGATGCATTTGAGCATATCTTAAGCATTTTTCCTACAGTTAAGGAACTCCAGGATGTTTAAGTTTTTCTGAGAAGTTAGGCATTCCTGAACTGCGTATTTTTGAATGCACAGCTACAATGGAGATCTGTCAAGCTAGCTGTTTCAGAGGCTGAAGAATGAATACTATCTACCAGGAAGCTTCAGGATACCCAGTTTAGAGACTTGCGATGTATATTGGGCTTATTTGGCAAGGTTTTGGTAGCAGGGGGCTGCAGGAGTGGCCTCTGTGAGCAGAGCCCAGCAGCTTCCCATTGTCAGATCAGAGCCAGCTCCAGACAGCTCCAAAAGGGACCTGCCACTGGCCAGAGCATAGCCCATCAGCAACGCTGGTTGGGCCTCTGAGAAAGCAGATTTAAGAAAGGGAAAAACTGCTGTGCAACAGCATCTGGGAGAGAGGAATGACAACCAGCCCTGCAGACCCTAAGGTCAGTGCAGCAGGAGGTGCTCCAGGCACGCAGCAGCAGTTCCCCCGCAGCCTGTGGAGAGGCCCCTGGTGGAGCAGGCTGTCCCCCTGCAGCCCACGGGTACCACATGGAGCAGATCTCCATGCTGCAGCCCATGGGTGGAGGAACCCACAGTGGAGCAGGTGGATGTGGCCTGGAGGAGGCTGCGGCCCATGGAGAGCCCCCGCAGGAGCAGGCCCCGGACCGGAGCTGCAGCCCGTGGAGAGGAGCCCACGCAGGAGCAGGGGTCTGGGGGGAGCCGCCCGTGGGGGACCCGTGCTGGAGCAGTTTGCTCCTGGGGGATGGACCCCGTGGTACGGAGCCGTGTGGGAGCAGTGCTTGGAGAGCTGCTGCCTGTGGGCAGCCCCCTCAGGCTCAGTTGGGGAAGGACGGCATCCCGTGGGAGGGACCCCACGGGGAGCAGGGGCAGAGTGACCGGCAGAGATGAAGTGCTAGGGACTGAACGCAGCCCCCTTCCCCGTATCACTTGGAGCAGGGGGGAGTTTTTTTTTGGTTTGCTTTTAGTTTCTCACTGCTCTAGTCTGCTAGTGATAGGCAATAAATTATATTAATCTCTCTACTCTGAGTCTGGTTTGACTGTGACAGTAATTGTTGAGTGATCTCCGTGTCCTCATCTCAACCCTCGAGCCCTTTCACATCATATTTTCTACCCACTGTTCCTTTGAGCAGGGGGAGTGAGTGAGTGGTATAGGGGAGTTTAACCAGTGTAAAAACCACCACACCATAAAACTGAACTTTTATTTATTTTCTATTGAGCACAAAGATAATTAGCATAACAGAGTCCAAACAAAAGGAAGAAAAGTAACTCAAGAGTTTTTGAAGTGGTTGGAGTATAATAATGCTTTCCCTTCCCCTTTTATATTTTCTTCCTGCTGTGATCTAATGTCAGAGCAAGACAGCTATGTGAGCCCTTCATGCCTGCCAGGACATGAGTTCCTTGGCCACACACACAAACCGTGTGCTGGTAAAACACACCGTGCTGCTGCTGTTTGCCCTGGCAGTCTCAGTGCTGGCTGGTCGCTTACCACATAGAAAGGAATTGTACAGAGGGTACAGGCAACCTGGTAGAAGCATGCACACTCTGAAAACAAAGAGTGCAAGATGAGGAGCCACTGCCCAAGTTCATTTGAGGAGCAGTTCAATCTTGCTCCTTCTTCCAGGAGCATTAAATATTCAGGGAGGAGGGAGTTGAACAAGGGCACCGTAGGGAGCTACGCTTAAACACAAGGCAATACAGAACTCCTGGGGGTGCTGTGTTTAGGTACCACAGGGCCAGCAGAGCTTCATCTTGAAGGAAGCATTTATTTGATGAGAATACTCCTTGAAGTTAAGCATTTATTTTCCTGGCCCCTGCAGAGTTACTCAAAAAATATGCCTGGATGAAGCCCAGCAGAAGATCAAGCTCACAAAAACCACAGCAGAAGGCAAGTTGCGTCTTTCCAGCATGTCAGGTGTTGCTCTACAGTTCCTCCCTACCCAAGTTCCTGCATCTTAATACATTAAAGCATATATTTCTTCAAAGCACAATTATCTGTAATTTGTTTGGGAACAATAAAAGAAAGAGCTGCATTAAGATTCTTTGGACCAGAAGGAGTCTAACAGAATTGAGCCCCAGAGTTCAGTTCTGGATACCACAGAGTCCCCATTTCCTCTTTTACTGTCCCTGGGTCCCTCAATACAACAAGTTACTTGCGTTGCCAATAAGGGCAATATAAGCACCATTTAGAGACTGAGCAAGACAGCAGGACTAAACAGCAAACACAGACTTACAAGAAAATATATTGAGAATCTACGCAGGATGTGAGCTAGACTGTCACACAAATATAGGTGACCTGGACAGTTCCTCAGAAGTAACTGAGGTAAATAACAAACAGACCAGGAAAACTATCTTCATCATGCACTTGTAGACAATTTAATACTTGCTCTCAAGTCACCATAGGAAACATAAGTGGTTAGTCAAAAGTAAGCAGGCACAGATATGACTGTAATCTGGCACCCTCCACCTCCATAAAGAAAGAAATAAAATAATCAAAACCCTCAAAACACACTTCCATCAAGATTCTTCAGTGGGTCATCTGGCTTGCTGCTGAAGTACAGGTGGTTTGTCACACAAGAGGATATATCTGTAACAAACCAAATCTTCGTGCATATATATGCTTGTACATATGCTTTTGTGTTGATGATGTATGATTTCTGTACTGAACACCCAAGGTACTGTATAAGGTCATTGCACATGTGATAGAGAAATCCAAGTCTATCTCATTAAGCCACTGGCCCTCAGTGTACAATCTGTGGGAAATATCTCAATGATTAGATCCACAACACTGCTCACATGCATGAAAATTAAAAATTAAGGAGGCAGGAGGGGCAGTAGAGCAGGATGTTGCCACTGGTGTTTAGACAGCCTCAAGGGCACACACCACTGTGGCTGATCACCTCTATGTTGGGTATTTCAGGAACAGATGCAACACAGGAGTAGCTACTGTTCTCCAGTGCTTATTATAAGAATGTTTATTTTAGAAGGCCAGAAGAATAGGGCTGGGAAGGGACAGGGGGCAACAGACAAAAAGCTCATTCAAGGGCTGGCAAAAAACAAAACAAAACAAAAAACCAGGAATGCCTTAAAAAAAAAAAAAAAAAAAAAAAGTGCTGGGAGCCCAAACGTTCTTTTGATGAGAGATAAGCTTTAGAAAGGAGGCTTCTCCTAGAAGACTCATGTTTTTTCTTGCCAAACACTGATCACTGTCATCTTGTCTTAAAGAGTTGTAAATTACATTCACAACAAAACAAGGGGTCAACACAAGGTCCGGGAACAGCCTGTATGCTCCGCAGACAAAATTACTTTCCCCAAATCCATAACAGCTTTAGGTGTGAGGCACCAAGGAAACATTGGTCAAAAGATTAATTTAAACTTTACACATTTAATACTCGATTTCTTACCCACAGTTAGCCAAGTACAAAATTAGAATACAAAATTATCACCCCCCTAGCTTCAGGTCAGCAACAGACAGTTTGGTACACCACCAACACTTAGGGAAGTTTCACATTGACTCAACAAACTTACTAGCTTAAGTAACTCCATTTGTATATATGGAAATCAAAACTTCTACGGATAGGTTTACAAAACAGTATGGATTTTTGTTAACTCTTTTGGATGAAAGGGGTGGATAAATCTGGGAAAAGCTCCAACCATTCAATGAGCCTGACAAGATCTGTCTTTCTACCTCTATCACACCGGGATCTCACAACAAGGCTGTTGCAAAGCTTGACAGTCACATGGCAAACCCATGGCAGAGCCAATTCCAGAACTATGACCTGCCCAGTCCTTAGGCTCCAGCTTTCAGCACAAAATAGTACTTTTCATACTCCTTTAATTGCCTTCTAGCCAGTGCTCATATTTCCCTCACAACAATTTCTGAAAGGCCAGGTATGAACAGAGAGGGAAAGGATGCACCCAACGTGCTTGGGATCTTCAGCGGCAGCAGACAGTGTAAGAGCTAAAAATATAGGAGATGGCTCAGACCAGGGTATATGTGCTCTTTCCCTTTTCTCTGTTCCTTGAGAAACGGGAGACATATTCAGCAATTTAAGTGGGACTGTATCATAAGCTAGAAGGTGTAACTTCAGTACCAAACTGACAGCATTGTGCACACAAGCATACACATCAACCACTGTTCCTGTCCAAGGACGAATTAAAGACATTTGCTAGATGTTTCAGCTACAACAATCATAAAATAAAAGCCACCAGCACCGGAAAGAGGAAAATTTTATTTCCTTAGTACGCTCCCCTAAAATGACCTTGTTATATTTTCCGGAACTGTGATCTACATTTAGGAGACCTACATTTTGGGTAGCCTGTTTAAGCCTTTCTCTAGAAGTCTAATTCTTAAACTCTGTGGCTTTGTTGTTTTGTTTACATAAAAAGGCCAGAACGTGCAGCTAATGAACAATACAGGATTTGTGACAGAAAACTGAATCTTGGAAAAAAAAAAAAAAAAAACACAGAAAATGGTGGAGATGTGGCAGAACTCACTGAGTTCAGAAGTCACTGAGTGCCACCATTATGGCGGCAGTCCCCCCCGGCCTACAAGGGCCACTTCCACCAGCAGCCCATGGGCTCGTTGCAGACTTTCTGCTGTTCCAAAAAACAATGTAAGGTCAGTGGCAGCACCTCTCTGTGAGCAGCTGTGGGGCCTGCTGGAGACCCCCCTGTTCCCCCACATCCCCTCGGAGCTGAGCTCGGCTACAGGCCTGCCGGCTGCCCAGGCCAGGCCACAAACACCCTGCTCATAGCAGGGGCAGGAGGGAACAGCGCTGACATCTTGTGTGAGGGCATCCAAAAGCCCCCAGTAGGCATCACAAGGAGCAATTAGCCATGCTGGAAATGAGAAGTGCCATCCACCTGATTACAACTCCAAACAAACTTTTTTTTTTTTTTTTAAATCTTCTACGACAGTTTTTGAAGGACTGTCTCCTTCAGCTAAGCCATTTGCATATTTTTAATTAATAGGAAACAGCATTCATTAATGTCCTTTTTGAATACTGAGACAATGTTAAACAAAAAATTCTTTTTTGTTTAACAGAACTTTTTTCTACCTGCAAGTATTAATTTAATTTGGCTGTGTGCTAGCACATGACACTGAAGAGTATAAATTACCTGAATTTCTCCTTTTTGAAAGCCACATACCCAAATTTGAAATGGCAATGCATACGCAAGACGTAGCCCACACCAAGATGGGATTCACAGGAAAATGAATACTTATTCATTACACTTTCTAATGCTACTTTCTGTGGAAAATAGCTTAACTGGAGGATGCATGTGGCAGGGAAGCTTCCAGATGCCCATTCAAAGAAAACCAACTTCTGCCTTGGGAAGTAACAGCCAATACTTAGAAAAACGTTCGTCTTATAGCTGAGATCTTTTTGGCATGGTCCCAAAAAAATAAGATCCTGGCTTCAGTGAAAGGCTCAGCTGCTCCCACACGTAAAGCAATCACATATTCAGATGCCAGGTAAAAATCCAAATAAACAGTGGTAACTGCTTTACTCGTGCTCCAGCAATCATCTTCCACACCAGTTTTCACTCACCCCTGCCTCAAAGACACCTGCTTCTGAACTGGTTAGCTACATTGCAAACCCAGAATTTCAGCCCCCTTGTTCTCCCCCCCCCAGTCATCAGTCCCCTAACAGACTGATTTAATTTGAGAACTTCAAAGAATAAAAGCTTTTATCACAGACACTGTTTTTTTCAAGTCCAATAATAAAGGGGGAAGTTTCATTTTGGACCTGATTCAAATCCTGCTGAAGCCAAAAGAAATCTCTCAACAAGCTTCACTGGCTCTTGTTATTTGGAAAACATTATCCCTCAAAAACAGCCAAATGTGATACAATTAATCAATGTACTTGTATTCTCAGTACCTAAAGCCGCAGCTAGTCAAAGCCATCTTAGACTTCCAGCAAAATCATTTAAAAAGAGTGCTTCATCCAACAGAATTTACTCCAGTGGATGGCAGGTGTGCAGAGTTCCTAAACACGCTGGTAAGAATCCAGTAGCATTTTCACAAACTTTGTAAGGAAGAAATTAAGTATCTGGTACGTCAACACCTACCTGGATTTTCTCTGCATAATTTCAGTAGTCTAAATCCTTTCAAAAGCCTGGATTTCAGCATTTGTAACTTCAAATAAATCTGGGATAGTTTTACATGACTTAATTTCAGAATGAAGCTTTTCTCTGACTCCCTCTCAGGTGAAATGCAGCACTTACACACGCTCTCAGAGGTCCATGCATAGGCATGTAAAAACTAGACAGTGACACACTAAAGGCTGAATGAATGTGGGAACAGTACTTTCCTAGTTATCTTTTTGCTTGATTATAACCCTGTTGCGTCCCTACTACTGTTGGACAACACAAAAGGACTGTTTCTTTCAATTACTCTGATCCTCTAGATGCTTGTTTTACATTTCTAGGTTGAGGGAAGATAGCAGTATCTCTGCTGCCTACTGCTTGCTGAATCGAAGACTGATGTTACTAAATTGTTTTTAATGTAATTTTCAGTAGTACCAGATCAAGGGGAAAAAAAAATGTGTCTATGCAAGCTTTAGCACTGTCTAAACATCCTCAGAACCATAAAATTAACTAAAGCATTGTTAACCCTTGACAGACAACCTGTGACAAAGAGGGAAAACCTCATGAATGATTCAAGTTCAAGAGTAGGCTGCTACACCCAGAGTGCCTCAAACCTTCCAGAAGTGCAAAGCAGCTTCTGTAGTAATGGTATTTCCCAAAGTGCTGAAAAGCACGGTAATAAGAGGCAAACAACGATGTATGAAGAAAGAGGCAGTTGGGAAAAAGGGGGAGAACCAGGACATTAACTTGCACACAGTAGTTCTCACATGAAATCAAATGTAATTTCTACATAGATTTCCCCCTAGTATTTTCTTTTCCTGTCTTTAACAACAGGTCTTCAGTCATTTTCCTGTTCTCTGTCAGGTGAAAGAAGCTTCCATAATCTGCCAAATGAAACTGTGCAGGCAAAGCTTTCCATTCACCTGGATCCTGATGGAGAAACGTGACTGCAATTTGACTTTGTGATCATGTAAAAAGCAAATCAGCAGTAATGAAATCCAGAAATAACACTATATTCTGACAAATATGTCTGCAAATTTGCAGACATAACACACAATCAGTATACTAGTCTCTGCTTGCAACTCCAAAGCTTCTGGCAAGCAAGCTCTGTCTCAGCAACCTCTACCTCTGATTCCCTTCCAGCCTAGAACTGGTTAATCATCTTTCCCAGTTCCTGTTATTTATGCTACAACAGAAACCTCAAGCCAGGTCAGCTCATTTGCAAGAAGCAGAAAATGATTTTTGTGTTAAGCTCTTCATGGCAGAATGTAATGAGACAGACAGACGGGCTGAAGGGGAAAGCAGAGGCGCAGAACTAGGAAGGTGAAGTTCAAAAACAAAGAGCAGACTGCTACCAGGTGGACCGCTCTGCTCAGTTTCTAATGCTTGGTTTGTGTTCCTTTTCAGGAAATCCACTACAGACATTGTCTTTCCCTCACATAATCAAAGAGGGGTCTTTATAGCATCTTTGTCCTCGCCACTGTACACAGTTATTCTTATTTGTTTCCATTTCCTCTTTTTCTGACCTTACCTTGACACTACCACATCTCTACTCTGAGGAACCGGAGGAGGAAAGGGGAAAAAAGGCAAGAAAACAAAATGAGTCAGCAGTTTCTGAGAAGCACAGGAGCATTAGTCAGAGGCGAACAGGGTAAGCTCATTCACGTCTCGCTGTGACGATTAAGACCACCAAACAACAGACTGCTGGATACACTTTCCCAAACCCCTGAAACTGCACAGCTTGGGGAAGCCAGCCCCCAGCAGAGGCAAAACACATGTTCAGCGGCCCAGCACCAGTGCTGAAATTAAATGAGTGTACAGGTACTGCTCTCCAGTCACCTTCCTAGACTTCTTACAGACAATCCCATTGCATCCCACTGAGCCAATCAAGCACACCTGAGGAAATAGCTGCCCTGCATGAAGTTCTCTCTAATTAGGGAGACCCACAGCTCCAAAAGCATTTGCTGACAGAGAGCACAAGCACAGCACACTAAAATGCATTGTTGCTCTCTTGTTCCTCTTCTCCCTTATCAGGATGTACCAGCAGCAGCAGTGATGCAATTGGTTAGGGAAGCGTTCTACATCAAGCAGCAGATGTTTGACTTATTAAAATTTAAGACCAAATTATTAATACAAGTTTTAGGGGCTGCAAGCACATGTGCGCAGCACAAGAATGCCATTTGCTAACCTCAGACCAATCATAACGGTGCCTTCCAGGGTTGAAGAGATTTCTGTGAGCACTCTTCACAGCCTTCATCCTCCAGCAATAAAATCAGGGTTTAGAAAAGAAAACAAGAAGCCACCTCTTTCCAGCAGGGCAGCACACAGCCATAGGATGCTCACCCACCACCTGCACAAGAACCCTGCTCCTTTATGGTTCAGTAGGTACATTCAACTGCAACTGATGCACAACCATCGCTCCAAGAAAGCACACCTCCCTCCAGAGAGATGCTGAACACAGTTCCACTGCCTCATGATTTTGTCTGGACAGAGCAAAATTTGCTGAATAAAACAACTGCTCACCAAACCGACACCTACTGGGGCTCGAGATCCACAGGCCATTACCACGGTCTAGGCACAGTGCTGTTTCCTTTTCTGCCACTCTGGGCAAGCACTGACCCCTCTATCCAGCTTCTCCACTCCGAAAATACAACACTTGCAGCTTCTTGTGAAGCACCTACTAAAGCCTCATATTTAAACACTTACTAATGGTACAACCAAACTTTGCTTAAGAGAGATTTTTATCCACCAGCAGCTTACAATGCCTCCTCTGTTCATTGCAGACATATATTCTGATATGTTCTTCCATGTGAATCGTGGCCCTCTGTCTTCCATAACATGCTGTTCAAGTTTCATTTTTAGATACAGCTTATACAGGCACAGTTAAGCAGAACATTAATAGGAAAAAGCAAAGCTATGCATAATATTTATACAGATTCCTAAAACGAACCAAACTGTATTTTCATCTATCATACAGCAGAAAGTAGTTGGAAAAACACAGCATTAGACCAGACACAAACACCTAGAGAAAGTTGCTGGGCAGTAAATGACAGCAAACATTTACAGCACACCAACTCTCCTAGTGACTGATGTTGTCACTATTTATACAAAGGCAGTCCTGGCACATTACACGCAAATCACTGCGTGTTTAAAGTAACGTTGTCATTCACGTGAGAAATGAGTAAAGAAAGAAGGCTGCAAACCCGTGCTTACATTGTTCCGCACCCCTACTGCTTCCCTGCTCCAGGAGCTTTTAAGTCTGTTGCAACTTGCGCTCAGCGCGAAGTGATTTAAGCACAAGCCGAGGCTATGACCGCCTGGTACAACTTCCTGGGCTGGACGCATCGCTGGTTTTCAAGAAACGCTCTTGGGCTTTTTTTAAGACAGAGAGGGCCGGTGAGGGGGAGTTTCTCACCTCCTCCCACCTCTTATGATGGATTTTCAGTTTTCATGTAGCAGCAAGGTTACTCCCTCCCACATATACCTGCATAAGGGACATCATTCCTAGAGCTCTACACGCGGTATGGAAATACTTGTAACTCCGTATCAAAGGTAAAGACCAAAAGCCTCCCTACGACATTGTCCACACAGACTCTCTTTTGGGGGGGCTGCCTTTTCAGCAGTCAGTGAGCATGCACTTGTTGGAAAAAAAAAAAAAAAAAACACAAAGGGTTATTTCTTAGCTAAACAATACCCCCTTGGAGTTTTCCCCGCACCGACCGCTATCAGCCCATACACCCTTGGCCAGCTCCCGGCTGCTGGGCTCCAGCCTGCTTCGGGAGAGGCCGGCACGGAGGCGAGCAGCGGCCGGGCCGCCCCGCTCCTCCGCCGTGCCTACGGCCGGGCTCCCGGCTACCTGTGACCACCACCGGCCGCCCTCCTCCTCCTCCTCCTCCTCTTTCTCCTCCTTCTCCTCCTCCTCCCGGCCATCGCTCGGCCGGCTGCTCGCAGCCCCGGCAGCGCGGACCCCCGGGGGCGACCCCCGGCGGAGCAAATGGCGGCCGGGGGGGGTGGGGGGGATGAACCGGGTGAGCGCTGGCCGCCGCCCGCCGCGCCCCGCACGCCCGCTGGTCTGGGGGAGGGGGGCTCCTTGGTTGTTTTTTTATTATTATTTTTATTTTCCTCCAGACGGGCTCGACCGCACCTGAGGAACCCTCCGGCCGCCAGGGGAAGAGCACGTACCTGGCGCTGCCGGGCCTTGGCATGTGTGCCGCGCTGGGGGGCCGGGGCGGGAGCCACGCCGAGCCCAGCCGTGCCGTGCCGAGCCTCCCCGCCCCGAGTGCCACTACTTTGCCCGCGCCGGGAGGCGGCCGGCTCGGGCGGGGCCGCCAGGCTCCACCCGCCGGGCGGCTCCCGGGCGCCCCTCGCCTTCCCTCCCCGCCGCCATGTCACTTCCTCCCGGGGCGACCCGCCGGGGAGACCGCTCCCCGCGCGCGGCAGCACGGCACCGCCCGCCGGGGGGCTCCGCCGCGGGTGCGGCGATGTGGGGACGGGAGCGGCGGCCCCGACCCCTGGGAGGTGGGGCGGGAGGGGCAGCGGCAGCGCGGGGCCGGCGAGGGTGAAGGGCACCTGTGTGCGTGTGCTGCCTCGGGGAGGAATTGGGGAGCTGGCTTCCAGCTCCTCCGCGCCGGCACCGTGAGGGGGATGCAGGTGGCAGCCATCCCGGTGCTGGCTTACCGGCTGGGGAAGCGCAGTTTGCTGCCAGGCAGCTCTCCTGAGGCAAAGACTGCGAGAAGCCAGGCTGTTCGGTGCCCAGAGCAAAGGAAGGGGATCGTGCCACGGGTGACATCGCATTACAGGCAGCGTTATCGGCTCTGCAGGTCGTGCAGGCACACCAGGGCTGCTCTGGGGGAAACTGGGCTGAGCTGTCACTTCCCTGCTCCGTAACAGCCATGTGGCATCACTGCTCACCCTTAACATAGATTTATGTATTTTAAGTGCGTAAAGCAAGCGCTGAACCACAGAAGCTATACTAAGGAAGAAGAAATAGGATATAAGCAAGACTTCCTAGGCTCGTGATAGGATCACATTCACTACAGTATAAGAGGAAAGCATCTTGACTAAAATGCCCCATGTGGGAAGGACAAGGCATGATGAGTCTCGCAGGGAGCAGCAAGAGCAAGCCTGCTGCACAAGGGAGGGCAGGCCTGGAGCCACGGGTGACCACAGCACAGGCACTAACCTCACCAGCCTGAGCACTGCACAAGGAGCAGGGCCCATTGATGAGCCCGGCAAGATGAAGAAGCAAGCCTGGTGTGGGACTTGCTCAGGCAATCTGCTTAGGAGCTAGGCTACACTGAGAATCCATCCAGGACACAAGGCCAGAGACAGAGCTGACAGCACATCCACCTACAACAAAGCTCAAGCAGGGGCTGAACGTCCAGACCTGAGCTTAAACACAGCCCTGATCCATGGGCAGAGTGTGCAGGTCCCAGGTGAAGCTGGTCAGGGCATTAAGACCTGGTGGTGCCCTCAGGGCCCTGCCAGATTCGTGCTGGTGGGTTGGGTGAACACATACTCTTCAAGGAGATCAAGATTTAGCGCCCTCTGTGCCATCTAGCCATGAAGGATTGAATCCAGCTCACTGACATCCCCAGGCTAGTGGTCTGAAGGGGGGTTGGTAAAGGGTATTTCTGCAGCCGTGCTTTAAAAGACTGATCCTGTGGGTACATTTTTAAAAGGGACACTTCCAGGCAGGGGGAGCAGACTGTAATCCCTCAGTGAGGTACCCAGTAATACAGCTATGACCTAAGCATCCCCTACTAGCTAGTTTAAGCAGCTTTGTGTGCTACACCTACAGATTTTCTGGATCTTAGCCAAAGGTTCATAGGCATTTCACTCAGGGTCTAGGTGTCTTCCTGAGATACAAGTATTCAACAGTCAGGCACCCTAATGCTGAGTGTGGTAGTGCCTGAACATCTTTTCTGATCTGGCCTTGAAACCAGACTCTCCGTAGCTGATTATTTGTATGTTCCTCATTTTCTGGAAAATAATAACAAAAAATCTGTCTTATTGTTTTCATTAGTATTAACTGCAGCTGGATATAACAGGATCTGTGGATGCTTTACACCTGAGAAAAATCTCCAGTGGGTAGATAAATCCTAGTTTTGACGCACTACATCTGTTTATCAAAAGTCTAACCAGGAAAATTGGAATAATAAAATTCTTTTATTTAAATTAGGGTATAAAAGGTAAATTTATCACTCTTATGAAGCTGTTAGATTCCATGGTAATGACTGAGACTGAAAAGCCCATAGCAAAAAAATGTTTCTGTAATTAAAAGCAAGGTTTGTCATGTCCTCTCTGGGTATTTTTAAGGGCTATGAACACGGACAGTAAAAAGGAATCAGATGAACTTTCTGTATCCTTAAGCTCTACCCTCCAGAGCACTGAATAATGTATGTTAAGATTTGTACAGCTAATTAAAAATCTCACCATATGGCCAAGGGCAGATAAATTAAGTTTCATCAAGTCTCAGTTTTGGCATTTTGTTCTTCTGAGTGCCTGAGTTTGCACCCTCACTGAAGCTCTTTGTTGCTCATGGGCTTATTTACTTTGGGCAAGTCTCAAGAGTAGAGTCTGGAATTTACACCAGTCACAACTCTGCTGCAACCCCATGTCTCACTGTGCATGAAATGGGCAACTTTCAAATAGTTTCTCTGGAAGCCAAAAAAAAAAGGGGGGGGGGGGCAAGCAAGCCTTCCTGCTGGGCTAGGTGTTCACTCGGATCAGTAAGGCACCAGGTATGTCATCTGTGGTTTAACCTATGGCAGCCTAGTGGAAGAAGCAGCACCCATGATGTTGAAGCTGCTAGACTGCTGGGCTGTATGCTGTAATGGGATACGTGGTGATATACTACCATGAGCAGCTGGACACAAGAAGACCAGTTTGCTACTGCTGCACATCTTATTATTAGATTATCTGATGTCTTATACAGTGCTTGTTATAAATGACGCATTTCCTGAATTTAAAACTTTTGTAATGTTCCTCTTCTGTGCAGGCTGAGTGTAATAAAGGCTTTACTGCCAGCTATCCCTCTGTGCAGGCAATAACAGGAAGTCTTTCCTGTACTTGGCTTATCTGTCTTTATGAAATCTGTGGGAAAGTAGTTGTTTCTGAGATCTCTGTTTCTTTTGGGGGCTTGATTAAAATCAGCTAACATGTTCCAGATTCTGTAAGGATTGATGCAAACAGCACAATTGATTTTTTTTTTCCTTTAGGAAACCAGATAAAAATACGTGTACATAGGTTAATATATGCTAACAGTTTATTTAAGTATTGAAAACAAAATGAAAGGTACTGATACAACACGTAGTTGTAATGACAAAAGACCCAACACGAATGCAGGTGTATCAGTATAAATATGCCATTGGGGGGTGGCTGTGAAAATCATACAATTTCAGCCCAAGTAACTAGCTTTAGTGGGCAAGACTTTCTACCTTAGCTATATAGTTGATCCACTGTATTCACTGGAAAACAAAAACAAACACAAAAGCCCACTTCCTTACACAGAAGCTGTACAGTACCCATAAATGGAAATCCTGATAAAACTAAATCCTGAGCCACAATTAATTTTAGAATAGATTCAATCTTTAATTGAATATGCATTAGCAAGAGAGCTGTGTTAGATTCATTACAAAAATTTTAGCTCTAGACTGTTCAACTTGAGCCTGTACAAAGGCTAGTATAGTACATGGAGAAAGACTACTGGCAGAGCTATGAATAAAAAGGACTCACTCATTTTTAATCAATGCCATTCCTCTAACAAATACCAAGAATCATACCATACAAAATGTTTCCAGAATTATCCTTTGCAAAATTAGACTCAATATTTTCCCAGCTACTGGCATCCACAAAATAAGCACTCCTCACACACATGCAAGTAGAATTTCCATGACTGTTTCAAGCATCCATTGTGAACCTACCTATAAGGAGAGGAGGGGCCTTTGTTTCTTTCTCCACACACATCTAATATGAAATACTACAGATTTTTTACATTCTTTCTTAAAGATGACTTCTGTGTGGACCACTTCAGGCCCAAAATTGTTGGCTCAGGTGACTGGCTTTACAGTATCTACATGTGCAAATGAAAGATCAGACATTTTTCAGGCCAAGTCTACAAAACTACATGCACAGGAGGTGCTAAGCAACCTCATCTTAAATGTTAGGCTGAAAAATACAAATATCCCAAATCCATTAGTGTAAGAACTGAAGTCAAACATACACAGCAGGGTGCTGTTGCCAACTGAATGGCAAGCTCTGCCTGGAGAGGAAGGCTGCCATTTTCTCTGCCAAGGCATGGTACAGTCTGATGTTTTACTAACATTGATCTTGATTGATTTTATTTGTATTACAATATAAACTTATAATGGTAGTTCATGCTACACACACACACACACACACACACACAAACACACACACACACACAGACCACTGCGGCAAGAGGAAATCTTGCAGATCTGTTCAAACGTGGGTCAGAGAGTAGCAAAAATGTGAGGGCTTCAATGGCACCTCGGAAATGCAAAGATGCCAGCATCTGCTACTGTCATGGATATGAGGTGTGTGTGAAATTTGTCTAAGATCTTGAAGGAAAGATCACTTTGGAACCTCAAAGTAAATGATGTTTAGTGGGTACTCAGGAAACCACCACACTTTCAGAAGCAAACAGAAGAAACAGTGTAGAATAAAATCCTAGTCTGTGTGGCTTGGAAGCTGGAGTCGCTCTGACTGTAATAACAAATGCTGCTTATGCACAACACTGTTTACATCAAGTTTACCAGGGAAGAGGCAGGCTGGCTGCTCTCCAGGTCTTCAAGGGCAGTACCTAATCTGCATACATAGCTACACAGGCTTTAACAATCAGAAACAAATCCACACACAGACATCTTTTTTTTTTTTTTTTTTTTTTTCCCCCCCCCTGTATATTTCCTCACCTAGAAGAGGAAATTATTTCAGCGTGATGAAGACAAGGTTACTTTCTATTTCAATGGTGTGTAGAGATGGGCTATGTGAGACTGCCACTTGGAACTTTTGCACACTTACAGAAAAGGACAATCCCTGCAATCAGCAGATGCTGCTTGATCTGGTTTTAAGTGAACTCTGTAGTGGTGTCCTCTACCTGTGGATGGCTGCATGCTCACCCTGCCCATAAAAAACAGACTCTGTAAGCCACACTTTAAGAATTCATCTTCGTTCTGCCAAGGAGCAATGCTAGCTCTATTGCCAAATTTAAACTGAAGCTAGCATTTGATTATATCTTTGTCATTCAACTACACAGATGTGGAAAGGTCATTAAACAAAAAATCTTTTAACAAGTGGCAGGCAGAATACTAAACCTTACATAATGCTCACTGAAGAACATGCTCACAGCAGCTCCTCTCACCAACCCTACTCCATGTTTGCCACAGTGGAGATACAGGACATGACACAACTCTTGTCTTGATCAGCTGTTGCAGTCTTTATCCAATGTTTTCCTAATGTGCTACTTTTGTAAAGATTGCATTATCTGAAGGGAACATCAAGGAGCTCTCTATTTCCCAAAGAAAATTGTGGGTTAAACCCTAGGTAGGTGGCAGGAAATATCCATTCATGTAAAGACTGCTGCCCAGTGGTGTGTGTGTGTGTGTGTATATTATTTCTGTGCAGTTGGATGTATTTGAAGAACTGATTTGTGCCAAAATTTATTCTGCATACTTTAATGGAACCCAGTAATTATTCATAAAATCCCCACACTTTAGAGACAGTCTGAGAAGAATGGTTATTGAAGATCTGAGGATTAAATTTAGCAGTACACCTTATAAACTAAGGTACTTAGGATGAGCAAAGCTGACCCCTCAAAAATGGAGATAACTGACATTCAGTGCTGTTGATTTCTTTCTTAAAATGAGCCAGTGGTTGAGGAAATAGACTTTTATATAAAAAGGCATTAGCTAAAAGCTAATCGGGTAAAAGCTGAATGCTTATAGTTCTTGTAAATGTCTATTATGCACATTAAGGAATGAAAAAAGTGTGGACAAGATCTTTGATACCAAACTGCAGAAACAGATTGCAAAAGAAATGGTAACAGGGGATGTGGAGACAAACAGCATTAGAAGACCAGGGTTAGAGAAAGGGGTAAAAGACTCTGAAAAGGTTTTGTATTGATTTTGCCTCAGACTGCCTGATATATCTTTGAAAACATACAGCATGCTATACATCTAGACTGTCTTATCATGAATGCAGCAAATCTGTGTGTCCTATATGAAATGCAGGTGGGGCATTACTTTTCTTCTATTTTTTCCCTGGTTGATCTTTCTACACCTCTGAAGCTGTGTTTTTGGAACTTAAACATTTCCAGCATCACACCAGGAGACAAGTCTCCTGCCTTGACACTTTAGTCCTTTGTTTTTTATGATTTGGCCTGATTTTGCTCTCAGCAGTATTTCATTGATCTCAGCAGACACGGACAATGTGATGTGCTCCTGAACTGAGTCTTGCATAAGGATGCTGTATTAAGAAAAATACTAAGTTACAGAGAAAAGGTACATTGTTCTTGAATATAAAATGCTTAAATGAGCATGGAAACCATGTTTTTACATAATATAACTGGAAATCTCAGTAAGACATCTGATCATCCCTTGGCAAGAGTCACTCCAAACAAAACAGACCCAGGAAATGAAAAGCAGGCTGGACACCTGTGAGAAAAATGACATAGTTCTCAGGAGCCCTGGCCTAATAGTGCTAGGGCTATTTAAGACACCACAGTGCTCTTCAGACAGGCTGTAAGGACAAGGAAACACTGCTGAAAGAATGATGTTATACTTTCTGATGCTGAATTGGCTCAATGTGGAAGTTTTCTGAGTCCCTTGCTGGCATCTACTAATCACGTACCTTTGAATCCTTAGCTGTAAAACTTTACAGGTTTGGTTCCAATTCCAAACCAAGGCCTGCAGCCTGTGCATGGGGCAAAGCTTAAAACTACTTGCCAGGGATGTAAGAAAGGCATATAATGCAGGGATAGGATACTTTTGCAGAGACAAAATGAGTGATGATAGCACAACTTGTCCCCTTCCAAGACACTGCCAGCCAGTAGCAAGGCCTCTCCACAACCACTGCAAGACCAAAAAGATCAGGCTATTTGCATAAGAGTTTGCTTTGGCCTCCAACTGCCCCTGTGTGCTGTCTGAATTTTTGTCTGTCTTGGTGTTAATCGTGGCCTCCAGCACAAACGACGGGGATGCCCAGCGTTGCTGCAGGATAAGGGCCGCGATTCTCCATGTGCACTAAAATCAGCCCTTCTGCCATTGTTTCATAGCACAAACTGCCCCGCTGGATCTTCCTCCCCTCTGTTCTTTGCCTGTGAAAAGCTTGGGGTCTGAGGATAGCGAGGGGCATGCCAACAGGGTGTGGATCTAGTCAGCAGGCTGAATCCAACATGGGGTGGGGGTGAATTAAAGGCTGTTTATTCAGATGATTCCTTTGTGGTCTACATGAAATTGCACTTGTGAATTTGTAATCACAATCCACTTCCTCTGAAAAAATCACTGCAATTGATAGTAATTAGCAACCTCTTACAAAGCTCTGGCAGGCTGTCCCAAAACAAATCCTCAAGTTCTCTGGGCATCGCACTGCCTGATGCAGCTGGTCCCTTGTCACCATTTAATACATTCTCAGGCCTGAGGCAAAGGCCCCACTCCAAATACCTGTCCAGTGGGAAACTGTGCTAAGTGACCTGATGGGTAAATGCCCAAATGGCTCAGCCAGAAATTGGGCAATTCTCCCACTCAGCCCGGAGGTGCAAACCTCTTGGAGATGGCCACCTAAGCCCAGCCTTTCTGCTGGCTGATACTGTACTAAGGCAGTACCTTCAAATAGTTGCTGAGCCAGACCTCACAAGAGGTTTGCCTGCTTCACAGATGGGACTCAAACAGCCATGACCTTATGTCAGATGGGTCTCACAACCACAAGTTTAGATAATACCTCTTGGAAACCATTACATGCGGTACGCTGAGTGGACTATTTTCTGGAAAATACTGTCTCTAACCCAGTATTGAAATTACTTTGACTAAGTATGAGCTTGTGTTAGAAGAAGGCATAAAAATATCATTAAAAACATCAACAAAGTGGTTTTATAGAAAGTACAGAGGGATATACAGAAATGCCAAAGCTGAATGCAGCACGTCAGATATTTTTCCTATGCCATATTCAAAACTGATTGGGCTGAAGGACCTGGGTTGCTGCTAAGACACACCTCTTACTCTGCAGGCTATCCTCAATGTTATCCTACTATCAGTGTTATTTACTACATGAGTTCAGATACATGCAAACTCAAGTCACCAAACAGTAGCAAAAGGCTTTTTGTGCACACAACTGTTTTCAGAGTGATTTCACACAGACTTATTCATACTCTACATTCCACTAGCAATGTTATTAACCTTATAACCCGCCCTCCGCCCCCCCCCCCGCGCCCCCCCCCAGTCTGAATAACACAGTGAATGTCATGTCCTACCCACCAACCACCAGCAGATGACTAAGAATCACCAGTCCAGGAAACCCAGAGCTCTGGGATCTGTCACCTGGAAACTGAAACACAAAACAGTCTACATAAACACCCCGAGTGTACGGCTTTTCACACCTTCTTTGAACCACTCGTGTCCTAATTCTTATCATTACTATCAACACAGCCTGCTGCCTTCAAGGCACAGTAGCCATAATGGTAGCGTGAGTCAGAATTAGCTACTCTAACTGCAGTAAATCGACAGCACTGAGCAATCCCATTTCATTAATATCAGCATCTCATCACCAGCTGCTCCTTGGAGACAGATGGCTGCAGTTGACTCGCAAAGCTTTGCTTTCTCTTCCCACCCACAATGAGTTGAAGTATTTGAGACATCAGTAACCGAGTAGTCTGAGTTTGTACACTGAAAATGTCCTCTTCTGTCCTCTTGCTGTCTTTTCCCATCTATTTTTCTTAATAAGGGTAAAAACAAATAACCAAAAAATGGTGTTTTCATCTTTCAGCACAAATAAAAGAATTCCTAAACCCATGGCTGAAAAATCTTAATCCTAACAATAGCAGCATTGAAAGACCTCCATTGGCCACTATGATACTGGCATGACAACTAACAAAAAAAAACCAAACAAACAAACAAACAAAAAAAAAAAAAAAACGAAAAAAAAATGCAGGAGGGGAATCTTTTTACCTGGTGAGTAGAAAATGTTTGTTTGTTTTTTTTTTTTTTTCCTGTCTTAATTCAAATACCATACTTAGGCAAAGAAATGAACATAGAAAATAAATCCTCTGCATTGTCACTGGTCAAACAACCACAACCCTAGTTGAGCCTTGCCTCCTGCACTGAGTTGTTCCACAGGAACCTTCCCAAAGTCCATTTGAAATTAATTAAGCTTCTGTGAAGACAAGGGGATATGCCAGAACTCAGTTTTGTGCAGGGTACGTGTCTTATAGCCAGTTACATACATACCGAGTTTCAAATATCAAGTGCAATGCATATGCAGGGGCCTCCATCGTGTGGAAACAAGTGAGTTTTGCACAACCCCTCTGTAAAGGCTCATGCCAAGAGCAGGATGCTTTATCCAACAGCTAAAAGATCTTCCTGAGGTTGTATGCTGAATCACTGTACGTCACAGCTGGAGGGGTCCAACGTCCTTCATAGCATTTGGTGGGTTTTGCCATCAAGTTCCAGTTCTTCTCTTAGTGGAACAGGACCTTGTGAGAGTCTGATGCATCCCCAAGATGCATCCAGCTTGCTCCAGACTGCTGCTCTGTACACTACACTACACTAGAGCTCACTAGAGGGAGGAAATACCAACCACTTGGGTTGCACCATGAACAGTCTTCTTTTGCTGTAACTCTGGGCAGTACGTAGCACAATGAGGCTTCATAGGAACTATTAATATATTATTAATGCTCCACAGGTAAATGGTGACAAGCAGTGACAGGCCTGGGCAACAGAAGTTGTTTAATTTTGTAAACTGTATTTCATTATAAATGTGTTCAAGAATCTAAAAAGCCATTTCTGAACTAAGAAATGAAGACAAACAAATAGATAACATGCATTTTCCCACAAAAAAAAAAAAAAAAAAAGTAGCTCTTGAGAACCTTCTTTCCATTTTTTTTTTTTTCCACTTAAAGCAGTTCTAGTTAATTCTTTTTTCTTCTTCTTTCAGTTTCTCATATCCTAAAATTGTGCCTAGAAACTGGTTATTAAGACTGTATTTTTGGAAGCATGGCCATCCGTACTTTTAAAGTAATTTAGAGCAAATTACTTTATATTAGATGTTAGCAGCAAATGGAAGCCAGAACAGTAATGGCAGGGGGAGTGGGTTAGTAGAGAGCAAATGCTTATGAGGGAAAATACAGTAAGATAAAACTTCCCTGACTTCAAACATCGACATTAATGATCACCTCACACTACAGTATCTAGCACTCAAGCTGATAAAAATAGAGTTATTAAGAAGATCCTTAAGTGTTTATGGACCAGTTGATTGCATCGTCTTAATTAGGCATGAGTTGAATTCCTTAATGTTGCATTCAGCCCACTACCTGAGAGACTGCAAATCACTTTGGGGAAGGTTGTGGCTGCTCTGCTTGGGGGTGATGTGAGGGCAGGTGGCGATGGGTTGGACCTGCAGGGAGGAAGATGCCCCCTGTCCTGACATGCATCTGGTCAGTGCAGCATACAGGAAACCTTGCCTTCTGCTGGCTAACCTTTTACCAGGGCATGAACTATGAACAATTTTGGGGTTAGCTGCTGTAAACCTGACAGCTCCATGGATTTCCACAGCACTAGGAACTGATTTACACCAGAGGAGACTGTGGCCCCTTGACTGTTCTCTACCAACTTAAGTAAGGGTCTTTTTATCAGACAGACTCCGGCAAACCTTGCAGGGATACTTTCAGATGTTATTGGTCTCCTGGCTGTCCCTCCTGCCCTCTTGGGTTTGCAGATCCTCTAGGAGAGGCAGGGACAACATGTGTCTGTGACTTAACTGCCCCAAGGCATAGCACAAGGTTTCAACAAAATCACCCCAGAGGTGAACTGTTCAGTACTCACTGTTTGTGGGGATAAAGCAAGTAACAGAAGAAGGGCAGAGTGAACAGACAGGCATGGTAGCGTGTGTCTTCAGCCACCTCAGAAAAAAATCCTTAGAGTATGTTGGCCAGTGTCCTCACTGCAATCAGACCTGCTCAGAGAAGGTAAGGGAGGCACAGTGACTCCCTCCCAAACCCTCTCTTGAGGAGTGAGAGAGTGCAGAGACAGGCAACAGATCTTGATATGACTCTGAATAGCAAGTGGTGCTTACAGCGCAGGATGACACACTTCCTGGGGCTAGTAAGTGCTTTGATGCACTGCTTCAGTTTATGTTTATATGCTACACACAAACAGCAAAAGGTACAGCATAAGGTCAAATAAAGATGGAAATGCCAGAATGAAACCAGCATATGCAAACTTAATGCCTTCTCATATGGTTACTTCTCTTAGGTTACTTACATGTTACCAAAGTTTCAGTTTCTGTGGCCAGCCCCTTCCCTTTTTCAGAGTACAGCACAAGCAGGCCTCATTTACTGGGAAGTTATTCAAAATTGGCGCAACACAAGCGCATGATCTTTAAACCCTTGTGGGCACTTTAATGGCACTGATTCTTTGAGTATCCATGTTTATTTTCACAGCTCATCTGCAAAGCGAGGCCAGGAGCATGAATCAGATTCTGCCATCTAGTCAGTGAGTAGGTTCCTTCATGATTGCTGGTGCTGCTCTTCAAAAAAAAAAAGGGGGGGGGGGGGGAGAGAGAGAGAAAATTCAGGGCCCTTTTACAGCTGGTGTGTTGTTGCACTTCCCCTATATGGCCTCCTTGCACCAGAAAGGTATGTGGGCAGGTGATACTCATAATCTGTGATGAGTTGTGTTCTCATCAGAGAAATATAAATTAACTTAATTACAAGCTCATACAAGGAATCTGAATTGTCAGCTAGAGAAGGATTTGTCATTAAATTCAGATTTTGCACATGCAGTTTTCCCATTACCTTATGTACAGTTTCTAGTCACACAAATCCTCATACACAGCCTCTTTCAGTAATGATGCAAGGCACTCTTGGCCAGCAGAGATTGAAGCATGCAGACATAGCCTGAAAACAGAGACAGAGGAAAGAGGATGAAATTGTCATTATCATCCTACTTAACAACTTCCTCTGTACTACAAAACAGGACATCTGATAACCCCACCATTTGCGTGTACAGGGCGAAAACACTGTCATTTAGGTATGGTAGCTATTATTGTTAACAATGAAAGCTGTGGAGTCAGGATGTAAGAGACAGTAACACCAAAAGGAAAGAGCATGCTTAACACTCACCTTCAGAGCAACACTCTTCCAATTATATATAACCCAAGGAAACATATTTTTCAAATTGAACATTCCTAGTGCTTGCTCTTCAATAAGAAATTCTTGGAGAAATTATAAGGTGCTTGCTTTGTTTGTTTGCTTAAGATAATAAGAAGTTAAAACTGAAACAAAACAACCCATTAGGGTTGTTTTCTTTTTCTCCTACTAAATGAGTAATATTGAATAATATTTGGAGCAACTGTTGCTCCTCAGCAGCTTACTGCAGAAGGAGGTATTTGTCACAGAGGAATTCTGCCAGAGAGTTCTGCAAGAACACGCTGATGGGTTTTGCTCTGGGCCAGACAGGTAGCCAGAGGCCAGGGATGATGTATATCACAGTGGTCCTGACTTCCCATGTTGGCTGACGTATTCATAGCAAAGTTAATTTATCAATGCAAAGACTACTTTTGAATGAGTCCTGTTCAAAGTGTTGGTGGTAATTCAGTAGGCTTATGGTATCACTGTTTCTGAAGTCTGCAATGCAAAAATTCATGGTGTCTGTAACTGGGAAGTAATGATGGCATAAGGTTGTGCATTAAAAGCTTATTTTTCCTTTCTTAGTGGGATAGGACATGAACGAACTGCACAGGCTTTATAGCTACATGAGAACATTTAATAATATTAAGTTTCCTCTCAGAGTATGGAATTCTCAGGGTCTCCAGAAACATTAAGGCTTATTTTGGAGAAATGGTGTCTGATGAGGCATTGATCTCTGCAGAGCGGATGCCCTAAGGCCACTTACCCAGTGGTGCTGACATTTGCTGCTGGGTTTTCCACTAAGCAGTTTCCTAAATTGTTATGTGTGTATTTGAAACCCACATTAAATATGCCTTTATTTTCAGTCTGTGAAGTATTCATTTTTGTT
Source organism: Nettapus auritus (assembly GCA_011076525.1). Lineage (NCBI taxonomy): Eukaryota > Metazoa > Chordata > Aves > Anseriformes > Anatidae > Nettapus > Nettapus auritus. The sequence goes on along the minus strand of CM021767.1, from coordinate 47,576,945 downwards.
TTCTTATGAAAAAAATCCTGTAAGACACTAGAGATTTTTTTTTTTTTTTTTTTTACTTTTATTTATTCTTACAGAAACAAATGACAACTCTATAGATGCAGTAGAGTAGTACATGTTCCAAGACATATGTAGGAGATAAAACCAAAAATGCTCTGTGGGATACCTTCTTAATATTCTACTGAATGTCCCTAGAATGCAATTTATTTAGCTGCTATTAGGTGGTAGTTCTGGGGAAAATACTCAAAAATGCATAAGTGGCAAAGAAGACAAAATCATATATAAGCTTTAGGTTTCTTAGATACTGCAATAAAGAGTGAAATTAGCTCTTTAAAAATGTGTGTCTCATTTGTATATAAAAAAAAAGTTATCTAGGAATATAGTTTATATTCTGCCAATCACCATAGTACATGACTTCAATAAAAAAAAGAAGCAAAAAGTATTTTTAAAAATCCCCATGGACTAAGTGGGAAAATATAAGGATTTGATTATCTAGCATTAAACACTGGTACTTACTGATAAACAGCTATTATAATCCCCTCTGGAAAACTCTTGCTATTCCTTCCTTGCCAACAAATAGGGTCCAGCCTGGAACCTGGCAGACTGAAGACCAAGATCACTGAAACCCACCTCCATGTCTTTCCTCCTCTCACCTTTTCTCTGAGTGCTACATGCTTGGAAGCTGCATGAAGCGAGGATGTTGGTCCCATGATCCGTATAGCATCAGGCTGCTGCAACAGAAACAAATTGGACTGCAATCAGCTGTGATAAATGCCCTCCATTAGCAACACAGGAGTCATGCTGCCTGTGTCCTAGTGATCTTTAAATAGTAGCCGAAAGCAGGCTGCCTGCAGCTGATGCCATCCCACCAGTGTGAGATATTTAACTGAGATACCTAAGATGGGAGTGCGGTTGCTCCAAACTTCATTAGCAGTCAGGGGAGACACGTGATGAAACTGAATCAGATCATTTTGGCAATTATCATCACTGTTGTATTATAATTATTTTAATTAATACCAACATAATTCTCCCCATAAGTTGGTAGAAACAACACCCCATGAGAACACAGGGCAATGCCTATCTTTTCGGCTGGAATCCCACAAACTTCATGCTGCCTGTACAGCCCCAAAAGAGAGAACAGGGAGAAGCAAACCATTTATCACAGCTACCTATACAAATGTGTGCAATTCTTCTTCCCTTAAGTTAATAGGGAACTTCTGGTCTCAATTTAAAGTGGAATTAAGACTGAAGATTGGATGCTTAATGTTTTGTGTAGCCATCATTTAATGAAAAAACAAGGCTGTTTAGCTTCCTTTGCTTCATCTCTCTTACTTTACTCTGTATTCCCCAATAGCTTAGTGAGAATTTAATGTAGCCGCCTAGCTGTTTGTTTGTTTGTTTGTTTGTTTTCCCTACCTTCCTTTTCAGCATCTGTCTGTGCAGCTGTCTGTCAGTCCTCCTGCACAAGTTTTGCTGTGTTTTGCATTCATGACTAAAGCAGTGTTGATAGCACAGCAGTGCCTTGGCTGTTGCTGAACAGTGCTTGCAGAATGCTGGGGCTTTCTCTGCTTCTCACTCTGCACCCCAGCAAATAGGCTGGGTGTGGGCTGGGAGGGGACACCGTGGGGACAGCTGACGCGAACTGACCAAAGGGATACTCCATGCCACATCACGTCATGCTCAGCAACAAAAAACGGGGAGGTTTTCTTTCTAAAGTGGCTGTTGCTTGGAGACTGACTGGGCATTGGTCTGATTGTGGGAGGTGGTGAATGATTGCTTTTGCATCACTGTTTTTTTCTCTCTTTCCTTCAGTTATTAAACTATCTTTATCTCAACACTTTTTTACTTTTTTTTTTTTTTTTTTTTTTTTTTTTTTAATTCACTGGCCAGGATCAACCCACCACATTCATCTACATCTACATGAGGCCTACTGATAGAAATATAGATAAACCTGAAAGATAAGGAACTGAAATATTTCACAAACAAATAAGTTACCGAACTGGAGTTATTCAAGCCCATCAAACTATCAGATTCTTTGAGTATAGCAGTTTTACAGTACTGTAAAGTAGTAAAAAAAAAAAAAAAAAGAATTTTAGCACTTGGAAAAAAAAAGAAACATTTACAAAATATAGAAATATGTTCAAGAGTGATTACCAAAGGATGTTCCTATAGTTGTTCAATGTGCAGTAACTTGCTTGCATTCTATGATACACAGCTGTGGACAGCTAGCACTGTATAAATGCAGAAAATGAGCAAAATAATCCGAAAAAAAGTGTAGAGACCTGGTAAATTGGAAGTGCATCTCTTACAAACAAGGCAAGGAAGGCTTTGGGAGTTGTACACCATCACAGGATGATTTTGAAATGCCATTGTGATGTGTCTGTGAAGAGCGTGCCATGATCCTGGCACTTGTCAGAAATGTCTCCAGCAGAGCCATAGTGGCGTGAAGGCCATGGTGAGACCATTCACAGCATCATATGCAAAATCCTGTCACTCATACTTGAAAAAATAACTTGACTCTAGGATGGTTAGAGAAATGGTGAACGAAGCTTTTGAGCTCGGCCTACTTAGACTAAGAAAACAAATGGAGTCTCCACAGAGAAGGAAGGGAGGAGGAAATACAAATGGGAAAAATAAAACTTTAAACTTACAAATCATATTGATAAAAACAAAACAAACAAAAACAAAACAAAACAAAAAACTAGTAACTAGTTATTAATAACTAGTCATCAATTTCTTGGAATGAAAGCGTTTCTCACCATTAGCAGCTGGAATCAGGTTCCAGAATTGCCTTGCAAGGGAAGGATATGAGACTGAAAAAAATTGCTTGCAGGAGCACTCTGCAAGCATTACATCGCAAGGGGCCTGTGGTAGCAGGCTGGATACAGTAAACTAACAAGACCTTTCCGCTCCTGATACCTTAATATCACGAAAGGGTAAAAAATTTTGTGGCATAAGTACCAGGAAAGCCTCTTGGCAGGGAGGTTTCTCTGTTAATGCCATTGACTAGCAAAGGAAGCGCTTGGATCTGAGACAATGATTGCATTAATAAGAAAGGCTGCTGGATCTCTCTCCCTTTCTGCAAGCAGATAAATAATTGATCAAACAGTCCTCAAAGTTCAAAATTTCATTTGGGAGTAGGCCAAGTAAAGTCCATGGGAGAACAAGGCTGTAGGAACATGTATGGAGGGACCTCCTAGAATCCCCTTACAAACATCAAGACCCATGTACCTCATGTGCTCTCTTCCACATTTTTCTTCGGATGACACAGTGTTGCATGATAATAAATATACATAATTTATCTGAGACTTGCTAAAGCTCTGCTAAGGCCTTTTACAATCTAATATAAATGTGTAAGTAAATACTATTTACAAATAGTAAAACTATACAAAGTATATGCTGCTTACTGGAAAAGTAACAGAGAAGAGCCATTGGATATACTCATTACAAAGGGCTCTAGGTCATGGACTTCTGAAGAAGCAAACATTGATTTAAAGTTTCTCAGGGGCATTTCTTCATACTGCTCAGTATCCAGAATCAAACAAAAAGTTTAACTTTTCTATGCATCTACGCTTATTTTGATTAGGCATGAAATGAAAATACTCTTTTAAAAATACACCTGATGGTGACCTTGGATAATCCTGCCCTTTTTTGGGTTCCTGAGGGGAGCTGAGCTCTTACAAACATCAAACTTGGAATAGCAGAGCACCAGCAATCTGTGTTGCAGCTCACCCAGATGATGATACAGGTTATGTGTGAGCTTTGGGACTGTCCCAGCCATCACTCATCTTGGGGATTTACTGGAATGGACCCTCTTTGGAGTGGGAAGGGGATTATGACTTTTTTCTAGACTGGGAAAGATCTTAAAAACAGTGAAGTATATAAAGGCATAAGTAAATTTTCTTCTCTACAGCTTATTTTGTATACCAGACTGGTCTACCAAGCTAATATATTGTGTTAGGAAGGTCTGTGAATAGCTGTACTGGGACAGCAAGAAAAGAAGCCTTTTTGTTGGAGAGACTTGGCTTTATATTTTTATTTATTCAACTGCCTGAAGCTACACAGAAAGGAGGACTAAAATTGAAATGCCACTGATTGTTTTTAACTTGTGCACAGTAAATGTCAGAAGAAAAGAGGTTATTAGTTCAGGAAAAGATATCCTACCATGCAGGAACTTACTGCTTGCACTGTTCTGTAAAATCTGACACAATGAGTCAATAGGAATAGTCTTCCTCATCGTAGTTCTGAAGTAAACCAAGGACCTGAGTGGTTGCAGCTCAGCTAATAAGCACCTTAATATTTGCTAAGCACAGACAGACTAACATTTTGGTATAGTCTTAGATTCAGTTACATCACTGCTAAAACTGAGCTTGAATCACAATTGATTTAAGCTTCATTAACTGACTAATTTTAATGTAAATGTCACAGCCATTTTTGCCTTTAAGAAACAGATTTTTTTTTTTTTTTTTTTTTAAAGCAAACCTGGCATTTGTTGCAGCACTGAGCACTTAAAAATGTCATTGTGGCTTACTGAGGTGGTTTGTCTTTTCTGTTTTAACTCTGTCACCTCTGGAACACACAGACTTAGGCCACTCATTTAAAAGAAAAAGTAAACTCTTCTACTATACTGTGACCTCTTTACTTGGAAAAGAGGAGTGCAGAGTTTTCCAGAATGAACTTCCAGGCATAAACAATCTCAGTCGACTGAACCTCTCCAGGAGCATATAGCATCCATTCCAAGAAAAAAAAATATTAATATATTGGCCCCAACAGAAACAGTGTCTGAATACTATTTCATTTAATTGATTGGTGCTTTTTATTTTAGCACTGCCTTTTGATCACTGATTGAGATCCTCATAAAACCAGTTTTTGGGCTGGTAAACAGCAAATGAACTTGGCAGGCTGCAGAGATTACTGTTTATGAGGAAGACAAAGCAATCATGTATCAAGTAAGAATGAGTATAGAGGGTTCTTCAGCTGTTCTTAACCAAAGCTTTTTAAAACAACCCTAGCATTGGATTGATGGATTTAAGCTTTCACTAAAGTGAGGTAGAGAGAGTTGGCACAAATACATTTTACAGATGCAATTTTCAACTAACAAAGGAACAAGGAGAAATCTGGGACATCAAGTTCACCCAGAGATCTCATATGTACTGCTAAAAAAATCAAAAGTTTTCAAAGCCCCTAAATTAGCCTTCTCCCAATGAAGTCAGCAGTTAAATTTCCAGTGGTTGCAAAGGATGTCAGGTTAGGTCACAGTTCTTTAGACCACTGAAAAGCCCACCTTAAAAAAATATTTTATTTTATTTTACTCGAGTGTATAATACCATACTGGTGTCTTCTGGACCTTAAACTTCAAACTTGCTTCCTGCTTCCATGAGCCCACCTCATCTTTGTGCTGGCATGCAGGTGCCATCCACTTTGGTGCAGCCACAGATTTCCCCTGAGCAGAAAGGCAGTGGTGGGGAAAGGGATGGTAGTCATCTTTGTCTGCACGTGGCCTGGTTGTGCTCTCTGGACTGAATTCCCTGAGTGTAAAATACAGACAGTGGCTCTTCCCTGCTGACGTGGATTATGTGGATTCCTCAAGCTTTCAAGGGATAAAAGCCAAACAAATAACGTAACAGGTGATGTCTTCTGCATGTTTTATCTACTGGCATAGAACCATGGCTCCATTATTCAGAAAACGACAATACAGACAAGAAAAAAATTAAAAGCAAAGAAAAAAACACTATAAACACTATTAATAATAATGAAGAAAGATGAAATGGCATATGACCTGATTTCTAAAAAACAATCCTTGCAGATCCACAAGCCACTACATTAAATAAGATTCTCTTTATGATTAAATGAGCTTCTCTCAACTTGCCTACCTTACTGCTTGCTTAAAGTCATTTAAATTTTTCTGGTCTGCCTGCACTTACCCAGAATATTAGAAGAGGCTACTCTGTGTTTATTCTAGTAGCTCCTAGAGCATTAGCTAATTTACCTGATGATGATCCGCAGCTGGAAATCAGTAGATGAGCTGCAAAGGAAGTCAAACACATACACAAATAAACATAAGGAGAGTCAATAGATTAACGTGTTTATTTTATTTTATTTTTTTAAAAGGGGGAGATGTGTTTTTCTAAAATTTTTTAAATTTGCTAATTAAGAGAGAGAAATATTTCCATAATAATGGAAAAATGTGAAGTATTACATTTGTGTCTTTCCCAAATCACTGTCAGTGCAGTGCTATCATAGACATCTAAGAAAAGTTGCTGAAGGAGCTGTCTTCAGAGGTGATAGCATGCTCTATCTTGCTACAAGTGTTGCTTATTAAGCTTACTCCATCCAGTGATTTACTAGTATAGCAGTTAGAGAGGTACAATGAAAATGAGGGACGTAGCAGCTGCCTCAAAGTGTGACATTTGGCACAGAGGGCTAAATATTCCCAGCCTTCAAGGGCAGCAGCAGCTCTTGGGATCGGGCCACTCACTTCTACATGCCTCAGGTTTTCCTCTGCAAATGCAACTTTACTTCAGTACACATGAAGGATCTGTAAGCAAAAAGCACTGTTGTCATACTGCTTTGCACTTCAGTATTCATCTGCAAAAGGCAAAACCCACTACTTAATTGTCCTTTGAGAGTGTGACTTTTCTTTCCCCATAGTGGTGTAATGTTTCTTCTGAGGTGCCATTTATTGATTTATTTTTAAAGTTTACATTTTTAATGAAATTAGTTGGACTGCAGTTTGTGGAAAATAAGGGCAGACATACAAATCATATTTTAGTCAAAGTCACGGCTCCAAAAATATTATTTATGCTAAGCTTTGAGATATGCTTTGTCCTTAGGGAGCCAAGCTGTTACATATTTTCTTCTTAATCTACTCGGTCTTCAGATTTCACTGCCAGCTGGAATTAAATATTACGTATTTTCTTTGTTGTTATAGAGCTGAATTATGATAGACATAATTATTATTGAATATTTCAGCATACATCCTGTACTTAATTCATTTAACACACACTAAATGGAGCATGGATTGAAGTACCAAGAACAAGTCTCTAATTGTTTTAATCCAAAAGATGAAGAAGATTTGAGGTAGAGACGTCCATCAACAAAGGCAAACCTAGATGTGAAAAGATATGGGCTTCTTTTTACTTTACATCACTGTAGTAAATCATCTTCTTTCCACATGAAATTTTAGTGTTTCCAGAGTGCATCGTTAGTGGGGAGCAACAACCCACAAGCTCTTAAAACCTCTGCATCTGCTCAAGCCCTCAGATTGCCTTGTTTTGTGCTCGAGTCCTGCTTCTCTTCATCACCCCGTGGCTGCCAGGAGTACTTCCAGAGACATGAGTGCCCCACCAAAGAGGGCATTTGCCAAGGCTGGCTTCATGGATGCTGGCAAACAATGCCAGTTTGTAAGTTTTAAGAAAAGCCCCAACACCTCCTCACTCCTCCATGCCAGTGGCAGAGCCAGGAGCATGGGGGAGTGCCACGGTCCTGCTCCTACGTCAGGAGCTGCACCCAGGGCCCAGGAGGAACTTTACCATCACACCTCTGGCCAGAACCAAAAAATCACCAGGCCCCCCTACCCACATGTCAGCAGGTCTGTGCATGAGCCTTGGAGGCTACTGAACCAACTAGACGGCTAAGGCTGGGTGAGATGAATCCCACCCTGATAGCTCAGAGCTGAAACAAGAATAACAGTCTGCACAGATACTGAAGACTTCATTTGATATGTTTTGCTTTGTTTCAAATTACAGTTTCAATGAGCTTAACAAAACAAAACAAAAAATGTTTTAGGTTTTTAAATACAATTTTTCCATTAAAAGAGTGCAGGAAATTTTAGGTCTACTTCACACATTTCTGTAAAAATTCTAGCATTCTTACAGTGTCAGCAGAGCATTAATCCCAATTTTTCATACCCTGTACATATTGAAAGCTACTAGTATTAATCTTACTGCAAACAGAAATCAGGTTTACAGGCTGCACCATTAAACTGTGTGTGTGTATGCAGATACAGATATATATATTAATACAGAGAAAATCAGGATGTGTTCTGCTAAAATCTGCAGGAGCCACACTTTTTTTTTTTTTTTTTTTTTTGGCAGGGAGGTGTTGTGTGATTGCAGGGTGCAAATCTGGAGTGTGTGAGGAAGTTCTATGTGGCAAAGAGCTATAAAGTTAGCCTCTAAAAGTGAATAAACTTGAGTCTGTGCTGGAATTCCCTTCTTTATTCCCCTTTCTTGCCCTTGCTTATGTTTTAGAGAAATGTCCATAATCCCGTCCTCTGACAAATTCTTCCCAAGAAAGAGATGTTTCTGTTCTAGCCTTATGACTCATGCCCAGCCATGCCCTGCCTGGGCCAGAAAGAAATACAGGAGCTGATCTATAGTCCATTGACTTCAATGGACCTTGATCCAGGGGCATAAATTATATGTTTCTATGTGACAACTGAAATATTAACTTGTTAGGGCTAGGTCTAACTCAGTGAAACTGTCTTACAGAGAACAAGTTTTTCTTCCTCTTTTAGTAAGCCACTAAACAAAAAGGGAAAGAGATCCTGACTTCTTTTATTTCAAATATTTGGAGATATGAAACACAGTGAGAAGCTCCCATGTAACACAGCATAAAAGTAAAATTATACATGGTGATTTTTCCCTAGCCTGTTGGCAGCAAGCCCTATAAATTATGAAATAGACCCAGGTGCAGGAAATCAAATCATGAAATAATCAGAGCTCACAGTAAAATATCTCCATTAAGATAATGTACTTAAATGAGCTGCACTGCATCATTCTATTGCACCTCTATGCTTTAATGTAGCTACTTCTGCACACATTTTAGTTCACTGATGCCAAAAAGGAAAATGGCCTTTAGGAACTGGCCATTGTGCTCTCTTTGTCACTCTCTTTCTTTCCCCTAGTGCATTTTCTGAATTCTGTCAGTATACTCTCTCATTTTTCGTACCTCATCCCCTCAGGAAGTTTTGTTTCCTGAGATTTTTAATGTGACTTCCAGCTGACACAGATTAATACTCCACTGCTTTTAATAATTGGACTTTTTTTGCAGAGCCTGGGATTTCTATGTACATCAAGATTCTTGCTCTGCACTGACTGATACAAAGCACATTCATATTTTCAGGAGCCTACAGTCACGCCATACAAACTACTAATTCAAGCTTGATAGAAGAAGTCTATGTCCTTGGAATTCGTTTTCTTCTAAGAGTATGTTTTAATCAAAGGGCTGGCCTCTCAGCTGGTAGTTTGAATCAGCCAAGGAAATGCATCATCCAATGCACTCATCTTTGTACTCATTTATTTATATTGTAATGAAAGAAAAAAAAAAAAAAAAAAAAGAAAAGAAAGATCAAAATTTTGACCATTTATTTATTGTGCGTTTTTTCTCAAATTGAATTGTACAAATCCTTACATGGCATGTTGATATGATCAGTACCCATTTCATTTCAGATTAAGACAGCAATATAAACACAAAACAAAAAGATTGTTCAGGTTTGGAAATGCTATTAAGCTTTACTTACTGTCTTAACATTGTAAAATGAAAGAAGTCCCTCTACCTCTCACTGTTTGAGCTGTGAATACATTTTCAGAAATACACCTGTATTCTAATTTAATTTAGGAGAATGATGACAGAGAAAACCCCTGAGAAGGCTCCTCCTGCTTCCCCTTGCTACATCCAAAGTACTGCTGTAAGCACAACAAAAATTAAACCCTGAGAGTCTAGCTTGTGCAACACTTAATCAGATCCAGTCATCACTGCAACAACAGTCATGGTTAGAGCTGAAATTGCATCCACCCTGAAATAACCCTCCAGTGGTAACATAGTCTGTAATGAGTACAGAGCCAAATTTCATGCCACGTGTTACAAACATTCAAGCACAAATCTGGCATGAAACTGGTAGTTCTTGTGAGAATATGGTTTGAAAGCATGACCCCTACAGAAAGCCAGTTAGGAAGGAACCCTGAAAAAATACTGAAGAGCCAGTCTTCCATCTATCTGCCAGAAAAGCTGTTAAGCAATACTATCTCAAAATCAAAAACTGGGCTGACTGAGCAACGGAGCAGTTGAAGAAAAAGTAGCTGATGCAGGGAACCTCCTCCACAGCCCTTGATACACACACAGACAGATGCTGCTCTCTTGTAAGAGGTGTGGGTTCCTAACTACGTGTCAAGCAAGTTCCTCATAGCAACCCTATCTGCTCATTGTGCTAACAGACCGCACGTGTTCAGAAAGGTGAAATTTACCCCTTTTCGTATGACAATGAGCAAATCTGTCCACAAAATAATTACTCTTTTTACTTAGTGGATTAAAAACCCTTGGCATTACTTCAATGTGATTTTTGTATGATTTTATAGGCAAGCAAGCAAAAACCTACAAACTGGGTCAATTTCTGAACTCTTTGTTCCTGAAACTGATGGGAGGTTTGTTTAAGCAAGGAGTTCAGAAATGGACCCTGATGAAAGCAGGCTCCAGCAGCAATGCCAGCTGGCCCCGCTGCCCCTGTGTCGTCAGTCAAACCAGTGATCGCCCATGCAGGTTCTGTTCCACTCCAGGCCACAGTTCCAGCACCACTCAAACTTGCACTGAGGTCGAGGACACTTCATGTGCATGCAGCCACCTGCAAAACAGAAAAGAATGGCTTTGGCACTTGGCAAGCACTTAGAGATGTTAATCAACTATTAACAGTTTTAAAATCAACTTTTGAAACCCTTCAATTACTAACCCAGTAGAATATTTAATAAAAGTACAATCCTGAACACTACTTCTCCTGGGCTTTCCAAAACCTGTTATTCCATCTCTTATTGAGGTCTAACATACTGGTCTCACTTGAGGGACTGTAGAAGTAGGAAGTGCAGTCCTGTCTGACATCTGGGGACAGGGAAAAGCAATGACAGCCTGTGGCCTCTAAAAGCAGGTGCCTGCTCTAGAGCAGTCTATGCTAGTAAAGCTGTGAGGCAGAGGTTGAATAAAATTAAATTCTTTTTTGAATTTGGATTCAACAACTAAGAGATTTGCAAAGAGAGTAAATCAGGAGACAGATTTTGACAGCTCACTGCTGATTATATCAAAATGACATTAGCAATTTAAGTTACTTTGACCTTAATATCTGAAGCAGGCTTTTGATCACCTCGGTGTTTCCAGTGTGTTGGGTTTGTTACTTGTCCATACTGTGAGAACAGCTTTAATCTCTCTGCTCACAGCCTTGATCACATGATTAGTTTGTAATATATAAAACATTAACATTGTCAAAGGTCATTACAAAAATGTACTTCAAATTGAAATTATGTTGCTTACCACACAAAGAAATCTCTTGTACAGTTCCAACGGGAAGAAAAACATGCAGCAAGAAGTGCTGAAATGTCAGCTCAGTTTGACTCCAGATGGTGATAGGAGGTACAAGGAGTGTGTGTTCCCTACTGTATGACTTGCTACCCTTACTCAACCTTTCCTATAAATGCCACTCCAGAAGGTGAAAATTACAGGAGACATAACTGATTTGTTAAAATAGGCCTATCTACTACATCTGACAGAGGGAGAAAACTAGCTGTGATGGCAACATCTATTTAACAAGGCAAAGTTTATGAACTTGAGCAAGAGATGCAATTCACTGGATATTTTTACCTTATTTAAATTTGTGTACTAATGGCCAACCTCCGCAACACACTTTACTTAAAGTTTAGACCCAATGCTCTCTTACAACTGATATTAAGTCCCCACTGGATAAAATGCATCTCAATCCTGGTGCAGGAAGCAAAGCCCAGCGGGCACCTTCTGTCAAACAACTTCTCTATCTGCAAAGCCACGTCAGTGAAGTTACTGTCTGCTACACAGCAGCTGAAATCAACAGTCAGAGTGGGGAGTGCCTCAGGCCACATGGCCCATGGCTTTATGAGCACAGCAGTCCTCTGAGAGATGTGGATGTGTGTTTAAACTCACTCAGACTACCATCCGAATACGTGGGGACACTCCTTTACTGTGAGGGTGACAGAGCACTGGGACAAGCTGCCGAGAGAGGTTGTGGAGTCTCCTTCTTTGGAGCTATCCAAAACCCACCTGGATGCTATCCTGCACAATGTTCTCTAGGTGATCCTGCTTGGCAGGGGCTTGGACTAGGTGATCTTCAGTGGTCCCTTCCTACCTCGGCCATTCTGTGATTCTGGGAACTGAACCGTGAGAAAGTGCTTCACTCTTTCACTTTGGCTATTACAGAAAGTTATTGGCATTTAGGAGTATTCTACAATGCCTATAGAAATACACGCTGTTACAGAAGAGTTACTGACATACAGGAATATAGGCAATTACAGAAAAGTTATTGGCATCATCACTGTCCCTTGTAAAAGTGGCAAGTGGCAAGTAACAATGTCCACAAAAGCATCTGAGGATGGAAGGCAGAATTATTCTCTTGTGTGGAGTCAGTGTATTCCTCCCAGATGAGGCCTGCTGGCAGATTTTAGTGTACAATCATCAGCCTCTTGACACCAGCTGTACTTAGGCAGAAGTGAAGTGCTCCTCTCAGTTTACAAAAGTCAGCCTAGAAGCTGGAACATGCAGTACCCTTTACCAGAGAAGAAAGAAAGCACTGTGCCTTTCAAGCTTCATACCTTAATTCATGGGACCACCCCAGTGGGAAGTCATAGGGAAGATGAAGATGCTTGGGGAACTTCAGAGTCACCCAGGCTCTCAGGGCAGCTGGGCATCACCATGCTGGCAGCAGGCTACTCCAGCTCATCGCTCTGGGCATGGACTGCTCAGCTGTGCCTACATTCTCCTATAGGCACCAAACCCATTTATTGAAGCAGGTGCTGTGTGCTGTCCTGGTACCATAAATTAAACCTACAGCATGATATTTCCGCAGCCCTTCTGCTTTTTTCCCTGCACTGTCATGTTTGAAGGGGGATAGGAGATACCATAAAGGTATCTTATCTTATCATAAAGGTATCATTTGTTGCAGGTTATTCTAGTTGAATAGTTGAGATACAGAAAGAGGAGGTTTTTCAGCACAGCCTGAAGGCCATCTGACTCCAGATGAGACTAAGCTGTTCAACTTGATGATTATCACCTGAATGCCTTCTGCAAGCACCATTTTCCCAGAACACTTATATACCTGTCCTGATCAGTTCTAGACTGACAAGGGAACCACGTCTTTCCAGCAGCCAGGCTCACTGAGGACCTCCTGGCTTTCTGTGTTTTCAGAGAAGCAGGCACACTACTGCAGTTTGCAGCAAGTCTGACAGTTTGACTTCTCAAGGGCATTAATCATTTTTGTTCATACTTGTTCAGAAGTTTTCACTAACCAGCAGGGCACAGATTTAATTTGTAAGTGGTGCTTTGAAAAGCTATTATTTGTGTAGTAGAGTAGAATGTAGATCTTTATCCAAAGAGATTTCTAGCACGACTAAAGCTTGTTGAGGTGCACAAATAAAATAAATGCTGCTGAGATGTCATTTCCTTTTGCATATCAATTTTTTAAATTGGCATATATTTCATAGAATGCAATAAACAAAGTTGTTAAAAGACTTTAGGTGCCTTTTTATCATTTGACTCAGTGGAACATGTCATCACTATAAATCTACAGTACTGTTACAATGGGGAACAATGGGCTGTAGGCAGTTTAAAAATGCCAGCCTACAAGCTGAAATGTGCAGTACCCGTTACCAGAGAAGACAGCAAGCACTGCACCTTTTAAGCTTTATGCCTTAATTCGCAGAATCACAGAGGGTGGGAAGGGACCTCTGGAGATCATCAACTCCCTGTGCTTAAAGAAGGGTCAGCTAAAGTAGGCTGCTCAGGGTCATGTCCAGTCAGGTTTTGAATATTTCCTGGAATGGAGATTCCACAGCCTCTTTGGGCAACCTGTTCCAGTCTTCAACCACCCTCAAGGTGAAAAATGTTTTCTTATGTTCCTGCATTTGGGTTTGGGTGCATTGCCCCTTGTCCTTTCACCAGACACTACCGAGAAGAGTCTGACTTTGTCTTCTTTATTCCACCATCAGGTATCTTCCCAGCCTGTACTGGGGCTATTTCTCCCCAGGCTCAGGACCATTTACCTGTGCTGAATTTCATGAGGTTCCTCTCAGCCCATTTCCCAGCCTGTCAAAGTTCTTCTGAATGGCAGTATTACCATCTGGTCCAGTACATGGAAACATTTCTAGCCTGCTGCTGTGGGTTTGGCATTTTGCATTACAAGGCACTACTCTGACATGGGTCAGGCCATTAGCAAGGAAAGGTTTTTTCCTTTCTACTATCCATTTTGAAAAATTATTTTATTCCAAGGAAAAAAGTATAGTGGCTTTTATTTCTTTTTTTTTTGGATATGTTGGTGATTTTTACAAGTAATTTCCTTAGTTGGATTTGTATAAATTATATCACGATGTCAAATTGGGATATGCTATTTGTGATATGCGACAACTGTAAACTAACAATAAAACTACACAGTGTAAGAGAAAGTAGAGCTCCTAGCAGTGTTTCCAGCCTGACCAGAAGGTTTTTCATTTGTGTATGCACAGATTGTAAGTATGAACAGTTGCAATGACTGTCTATTTGTAATCCAGCTCAAGCTTCTGTTTTCCCAACCTGTTTTCCAAGTCTGTAAATAACTTTTTTTTGACCTACCTCTCTGTTCTCTCTCTTTTGCTGCCTACCTTGCTCTCTACACTTTGCCAAATCTTGTCTCCCCTTCCCACTCTTGAATTCATGCTTTCATCCCTTCAGGTCCTTGTGCTTGAAGTCTCCCACTTTCCATCTGCCAGCTACCTTCTTTTCTTTCTTCAAACCACAGATTTGAGGATTTTGTCCTATTTCTTCCTTAGTAGTATTTCCATAGTATCACTGCTTCAAATGTTTTCACCTTACAGTTCGTGGTATCTTATTCAGCATTTTCATAGTCAGTCCCGTTTGTATAACTGATGACCCAAAACTGAGAAGCACCCTCTATACTTTATATTCATATAATATTTAGGCAAACATTTTAGAATATTTTGGTTAATTCACATTAATACAATTAAACCTTGGAACAGCATGTACCACAGGCTATAGCCTATCTGTTGTTCTTGTTCCCTGTTTTAACTACTCTGGTGCCAATAGATTACTTTTTTTCCTACACAGTAAGTATTGACCAGTGTAAGCAGTTTGTCAAGAATTGTAATTCTTCCTCTGACTTGCTCTTCTGCAATTGACATTTCACTGTGTTGAGATTCATTTAATTTAAATTCAGCTGTGTACTGTTTAGATATCTACACCAGCTCTATTTTTCCTACATCCTGCTTTTAGGTGTGATTCTTCTGGCCTACATCAGACACATCTTGTTTCAGTGAGAGATGAGTTTTGCCCTATAAATGTCTATTTTTCCATTGACAATGCAAAATCCATACAACTAACTGGACATTCAGCCATATGAATGCAACACCCAGTGTTTCTCTATATCTCTTTTTCACTGTCTATCAAGGGGATAGCTGAGTGCTTTGTGAGGCTGGGTTAGTGGCTCTGGAACTAAGTGATTTAGATTTGGTGATTTCAAGATAATTTAGACAAAGTGTCAGAGGGAAGATTCAAGCTCAGTGTGCCCTCCCTCTCTTGGGATAATAGCATGCATATGTACACATGCGCATTCATATATTTATACTGTAAAATGAATTTTACAAGACAGGTAAATACCAGGTATCTAATTTACCATTTTTTTCTACTGGAATATGGCAGCTGGGGCAAGGCTTGGTTGTTTTCTTGATCGTTTCTCTAGATGCCTCTTCCCATCGGGCTTGCATGGCTGCATGTTCATCAACTACATATCCCTGCAAAGAGAGAGAAAAGCTATTTACCCATGCCTGCAAGATATGTCCCCCCAAAGCTCCCTGCCCTGAGAGCGCAGAAGTCAGCAAGCCATGCTGCAAATGCACTCAGGCAGGTAAAGCAAAAGGTGAAGCAGTAGTCAGGTGAACCTGGCTGAGATTTTTGGACACCATAGGTTTGATTTTGCTTCAGGGATTAAATCTCTTATTGCAAGAGACATGGAACACCAAGGCAATGCAACACGATGAGAAATGGCATGGTCCCTAAAAGAAAGCTGTTTTTCATAATAAAGAATATTCCTTTGTTTCTGTGATCTAGATTTCATTCATATATTATCCTGCGTAAACTTATGAGCCTCTCTCTATAAGGTGCAGAGAAGAAACACAAAGATTTTGAAGGAAAAATAATGAAAAAAACCCCTGGTGAATAATGAATGCACATATCTCCCCAGCCAGAACAACATGGTCAAAAAAAGTTATAGTGAAGAATGCTGTAAAAGGGACTCCTCCATTTGTCCTATTTATGATTAGGCCAAAATTACATAATCTACACAAGTGTCCTACTTGGCAATTTCCTACCTAAAATGATAACACAAGGACAAAAGAGATGGCAGTGCCCTGGGTAATATCTATCACACAGGGCTGGAAACAATGTTCAAAAGTAAACAATGTATTTAGGTTCCAGCCTTGAAGTGCAGTTCTGTCTATTTGTGCTGTGGTTGTTTTTTGAGTGCCTGGAAGAATAACGAGCCTAAACTAAATTATATCATTTGTAAAAAATGCTGCAGCTTCTTTGTGCTCCTACCTTCAAAGTAACTGTAGACTACTCTGTGGATCAACTTTTATTATTGATTTATACAGATTTTAAAAATACTTATTTCTAACAAGTCAGCAAAAGGAAATTGGCCCAGCTTTGACTCACGCAATGTATCCCTAACTCCAACGGGTTTCTACTCAGCTGCTACTGACTGGTAAAACTGGGGACTTACTGCCGAGTCAGTGAATGAAACATAGATTTTTATTTCTTGGCTGAAGTTTCCTGAGTTAACATGGACTAACACAGAGGAACATCTTGAGAAGTCCGTTTCTAGCTCATCTGGTGGTCCCTACTACATGCACCTAAAAAAATCAGCCCGTTTTAATTAGAAAACCTTGAAAATGTGTTTATGCTCTTATTTTCTTTATTTCACAACCTGTATCAGCCACCTCAGGCCTTTAACCCCTTTTGTGACCCTCACTTTTCTCCCATTTGCCAGTATTTATGAAGCAGAGGTGACAAAGGTTAACAAAGTTTCCTCAGCTCTATCTTAGCAGTGATTTTTACTTTTAGCTCATTGCTTCTCGATAGCAAATTAGGCCTTGCTTGCTGCTGGATTATTCCATAAAAGGATGACCTCTGTCAAACGGTACATTAGGAAGTTCTAGGAAATAGAAAAAGCTACTCAGTCTAATAACAACGAACATAATCTAGTATTGATCTTGCAACACCTTGATCTTTAACGAAGGGTGACTTTAATAAGCAATCTGAGCAAACACAGAGGGGCCTGAAGAGAAGACGGAGAGAGTGGGAGTACCCATGGGGCCTCAGTTTGCTCAGTGACAGAATCATCTTGTTGCAATGGCAATTAATTATTTAACATCCATAAAGATGATTTAAGATGAAAATCACTATAGCAGTGAAAAAAAATTACCAATATTTTCTGAAAAATAGCTATACAAGAAAATTGGATTATTCTCAATTTTTGTATTCAACCCAGAAGAGCCTCACAGTGGCTCTGGTTTTTCCCAAATAGTCCAAATCCAAACTGTGTGATTCAGAATGTAGAAATGTACTTTTTCCACATCTTCATGTCTGTGTTGTGCCTCATAGCAAATGACACTGAAGCAAAATTTCACACACCAACTTGCTAATTTTATTTGTATAAAGATATTTGATCTTTGTTCAAAAAGCAAATCCAAACTTTGGGGAGCTTAGAAATAATTCAAATAAACAAGTGCAAACCACACATACACAATTGACTGAGAAAGAACAAATTGATGACAACAGTAGAGTGAATTATTATATTAATGTTTTCCTTTGCAAAACTTCTAGCATGAAATAGACACAGCAGCATATTTTCAGCCCACTAGAGCTGAAACATCCCTCCTATGCCCAGCCTTGCTGAATGCTGAGTTAAAAAACTTCCTGCTGCAGGAAGCAAATGCAGAAAAATGGTTCAGTGATGGAGTCTCTCTAATTCAGTAAAGAGATCATACCACCGAGATCTATGAGCCGCGAGCATTGCAGTGACTGCAAGCACACATATTTATCTTCATTTTCTCTTCAAACAATAAAGAAAAGTTGTATGGCAATTCTCCATTACCAGTGTCTATATCACCTTCTTTCACCCTAAGATAGCAAACCTAATCTTGACAACAGCCTAGGTAATAAACCAGGGCTCTCAACCAGAGGCTGCTTGCACTTTCTCTGGCCTGCCACATCTTGGATAGGAAGGTAAGTGATGCTCCAGGTATGCGTCACTTGATAGTTTTTCTAGAACAGGAGACTTTGATACACTTATGATGCTGACCTCAAACAATATACTCTAGTTCCCCAGTTATTACAAGTTATTTATCAGAGCATTAGTGAAAAGCTGCTAAAGTCCATCCATTCTACTTCGTGATGATTTTTCCTGATTCCCAACTGTGCTGCACACAATGACAAGGAGTGAATACCCATAAATAACAGGAAGCTTCAGTATGAGTTGTCACAAGCATTTTTCAACTTCCCTTCTGCACTATCCTCTTAGCGAGATGGTGGAAGAGTCCACCTTGTTATCTCTGGGTCACGTTGAAGGACGCAGATTTAATTCTGTCTGTTTCTGTGCTGAGTCTGTTGGAAAAACTAATAGGGATAAGGAAACCACAGAGACTGCTGAGAACCATACAGCATTGCAAGAACATGCACATGGAAAGCTCTTTATGCAGTTAATCAATATCAGGCACTAGAGGAAAAAGTGCTACAGAGACAGAAAGCATCCTGAAATAGAAAGAAAGCATCCTTCTTAAAGTAGCAACTCATTCAGGTAACGGGGCACACATCGTCTTGTCATACATAAAGTAAAAAAAGTATGTAGTCAAAGTCAGCAACTAAGCAGTGCCATCCAGGCTAAAAACATTGATGGTAAAACTTGTTCAAAAATATTGGCAGCATTAGATATAATGTTAATTAGATATAATGTTAAATTCACAAACACACTTCTTTTATGACCATGTTCATCTGAAAACTGAAAATCTATAGAATGGAATATGAGGCTGTTGACGTTATGCTGTGCTCAGCTTTGGTGAATGCTTGTTTGTTGTTGTTGCTTATTTCCATTCTGATAAGCAAAAAAGTTGGTCATGCATTACTTCAAAAATGTACCCTAATGCAGCTCCCTTTTAATCAGAAATACTTTTCCTTTTGATCAGAAATGCTTGGTTTTCAGTTAATTGTACTTGGCAAAATAAGATTTAAGAAGGAAAAATAGAGACATGTAAAATTATGACTTTATGTGAAATATAGCATTTTAAAAAGGCTTAGATGTCTCAAAAGAGAAAGTATTACTCATTTTCCAGCATGACTATGAGAACAACTATGGATGCTTGAAAAGGTTCAAAGGAAAAACAAAGAATAATTCATTGTACACAAAGCAATGTTCAACCTTCCATAACACTTGTATTAACACTGCCCATTTTGAGCTAGAGCTCGGAGCAAAAGCAGCCTCATCTTTTGAAACCTGATCTACAAGGGATAATGACAGTCCAGCTTACATTCCTGTTGTTTTCTCAACTTCTGCTGAGCTGTTTTATGAACATGGTTGCATGAACTAACCTCCTGTCATATTTACTGGTGTTTTTTACTAAGTTCTGGGAGAAAAAAAAAATCAGATGTCTAGAGCACTAGATAGGCTAGAAGAGCTTTGAAAAAAAAAAGTCCATCATTTGAGTCATTTAAGAGTCAAGAAATCTCAGAAGGAGAGGTGCACATAGCTATGGGACTAGTGCTCTGGTCTACAGAGACATTTGGGCTAATCAAAATACTAAAAATGGTTATATAGATCAGGAAAAGGAAGGATAACCATTTCCTCATGCAGAGGAAAAATAGAGTGTTAGCACCACTCTGATCCAGATAAGACCACATGAAACGGCTCTGTGTCAGCCAATTTGTCTGGTGTGCCTAGGGAATTCTGCTGTAAAACAACCTGGTTTGTGATGACAGGAAGTAGATAAAATCAAAGTTCAATGCTATACACAGGGTATTGTGTCAGATACAAGACTTACACCAAATAAAATCAGAGAGCTCTGTTTTGGTGATATTGCACATCAAGGTTCTCACTCTGCATGTTGCAGATATTCATATCAGAACACATGAAATTCAGGTAGCCTGTGAATATTGGATTTACACCATTTTAAAGCAGAAAATCTAATCCAAGAGAGGTCATTCTTGTATAACTGTTTTCCACCAGTGGAAGGACGAACATACTTTTTCCTGTAAGTGGCAACACAGATGCAAAGGACTGTCAGCTTAACCTCATAAACAAAAACAGCTTGTCACATCTTTTTATTTTATTGCTGCCCAAAATAGGAAAGGTAAAATTCTCTCTCTATGGTTTCCATCTATTTCTCATTAAACAGAAAGTTAAGACCTACTCTCAGATTTCCTCCAGTGCATCTTTATTTATAACATAGAGATTAATTTTGCAGGATGTTTCCTGGTTATTTTTCTTGCTCCTTTAATTAGGCATCTGTGGGTTGCAGAGTCCTGTGCCAGACATTGTAAATATGCTACCTACTAAAGCCGAGCTTCAGTTTCTTTTCCCATTGTTTAAGATACGGTCAAAATCGAGCTACATGTGCCATTTTTGTACAGCTATATTTTATTTAACTTTTTAAATTTATCTGATGGAAAAAAAAAAAAAAATCAATGGTCTAATAATAGATGTTCCAGATTTCATACTGTAACTCAGGACTCATTGAAAGATACTGTGTATGATGAATCTCTTCAATAACCTTCTCTTTCACTAAAATACAGTGAAATAATTCATACTTTTGTGGTCAGCATTTATTGTTTAGCAGTTTGATTATTTTTTCCCCTCTTTCCAGTAGAGAAAGATGCTAACATAGACATGCTGCATGTTTCTCGTTTTAACTCCTGGTTGTAGTATATCTTTTCAAATACCACACCTCTTTTTCTCCTACCGTTCTAAAAGCAGTAGAGAAAGTGTGCTGTAATAGTGAAGAAACAATTCTGCAAGTGATATTTGTAGTATTTTACAGCTTAAACACAAAAACCTGATATCCAGGAGCTGATTAGGGATGTCTAATGTCTATGGGGTCCAATATGATATACATATGCTTTCCCTAATAACTCACCCATCACTGAAGGTTCAAATAAAACAAAACTTGCTACTTTCTTCATACAGCAAATCAAGATACATGTGCAATTCCATAATTTTGTCAGCATTCTATTACAATTTAACACTTAGGTTGCATAGTCTTTCTGTTCCAAACCAGTATTGTAAGAAATACATTGAATCAAATATGATTTTCATGAAACATTAGATGCATATTTAGTATCTCAGTATTACAATATTTCAGCTAAGGATATTTTGTGAGCGCCTTGGTTTGGAAATTCCACATCAGAATGAAATTCTGAAACAGGTCTTGCTCACAGTAACCAATATGTTCTGCTGCATAATTACAGCAAACTTTCACCTACATAGAGACCAGGCTTCACAAGTCTGTGTGTTTGCTGGGGTTCTACAGGGAAAATAATGTAAGAGATTAGACAGATGTTGCTCAGTGGTTGCGAAAGGAAGACTGTCAAGTCATGGCTGTATATTTTATACCACCTACTGGCAATTTAGAGATATGCATACATGAGGCAACGGCAGGAGAAGAAGGCCTGGAGGTTCACTTGAAGCCCAAGTGAGCTGCAAGCCTTTCCAGGAACTACAATACAAAAGACAGAAGCAGGATGCCAAGTGATGTTACAGGCTTCCCTGGATGTGTGCACAGGTTTCATGCCACACTTGTGCAAGCACAGAGCTGCTTTCTGAGAAGTTATCTGCTTCACATCTGACCACCTGTCTCAGAGCTTACAGCCAAGTTAAGTCTGAACCCCCCAGACTGCCATCAGAGTCCAGGTAGCATGTACTGATGACTAGGATCAGATTTGGAAAAAATTGTACTTCCAAGGTTTGCAGTGACTCAGCTGACACACAGCTGAGGCACTGGAGCACTTCTGGTTTGGTCTGGTGGGTTCCTGGGCTGGCAGGAGCTCTGGATAAGGTTTCTACTGTCAGTAGCAGAAAAGCAGTATTAATATCTGGACTCTGAATTAGCTACTGGAGTACAGTAAGGACTGGGACCCAAGTAAAAAGCAGCTGAGATTTGATTTGAAGATAGCAGGTTTGTGGACTGGCTTTGGGATGTGGGTGAGCAAGGCCTCCAGCTGAGCACTATAGCTGGGACAGACATCCCACGGATTTGCAGCGGCATCAAAACTGAGTTTTATGGCATTAGCTATAAGGTTGAACCTAAATAGAGTGTAGATTAACATTTAGAACAGGTAGCCCTGTGTCTCAGTAAAAATGCTGTTGCTACTTCTGGTATGAGGCCTCAGCCTTCGCGCCCAGCCAACACCACAGGCCTCAGGACTGTCGAGCTTTGTCTGGGCTTGCCTTGACCATCTTAGAGGTCTGTTTCAGCAAGTGACAGCAATTATTGAATGACCAAGTGACTTGTACCTCTCTTGATTTTGCTTTAGATTTAGCTTAGTTTTGTATAATTGTGTGGTTTAACAATGTTATACATATTTTTGTAACTACTAGATAGTAATAACAAGCATAGATATAATGTACAGACTGAACTATCTCTGACCCTAGAATAAAATACCACATGGAGGAGGAAAGGCATGGGATGATAGCTAAGGCCTTGAAAGCACATGTGCAGGATGATATGGGAGGTCTTAGGGCTATGAACAACTCTCAGTGGTGAGTTACCCAAATGCAACCTTGAGAGCTGGGTAAATACAGTTTTGGGGATAGCAAAGAGGAAAAAAAACATACCAGACTTAGGTAAACACACTACAGGTAGTAAATTTGGATGCAATGCCAACTTGCAGACCAGTGAAAAAGAAGTGTGTTAGCTAACATGTAAAAATAACCCCAAGCAGATCCTATAGTGCGGTGGAAAAAAATATCAACAACAACATCATTTTCCTCCTGGTAAAGGACTCACTATGCTATCCCCTTCAAGCAGTGTCCTCTAGCTTCCCATCTTTATAAAGTTCAAACCCTTTCCAGCAGCCTTAAGGACCATACATAGTTCCTGCTTTGTTCCTCTTGTGCTTCGTAGCTGTGGTTGTACTTTTCCTTCCTCCTGCCAACAGACTCTATTTCCCCTTCCCCGTCATCCTCGCTTCATGGACCCACCAGCTCTGCTCCTTCCTCTTGACCTAAGAGTTCTTCCTCTTTCCTTGTGACATCAGGCCCAGCACAGGCCCATTTCACCACCACCCTTTCTGATTGATTCTTCCTTGTTGTCCCACATCACTTCACAATCTTATTCCCTTCCTTCCCTCTTCCTTCTCTTTCTGGAGCTTCTACTATGTCTCTGAAAAGTCACAGTCAAACAACACAATCTGTACCCTGTCTGCCTCCCAACAGTTCTTGGCTGTTACGGAGACTTGAATGCTTCTGTTTCAGGCTCTAGCTCTCTTTCTGAGGGATCACCTTTTTTAAGACTTCCCAAATTGTTATCTAGTTATGAGGGCACCACCACCCCTGCCTGTCACTGCTCACCCCCAGCCTCCGGACTCCACATCAGCCCAGGGCCACCAGCCCCAGCATGGCCACAGCAGGGCTGGGCTCCAGCTTCCCATGGTCCTGCCCCACTATGGGCCCATGTCCCAGCCCGGCCTTGGCCCATCCCTGTCCCATTCCTGTCCCCACGGAGGTGTCCAGAAGGCTGGGGCTGCCCAGGTGCCCCCAGTGTCCTGCTCCTGGTGGGGCAGGGGGATGAGACAGGCTGCCAGGCCCTGCCCTGACAGACCCATGGGCAGGCCTTCAGGCAGCAGATGGCTCTTGCAGTGCTCTGACATAGGGGTCATGAGAGCCTTCTTTGAGCGGCACTGCAGGTCTCCTTGTTCTCTGTGTTGTCAACATCTGGCTAGCCAGCTCCTCCACAGCATCCCTTTTTGACTTTGCTTCCAGCTCTTTCTCATTCCTCATGACCCACCGCATTTGTCTTCATTATGCCGACTTAGGTCTAAACCTTTCCTCTTACACTGGAAATGTCAGGGTCGTGCAGGTGTTTGTAGAAATGCTAAGGTAAGGAAAGATTCCCTTCAGTATTGTAGCCACGAGAGGCAAAAATAAAACCTGCCTTTTCCTGGTAGAATATATTTTCCTGAGACTACACATCCTGCACCAGTTCTGGAGAGGAACGGTTTGGTGGCTTCATGTCTGGTTGGCCCTGAAGTCCAAGTAGAAGCAGTTGTGACAACAAGATCTGTTTCTAAAATAAATGGTATGGAAAGGATCCTGACTAGGGGGAAGGACAAGAGTCAAATTGGAGGAGCTTAAACCATAAGAGGCAACCCTGGAAATGTATTATTCATACCTAGAAAAAGGCAGTCAAAGGTAAAGCAATCTTCGCTGCCGGAACAAATAGTACAATAATAGCAAATTAACTCTGACACACAGGTTCCGAATCTAACAGGAAGAGTGCCAAAAAGAAAAAAAGGCAGAAAGCACAGGTAAATAAGTGTTTAAATTAGTTTCAGTAAAGCAAATGGAATAGTCCCACATGGATTTCTTTCCATATACGCCCCACAAATGTTTTGTATGCATTGTACACGAGTGTTGTATGCAAGACAGCTTTTACTGATGTAATTCAGAAAAAACAAACAAACAAACAAACAAACAAACAAACCAAAACAAAAACCCAGCGTGTTAGCAGCACTTATGCTAGCATTGTTTTAGCTAGCTAGCTACTTGTTCCAGTTTACAGAAAGCAAGGGAAATCATTCCTTCAGTGGCACATCTCCACCTTGTGGAGGAGTTTAATCAGTGCATCTCGCTTTCTAAGAATAAGAAGGCGAATCAAAGTCAATTATATTCAATGCAAGTTGGAGTCTAAATGGATTTTGCGTAGTCTATGATCTTGCCTGTACTGGGGAAATGATTTGCATAGCTACAAGAGATATTCTGGTATCATTTAACTATTCTGGAACAGCTCTTCGAGAGCACAGGAAAAATTTCAGGTACAGCTAAAATGTTTGCATTACATTGTAACAATAGTATTTAACTTCCCTAACTTAACAGATCTAATTGAGTGCCGTTCATTTGCAGAGACACTGGACAAAATGAATGTAGCACTCACATTGTCATCAAGAGACACTAAGGCAATATGCAAATATTTAAAATAAACCACTTCTTCCTGTAGTCTTCTAACTTTTCCTGATATACCTCTATCTTTTGCTCTAAAGCAAAAGAGAGATCATATAAGCTTGAACTTTCAGTGACCCAAAATTCTTAAATTCCTTTGTAAGGTGCCATGATGACTGCTCAAAGCTTTCAGTACTCTAAGCAAAACTGGCATAAATGGCTTAGAGGACAAAAGACTCACTGTGCATGTTGAGATGTATTCAATTTCTAGTTCTGCTTAATTCAGGTAAGAAACTCAGCTTTGGTCTTCTACTTTACCAGGCTTTTGGATACTTTAACTTAAGTATCTCTCAATGTCTCTATTGAAGCTGTTTTATTTTTACATAAATAGCTGGAACAATTTTTTTTTAATGTTGCTTCAAACAAAACAAGATTATACTTCATAGAGGGTATTTAAGCTGCAAGTCTCTCATTGCAGAGTAACATGAATGCTAGAAGCACATAAATTGCTTCAAAAAAGGGGTTGCACAAAACCATGGAGTAAAACTTTGCTGGTAGATGCTAAATACAAAATTCCACACCTGAATCACAAGTCAATAGAGAATGGAAAATATCCAGGGAATGGTATCCAGGGAATGGGACACTACTATACTCATGCACTCTTCTCTAGACATTGAAATCTGTCAGAGACAGGGTACTGGACTAGAATTTTTTTTTTGTTGTTTTTTACAGTATACATCTTCCAGGGCACTGGAGGTAGATGCCCTCCCTGCCTGCTAGGATACAGGCTGTTTAATTCTGGCTCAATGAGCATTTATTCTTTTTCATAATGTAGAAGATCTTCATTAAGAAAGGTTAAAGAGAAAAATCTCTACACAGGTGATTGGCTGGTGCAGTAGTGGAAGGTGTCTCTGCCCATGGCAGGGGTTTGGAATTAGATGATCTTTAAGATCCCTTCCAACCTAAATCATTCTGTGATCCTATGATTCTATGGTAATTCATGACAAAGAATATATGTCATGACAAACAAATATGTCCCCAGCTCCATCACAATCTCTACATTCAAAGAATAAGAGGCCCCAGAAGCCATCCACAGAAAAAGCCCGTCTGCAGGCACTGACAGGAGCTGGGTATGCCTTGGGAGCTGGCTACAAACCTTGTCAACACCTGCCCACAATCCTGCAGCTGCCATGCTGGACTGCCTGGGTCTCAGGGTTAGCATTTCCTCTTAGCATCAAACATGCCAGACATCTTCATTTTCTTACAGTTTTTTACTCCCTAGGAGAGCATCCAGGCCATCAATGTGTGAGACAAGACATTTGGGGTAAATCTCCCCTGTTCTTTGCTTTCTCTCTCCCTCTCTTTTGCTCTCTCTTCTGAAAGACTGTGATTCCCTTATCATGGAGAGTAGGGAAACTTCAATCTCAAACAAAGAGAAATGTTGGGAGAGAAAAACTATTTCCTGTTTTGGAAATAGTACTACAATAGCTACAACATTATGGAGCAGCTTAGAATAATTATCACCTAACAGCTTCTAGCCTAGGAAATCCATTTTTTAAAAATTTCTCTAAGCTAAAACATAAATTATCAACAGCATTTTGTGCACACACTGTATAAAACCCCTGTTACTCAGTTCAAACCCACATGATTTCCTGAATGGTGCACTGAGTACAAGCTGCAAGACAGGAAAACTGTAGAAAATCTTTCAAAGGTGTTCATGTTGAATAAAGACAACCCCAAAAGCCCATTGGGAAGGCCTTTTCTTTGTCACCTGATGGTAGAGCTCTGTGTGTTCCTGACAGAATTCAGCTACTCTATCAATCAAAGCAACTGAAATCCACCACAAAGCCAATTCCAATGGCTAGAGCAATTCAGTATGAAGATAATTGCTTTTGTTTTGGATTATAATTAGGACCCATCCCACAAATGTCACTCTAGTTGGACCAAGGATAATGATCAGGATGTAATGAGTTGTGGGGATGCCTACCTTCTGGGCCATGGCTCCCTGCATGCTGAGGAGAGAGCTGCATTCCCCTTCATGGTATTCTTCTTTACATTCACGGCAGAACACAAACTGGAAAACAAACCAAAGCACACAAGTCATAAAAACACATTAGGGACATAGACAGCAGAGTACAACTGTGAAGAGTCATATAGCAGATGATCTCTTGCCCTTCTCATCCCATTAAATTCCCATAATCCTCCTAATTGTGCATCTTATTATGCAATCTGATCATTAACACAACAATTTTGCAGTTATTATTATATATTTCTTTGGTGAAGTAAAATAAATGCCATTATTAAAAATGAGATTTTGCTACATGGTCGATTTAAGGACATAAAGTCATTCTAGATACTTCTGTGTGTGTTTCTGCTGCAATGAAATCTATTTATACAAAAAGGGTTCTGTCTGAAACAAGTAGTTCTGTTCTATAGTGTTTACCAATGTAA
Organism: Nettapus auritus; assembly: GCA_011076525.1. Lineage (NCBI taxonomy): Eukaryota > Metazoa > Chordata > Aves > Anseriformes > Anatidae > Nettapus > Nettapus auritus. The sequence continues at coordinate 47,549,296 of CM021767.1, read as the reverse complement.
GCAGTCCATTTGTAGTTCTGAATCTAATGTATTCTCCATGGAAAACTGTTACTGAATTTACTGGGACATGATTGCTTTATATAGGTTATATGAAATACCATTTTCTAGGAAATTATACCCTTGCCGTGGACTATTATAGAACGGTTTAAAAAAATCCATAGTAAGAATACAATGACAGGTTACTTAACACGGGTTTTAAGGGACTCCCTTTAGACCATTATTACATTTCTGGCAATTGTTCTGGTTTAATCTTCCTTAAATTACATTGTTCTTTACATAAGAGTTCATTCAAAAGTAATGTAATGTCTTTAGCAGATGAGTAAAACAATTGTCCCTGCCTCAGTCTGAGCTGCCACTGCTCCCTAAACTGGTTCATACATATCAAGTTCAATGCCTTTTTTAAACTCTAGAATGAAGATATCTGTCTTGACATGTGTCAAAATCTTTGACTCATCAATGCTGCATTAAATTCTGTGTCCTTGCAGGTAAGAGGAAAAGTCAATAATGTAAAATGGGTCTCTCTTAATGCTTTTTTAAAGCTACGCTGTCGTGATGCCAGCCCAGACTCTCAGCAGAAAGATCTCTCGGCATTAAGATGTTCTGACTGGCATTGTAAGCAAGACTGATAAAACAGCCTTGATTTTTGATGCAGAGCTGCATTCGCCAGTAACGAATAAAAGATAGCAGGAGCACATGACACTGGAACATTTGTCTGCCACAAATTCCATCTTTTGCAATTTCATTTTGAACTCTTTCAAGCCTTATTGTCACTTTTCTAAGAACCACTGAAAATCATGTATCATTGTCATGCTAAAGAAACTGTGCTTTTGTGAAAAGAAACGTTGCACGAGTCCAAAAGGGTTGACTCTGTTATTCAGAAAGTAAGGGAAATTTGGAGCGGGGAAATGGAGTGGGTGTTCTAGCTTCTAGAGATATCGACCAAATCACTTGTTTGCTTTCTTGTCACTTCTGTATTTTGTCAGTGATTTAAAATCTTCTATTTTACTTCATCTGACATTGATCTGTTAATTCATTTGTGCTTCGTAGCAAACAGTTTAACAATGCAGGCACTTCTGCAAGGCATGTTATATGAAAGGTCGCATTATTGTAATACAGTATCATGTAATTACAACATTTGCACTGCATTAGTGCTCCAAAGTTTCATCTATGTTGAACATTGCCCAAACATATAGAGACGTACTCTCTGCCTGGATACCTAATGTTTCAAAGTTTATCACTTACCAATGAAGGTTATAGCCAGGTTTAACCATATTTCTTACTGGGTGTCCTATTCTCTTTTACCTTCCTGACTTTATTTCCTTATAAACATATCTGGTGGAAAACATTTGTCTCAAAGGGTTTTGTATACACTCAATATACTACTGCCTTACCACAGAATGCCTCAATTTCCTTTCCTCACTCTAGTCTTTCACTTTTACAATTGCGATTTTAAACATAAGTATTAAAAAGGGGGATATATTGAAGAAAGAAAGAAAGGGAAACAAACCAAAAAACAAAACAAAACAAAACAAAAAAAACACACAACAAACAAACAAAACAAAACAAAAAAAAACACAGGACATATTTTGTAAAGACATTCCAGCTGTCTCACAATGTAGTTTAAGTTGTGTTGATATTTATTATAACAATGAAATTCATAAACTTAAGCTCTATTATTTAAAGGTGTGAAATGCATTTTCTCACTATAGATGTCACTCTCTATACTTGCCTTTAAAATAAAAAGTGCTCAGGAGTAAGATCAAAGTGTTGGTTACCAATGTTTTCCCCACAGGCTTTCTGTACTGGAAGTGTGTATGAGTGTAAACTGGGCCTTCCACTATCAATTGTATATCCTGCAAGTAAGTCTACGAGTGACCCTGTCACATGCTTGTGATGGAACAAAGCCTGATTTTTTTTTTTTTTTGGTGAGCCAGGATACTCATTTCACATCTTATTAGATAATGGATGAGTTGTAAAATCAGTTCTGTGGCAAAAGACCACCCTGGAGGCTGATCGGTTTGTCAGAATAAATAGGCATCTCCCCACAGAAATGCATTAAGCACTCCCATTTTATGGCAAAGCATGCATCATAAAGAAAACGTAGGTCATTTACAACAAAGCAGTTTGTGATAGCTCCATTCATTTTTTACATCCAGACATGAAAAATATAATAAAGTTTCAGTAATGAAATACAGCAATTGCAAAAGTGCTGTCATTTAACTTCTATTTTGTGGCTTCATTAATATTAATACAGTTATTTTGCCTTTGGAAATATAAGGATTTAAGTTGTTCAGTCAGGATTTAATACTTCTGCATAAATTTAATATTAGTATGTGTTTAAAAAATACTATAAATAGTGTAATTACTAACAACAGTCACACTTTCTTACCCTTTATTTGCCAAAAGGTTGGCAGATTATAGCGATAACATAAATTATTAAAGAACAGTGAATTTAGCGCTTACTGTTGTTACCTTTGAAAGATTCTTCAGCTGGAAAGCGACTAGCACAAAGAATAAATCCCAACGGTCTGAAACCTACCCTCTAGGTTTACACATTAAAATGAGGATTAGCAGGGAAATCCCCAAAGCACTTGAGGGATTTGGGCATTGGAATGAATATATAACCTGTATATATGCTATTAAAGGCTTTTGAATATCTGTAAAAATGTATAAGATAGGCTGAAGCAGAAATTCTGAATACAAGTGATCTCAAAACAGGAGGTATAAAAAATCTCAACAGGCATCCAGAGCCTGTTTTAAAAATCCTCCTATCTTTATCATCACTCAGAAGGTAAAATCAGTCCAAACTCTGGTCAGTTCAATGTAATTTGTACCCCACAGCTGACACGTGCAGTGCCAAGAGTGATGCTGAAAGAAACCTAGAATGATGAAACTGAGCCATAGTCTCAGCTATTCCTGACCAGACCATGCATAAAGTTTCAAGTCTGGAAGAGGGAACAGAATGTAGCTCTAATTTTTAAGGAAAGGAAAATGAGTTTGTCATTTATATGCTGAACTGGTATTGGAAGCAGGATTTAGCCATTTCTTTTTTCACAACATTTGTAAGATTTGCTTTTTTTTTTTTTTTTTTTTTTTTTTTTTTTGATTGAACACCACAGTTCTCAAACTCTTGCCTACTCAAGCCTGCAGTGAAGTAGTCATAGCTGAGGTCTAAGCTGCAGCACAACGGGTGCACTGCTAAGGACTTTGTGAGCTGACAACTTAAGCGTGTACCCAGATTTTTTACCAGATTTCTGCAGTCTATGTTGAAACCTGGGCTGCCGTGTTTTCTCTCCTGCAGTTACCACTATTAGCTGGACTGAAAACAGACCAAGTGTGACATATGGTTTGGCCAAGCGTTTCTTCCAAAACAGACACTGAAGTCCACATTAAAGACATCAAGTGAGGAAAGACCCACTCATACCTCTGGCACTATGTTTTAATGGCCCTTCAAATCATTGTTAAAAATTGTAACATCTACTTTGACTCTCCCTGGATTCAGCTTCCAGACACGACTTTCTGCTTCACAATTCTCTGCTAAAATATCTTTCAGTATCTCCTATTTTCTTTCTGTAAAGGTACTTATGTACTCTAATGATGTACCCCTCCTTCATTTTTTAACCTAAGCAGAGACACTCTAAGACACTGGATAAGCCGTTCTGTTACTCTCTCTGTCCAGCTACAAATCATATTCATGGCACTTTTCTAGGGACTTTCTTTTGACATTAATTATATTTGACTAATCTTTGTGTCATTTCTGTGCTGTATCAGCAGAGTCTTTTTATTTACTTCTGGATCACTGTCAAGTATTGAATTGTGACAGGTATGCTATCAGTCCCTGTTGAATGCTGCTAGCAACACCCTGCTGATCATGCACTCTTCACATAAGGACTGCTTTCTGTGATCTGTCAGTTCGTAATCCACACAATGGCCAACCAGGGAGGCATGCATACTATACCATCCGACAGTGACAAGACAATGCTGCTGCACACATCCTAAACATTGCAATTGGAACCCAGTCCCCTAAAACTCTTTATGGATATGTTATGGTGGTGATTTCTGTACCAGAATATTCTGTAGATTGAAGTCTTACAATATATGAAATTGGTTTTGTGCAATTACTTTTTCTTATCAAACTTATCATCTCATCAAAGAATGAAATCAGTTCCTTCTGATATGACCTATTGTCACTGAGAATATATTTACTAGCAATATTATCAAAATTGTTTTTTCTTCTCTGTTCCTTTGTCTTTTTTCCTTGATCTTCCCTCATTCATTCAGTGCTGTCTGTCTGGGTCAGTCAGTACAGATGGGAGTCATGAAAATTAAAGCTACTGTATGAAGGCAGGATCAACATTTGCATCACTACTGTAGCTTTCTGTCAGTAGTGTAAAACTAGCATGCAAGAGAGGCCAAGGTCCCTCAAAACTATGACTGTATGAACAAACAAAAAATACAGATCTCTCACCTTTCATTTAAAATGCAGGGATTACATCTTTTATCCTGCCTTTCAGGAAAATGTATTTTAAGAAATCAATCTTCAACATCTCTACTCACTCCTTCCTCTAAAACCAAGTCACCTCACCCTCCCTAAGCAAAACAAAAGTGTACTACATTACTGTCATAATTCATGCTGAAGGAGAAATAAACCATAGATTACCAGCATTAACTTTATTATTAAGTGAGCTGTTAAAAAAGAAATATGAAGACCTATTGTAATGGGAGGAGTATATAGCATATTGTTAAGAGAATACAAGGCAAGTAAAGTATAATCTAGGATATTTATGATTAATTTGTGATTAATTTGTATATAGCATATATATATATTAATCAGACTAACAGGATTTTTTTAAATTGGATTTTTTAAAAAACATTGAGAATGATTTATTGGATACTGACACTGGAAAGGCAAAAAAATCTATTTTTTTCACTAGACAACACGATCACCTGGTCAAAAACTCCTTGAAAATGTAAAATTTTATAATGCACCAAGGTTCAATTCTAGATGAGCTTTTGCAGTCAAACTATAGGCTGCTAACTGGAGCAAGGATTTATAGCGAAAATATGAGCATGCCTTAAGGGAAACCAAAGCTATCAAAGAGTCACATGTAGAACGACGCTGCCAATAATACCCAATGTCATCTCTCTTTATAGTGTAGAAAAATACAGTATTAGATTGCACTTACAAAGTATAAATTGTAATCTTATAGTGAGTGATACATACCTACAGAACAGCTATTTTTGGTGAAAAAATGTGCCCTTGTTCCCAAGAAATCTAATGGTATCCTGGGCTGTACTAAGCAAAGCATTGCCAGAAGGTTGAGGGAGGGTGATTGTACTGGGTCTGGCTGGGATGTTAACTTTCCCTGCAGCAGCCCATACAGTGCCATGCTCTGCACTTGTAGCTAGAACAGCAGTGTTATCACACTACTGTTGTGTCTGCTGCTGAGAAGTGCTGGCACAGTATCAGGACTTTCTCTAACCCTCCTGGGGGGTGGGCAAAAAGTGAGAAAGAAACATCCCCAGGGCAGCTGACCTAAACTAACCAAAGAGATATTCCATACCATATGATGTCACACTCAGCAATAAAAGGTGGAAGAAGGAGGAAGAGGGGAGGGGTGGGCTTTCATTGAGAAAACGTCTGTCCTCCTCGCGAACACCGGCTACGTGCGTTGAGGCCCTGCTTCAAGGACGCGGTCAGGCATCGCTCATTTGCGGGAAGTAGAGAATAATTTATTTCCTCTGCACTTCCATATAGCCTTTACTTGTTTTGTTTTTGCTGTTCCCTTTCCCCCTCCCTTTCCCCTTTCCCTTTTTCCCTTTTTCCCTTTAGTTGAATTGTTAATTAATAATATTTCCTTAATATATATATATTTTTCCCTTTAAATAAATTATCCTTATCTCAGCCCGTGAGTTGTTCTTTCCTTTACTTCTTCCCCTCCTCATCTGAGGAGGGGGAGTGAGAGAGCAGCTGTGGTGTTCAGCTGCCTAGCATGGTAAAACCACCACAGTGATCTCTCCCCTCTACTCAGCACTGGTGAGGCCACACCTGGAGTACTCTATCCAGTTCTAGACTCTCCAATACAAGAGACATGGATATACTGGAGAGAGTCCACTGAACGACTGTGGAGGTGATGGACCACACCTCCTGTGAGGAAAGGCTGAGCGAACTTGGGCTGTTCAACCTAGAGAAAGAGAAGGCTCAGGGGGGTCTCGTTGATGTGTATAAATACCTGAAGGGAGAATGCACAGAGCAAGGAGCGAGGCTCTTTTCATAGTGATGCCCAGTGCCAGGACAAGAGGCAATGGGCCCAAACTGGTTCACAAGAGGTTCTGTCTGAACATATGCGAGTGATGGGGCACTGGTACAGGCTGCCCAGAGAGGCTATGGGGTCTCCCTCCTTGGAGATCTTCAAAAGCCACATGGACATGGACCTGGGTAACTTGCTCTAAGTGGCCCTGCTTGAGCAGGGGGGTTGGACCAGATAACCTCCAGAGGTCCCTTCCAACCTTAACCAGTCTGCAATTCTGTGGTTTTGTGCAAAAAAGTCCTGATACCAAATTTGAGAGGAAAAGTTTTTTACCTTAAAATATATATTTTGAGTAGGAGAGCAGTCTGATTCCTGAGTAGAGTTCAAAACTCCATAAATACAGACCAAGCCTTTTTTTACTTTGAAAATATATAATTCGTTACCTATTTCTATCTGAAGTCAATTATCCCTTATTAAAAATAAAAAATAAAAATACACACACAAACACATAAAATGAATGTCATACTCTTTGCTGTACTACTGCTGTGAACTACAGGTGTAGGATTGACTTTGCTTCCGGCACTTTGTTATATCCAGGATCAAGTGTGAGACCATCAGCCCCATACCCTGTCTTTTGATATTTCTTGTGCTTACAGCAAGAACCTTTAAAAACAGAATATTTACCATCTGCATTAGATACATTTACTTAGGATTTGTGGCTTTGATAATTGTCAGTTATAGAAAACCCACAAATACTACAATGAAGATAAATGCCACAGTAGAAAAAGTATCCATTTTTAATGACACCAGCTCTATCAGATATAAAGCATGGTAGTAATTGCAGAGCATTTTGGTCTTTTTCCTTACACTAAAGTACACATACTTACTATGCACATTTCATCTAAAATTAAACTTTTGTGAGGAGCATGACAATCTGTCAAAACATGGTATCAAAAATATAGTTGCAGTCTTTGTGCAGCTTTTGCAATCCAAGAGAGATTTGCCATCAATATTATAGGAAGCAATTTTCTATAAACATTAAAAGCTTTAAATGCAGGTCTGCGTCAAAGTGTCTTAGAAATTTCAATGTTTTTCTTTTGAATCTAAAAGTGAAAGCCTCCCTCCTAACTTCTACAAAACAACCCAGCGGCTCGTTCCCTGAGATCTAAATGACAGAATGTGCACCCCGGGACTCTTCGGTGAGTGCTGATGAATTTGTGTTTGCAGACTTTCCTGGAGCTTCTCTTGCATCAGGCTGCATTAACCTAAAGACGATTTGGTAAAATGGACAGCATAAGCTCAGAGAACCTCTCTCAGACCTCCCCAAATCTCCTGTTTGCTGATTTATGTGGGTGAGCAATCATCATCCGTTTTGAACTTCTCTGTGCCCCAAGTGCTGCAAAGGACAGAACATAAGTAAGATCCTAAGAGGAGCCCAGGTGCTTCTCTGAGGTGAAATTACTTCAGACACCTGTAGAAGAAAGGATGATACTCTTTACAGATTAATTTGCTGCATTCTTACACACAACGGTATTGCACAATCTTGTTCTTAGCGTGTGGGTGGGATGTGAGACTTACTGGCCTATTCCAGAAAATTAGAATTAAAAGTCTGTAAAGCAGAATTTATAACAAAATTATGTGGTATATTGACACTACAAAACCCTGTTATTTGTGGTGCTATTATGTGTGCATAATAGTCATATCTTGTGATCACTGAAGAATCTCAACTGATAGCTGGCTACCCAAGCAAACGTGAGTTCAAACACCACAAGATTTTCAAAGCGGACCATGGATTTAGTTCTCTGAACAGACATAGACAGCCCTGGCATTTGCTTTTACTGTGAGAAGAACAATCCTGTGCCCTGGGGCACTGGGAAAAGATGCCCAGAATGATGATGACCAAACTACCTCTGGAAAAGGAAGTCAAACCAGCCTAAGTAGGGAGCTGCCTACAATAGCAGGCTGCTAAACAGAGCAAGATCCTCATGTCCTTGTTGTTTACCTCACCTGTGCCAGAGCTGCAGACAGCTAAGAAAAGAGCCAAGCTTCCAGTTCATCATGCTACAGGGACTGTGACAAGTCCTCAGTTGTTAAACATCGCTGCTTAGAGGAGCTCTCCTTAACTCCAGAAAAAGCTGCTGCTACTGGGACAGTGATTCCTCAGAATCAGATGCCTGGTCAGAGCCAGGCAACATCCTCTGTACCCCTGTTCATCCAGATCTCCTCTCTGCCTTCTCATTCCCAAGCAGCTGTTGTCTAGCCCCTTTCTTCTTATTTTGGTGGCAAAACTCAATTTTACATACAGCTTACACTTGAGAAGCTTTAAGCTAGTCCTGCTGGAAGTTTTACAGCCATGTCAATAATCTGTGGCTAATGCAACAACAATGTGTTTGGGACCTGGACTACTGGCTCTGCATGATGCTGCACCACACTGGGTGGATGTTTCAGCACCACTTGGATCTGGCTTGAGGGTGCACAAGTAGAGAGAGTCCTTACTTCACTCTAGTACAGACATGACAAGCAAATTATATTCAGTATTATGTTCTTGCTGGCACCTCTGGAGATAAAAAAGCAATTGTTCATTGGCTTAATTCTGTTCCCATTGAAGTAACTGAAGTGGTACAGACACCTAACTACACATATTTAGTGTATAATTTAGGGTATTTTTATGCCTGGATGACTAAGAAAATGTGAAGTAGATGCAGGTAAACTTAGATTTTTACAAATGAATTCCATAATAAATTTACAAGGTATTTCTATGAGGAAACACTGGAAGCAATCAAACAATTATTGCCACTTTATCATTTAATAAGGAACATTTTTAAGGCAGCCAAAATATGTATCTAAATGTGATGTTCTAAAAAACTTTAATCTAGCATATTATAACCAAACCTCTAAATGCATAGTGCATATAGGCACATATTAAAACTACACTGTGTATCTCTCCATCTCTCCCACTAACACTAGCAGAAATCAACTGTAACACCAATGGAACAATGCTACATTTACCTTAGAACACATGAAGTCAGAGCATGAGTTATATTCTCACATAAAAAAAGCAATAGCATATATGTTGTCAGTACTTCAGTGGATACAAGCAAGAATATGAAGTAAAATTTTGTATGAAAGGAAGCATTATTTATAAGGAGCTATGATGTAAAGGGGGAAAATCATAGTTACCTTGAGATACCTTTAGAAACAGAGACATAGCATTTTATAGCATGCATAACAACATAGCATTGGAAAATATTTTTGCTGTAGAAGATGTGTCACTTTACATGCGTGATGTCAGTTGACTTTTTCAACAAAGTGGTTGGAAGTTACAGTAAAATATCAGTTCTCTCAAGTTTGAAAAAGATGTTATGCTGAATGCATGTATCTGTTCACAAGGAATGTCATGAGGAACAAATTTCACTGCTTGTCCCTTTACCTCTGTCTGTAACGTCTTTAGAGTTCAATTAATATACCCTCAAACAATAAGACAAACAAAGCATGCATTTTATTCATGTCCTGATTGCCAGGTTAAATTTTAAAACAAACAAACAAACAAAAGCCCACCTAGCAATACTAAAATTTTTTCAGAAGATGGCAGCAGTGAAACAGGAATCAACATAGAAGGTCTTTTCTAAGCTTTTGCAAATGAGAAAGATTCTGAAAAAAATCATAGTCAACAGCTAAGATCCAGTCTAGGGTTACTAACAGCTAATACATCTGATACATGCAAAACTAGTCCTGACAAGACAGTCTCATAAAGAAACAGTATTCAGATGCACTAAAACTCATAAAAAGGAACAAGGGGTGCTCCTTGTTTCAAGGACATTGCATCTTATTTCTCTTGAATCTGGCAACAGCTGAAGCTCCATAAAAAGAACATAAATATGACAATCTAGCAAATAAAATAGCATAAATAATGTATCTCAGATAACTATGGTGCTGTTTTAAGCATTTTGTTGCCTTCACATTATCTTCTAGGTGTAACCATTGCTTTTTATGACTATAAACAGTCACGTAGCCTATGTGTCAGGCAGAGCAAAAAATAATGAACAAATGCATTTGTTTCTTTCTTTTAAGGGAATGCCTACCTACTGCATATGGCTACAGCAAGAGTGAGTGTCCTCGTAGTAACTAGATTAAGCACAACATTAGGATCTTTCTCTGAGACATACATTGGTTTTTGGAGGGTAGGGGATTTGGGGAGGGGGATAAGACTAAACCACAATTCTGCTTCTAGTTTGTGTTTGTCTTATGAACAAGTGAATTCTTTAAAATTAGGGAGTAACTGAATCTACAATCATCAAAACCAGCCCGTGCTTTCAAAGACCGATACCGTCCAGTTCAACAACTGAGCATGGATGTACACTCTGCTTGGTTCAAATTCAGAGCACGAATACTGCAAAATAAATAAATAAATAAATAAATGCTGCATTAGATTATTCCAATTAGAGGTGTCTGAGCCTGAATATTGACACTGAATGGCACAGGAAAACTTAGGACAGATTGCAAAAATGGATGAAAATTTGGTGTTAAACCTCAGTCTACAGTTAGATGCAGCCAAACAGCAGAACACCATCAACTCCAAACTCTGAAGGATAAATTTAGACGCATGCTCAATTCCAAGTAATCTGAAAAAAATGAATGAATTGAAATAATGATGATAATAATGATAATAATGACAATGATAATAATGATGATGATGATGATAATAGTAATAATAATAATAATAATAATAATAATAAACATTTCAAAGAGAAGCAAGAAAGAAATTGCCAGAAATTTTGAAAATCTTCAGATCTGGTTTTCCTGAATGAGGCATCATCAGTGCAAAATATTCTGTAAACACTGTTGAAGAAATCATTGGAATAACAATGAAAATATCACGCTTCATCTGTCAAGGAAGAAAAGCAGGTAGCTTCTCAAGAAACACAGCTTGCTGATCAAAAAACAATGATAGCTGGGCTGGTTCATGCCAGGAGTCCCCGGTCCCAACCCAGAGCCCCCATTAAGGGTCCCTCAATTTATATTCCTTGTTTTCAGTGCAAAGGCTGGCTACATGGTTTCAAGTAATTTTCGTCTGGAAAACAAACAAACAAACAAACAACAACAACAAAAAAAAAAGTTTTTAAAGTTACACAGTTTGTGCTAATTGTGTTCACAGAGTCTATACCTAGTCAATAATGTGACTTCTTGTCTGACCTTTCAAATGGATCTTTTTCTGGTTTGTTGATCCTAGACATTTTTGTAGTGTAATTATCTAAACCACCAAAAATGACCTGTGAAATGTAAGCTCACAATATTAGTTGGTTTACAGAAAATGCGAACTATTTGGCACCTACTTCTGCATCCTTTTGATGAACCACGCACTAAACATTTTAGAAACAGAAATTCTACATTAAGAATCCAAATAGATATAAATGTGTATAAAATCAACAAATGTTGTCGTATATTGGCATATACTGACAAGTAGCAAGATCTGTCTACAAAAAATACATTACAAAAATCTTGCTTGTTTATCAAAAAATAAGTTTACAACTCCATAATTCTCTTACTTTCCTTTGGATTTCTGAAATATCTATGGATCATCCAACATACACTATATTTTTTCATTTGCCTGGGAGGGCAAACACTGCAAGGCACATGCAATTCAGAAGGTTTCTGGGGTGTATGGTGACAATTCCCTGGCACAAGTGAAGAATAAGCCCCAAAGGGGACAGTTTCATACTTCCATCAAGGAAGAACTGGTTGCATTTGTGAAGACTGAAGGTAGCCTAGGCTGCAGTGAACATGGCATGATGGTGTTCAGGATCCTGAGAGGAGGGAGTAAGGTAAAAATATAGGACCACAAGATTTGACCTCAGGAGAACATACTTTGGTCTGTTCAGGGGTCTGCTTGGAAAAATCCCATGGGAGCTGGCCCTGAAAAAAAAAAAAAAAAAAAGGGATACAGAAGACCTGGTTGATGTTCAAGGATCACCTCCTTCAAGCTCAATGGTCCATCTTAACTATCAGGAAGTCAAACGAAAGTAGCAGCAGACCTGCCTGATGAACAAGGATCTCTTGGTTAAACTTGGACATAAAAAGGAAGCATGTAGGAGGCAGGAGCAGGATCCAGGAGGAGTATAGGGACATTGTCCAAGGATGCAGGGATGGTGTTAGGAAAGCCAAAACCCACCTGGAGTTGAATATGGTAAGTAACATGAAAGCCATCAAGGACTTCTACAGGTATATCACCAACAAAAGGAAGACCAAGAAAAATGTGGGCCCACTGCTGAATCAGTGCAGTGGATGATGACAAAAGACATGGAAAAAGACAAGGTTCTCAATGCCTTCTTCACCTCTGTCTTTACTGGCAAGACTTGCCTTCAGGAATCCCAGGTCCTTGAGAACCAGAAGCTCCAGTCTGGAGCAAGAAAGTTCTGTTCTTGCTGAAGAAGGATCATGGTAGGGGATTACAATCTGGGCAAAACAACAGATTGCACTAAATCAAAACCCAGTCCTTCACTTCTTTCTCAACATAGTCAGCGAAGTGGATGTAATCCTTAAAACCCAGAGAAACAAACATCTGCACATGCACAAGTTCAGAAGGACCACTCCAAGCTGGAACTTGTGCACAACATGGCAGTAGAACAGACCTCTGTATAAAGACATTTTATGCTTGACTAAAGCACATCCACAATCCAGTCTTGATTCAAAAGATCCACTGCAAGAAGGCAAATCAACACAGTGCGCCTGAGTGCCAGTGTTGGCAGGAGCAAAGGCTTCTTGACATCTCAGAAAAGCATGATCCAGTCCCTCCAAGTACCACTAGGACATCACCAAACCTAATGACTTTTTTTTTTTTTTTTTTTTTTATTTTTTTTTTTTAAGAACTCTAACCTGGCACAGTTTCTGGAATTAATGACTGCAGTGCAAATGATCTATTTCTTTAGAATAAGCACTTATTGCTGATGAATGCTTCATTTATTTACTACTTCTAAGACACAGATTTGGTAGGGTTTATTGTTTGTTTTTAATAAGAAAGAGAGCTGAAGAATTAATCTTATGTGACAATTAGGTTGTGTTATGATGATTTGATTATATATGAAATTGCTTGCTAATATGGCCAGATCCTGGACTCATGGAAATGGGCACGACTCAATTTTCTCCAGCAGAGCTACATTAAATTGTAGCTTCTCAGGATCAGGGCCTACCTGCCTGTTTCTGACAAAGAATCATAGAATCATAGAATATTCCAAGTTGGAAGGGACCCATAACGATTATCAAGTCCAACTCCTCGCACTGCACAGGTCTACCCAAAAGTTTAGACCATGTGACTAAGTGCACAGCCCAAATGTTTCTTAAATTCATATAGGCTTGGTGCAGTGACTACTTCACTGGGGAGCCTGTTCCAGTGCACAACCACGCTCTCAGTGAAAAATCTCCTCCTGATATCTAGTCTGAACTTCCCCTGCCTCAGCTTCACCCCGTTCCCGCGGGTCCTATCACTAGTGTTTGTGGAGAATAGGTCACCCGCCCCTCCACTCCCCCTTGTGAGGAAGTTGTAGACCGCGATGAGGTTCCCTTCAACCTCCTCCAGGCTGAACAGGCCCAGTGACCTCAGCTGCTCCTCATATGTCATCCCCTCCAGGCCCTTCACCATCTTTGTCGCCCTCCTCTGCACACTCTCCAACAGTTGAATGTCCTTTTTGTACTGTGGTGCCCAGAACTGCACACAGTGCTCGAGGTGAGGCCGCACCAGCGCAGAGTAGAGTGGGATGGTCACTTCCCTCACCCAACTAGCGATGCTGTGCTTGATGCACCCCAAGATATGGTTGGCCCTCCTGTCTGCCAGGGCACACTGCTGGCTCATATTCAACTTGCTGTCGACCACAACCCCCAGATCCCTCTCTGTGGGGCTGCACTCCAGAGCCTAGTCGCCCAGCCTGTATGTACGGCCAGGGTTGCCTCATCCCAGGTGCAGGACCCGGCACTTGCTTTTGTTAAACTTCATGTGGTTGGTGATCGCTCAGTTCTCCAACCTGTCCAGATCGCTCTGCAAGGCCCTTCCACCCTCGTCCGAGTTTACAACTCCTCCAAGTTTGGAGTCATTGGCAAATTTGCTCAAAACACCTTCTAGTCCTACATCCAAATCATTTATAAAGACATTGAAGAGGACTGGCCCTAAGATAGAGCCTTGAGGGACCCCAATAGAGACCCTCCTCCAGCCTGATGTGGCCCCATTTACCACAACCCTTTGAGCCCTGCCCGTCAGCCAATTGCTCACAAAACATCATTGTATGATGTTTTTGTTAAGCTGTATGCTGGACATTTTGTCCAGCAGGATCCTATGGGAAACTGTGTCAAAAGCCTTGCTGAAGTCCAAAAAGATCACATCAGCTGGTTTTCCTTGGTCGACTAGACAGGTACATCTAGTATATAAATTCATATATCTCTATGTCATCAAGAGTCACTACACAAGCAGAGCACGCATCTCAGTATTTGTCATCTGAGATACTGTGCTGCAGTAATTCACCTCTTCCTGGGCCTCCTCCCTCTTGTTACTCTTCATATGCATTCCATCTATATTCTCCCCCCCCCCCCCCATTCCTCTGACTACATTTACATCGTGTCTCTCTTCACTGCCCTCCTGAAACAAAACTGAAGTTCTCTTTTCTTTTTTTCCTTTTAAATCCTTTTTCTTTTTTTCCCCATGCCTTTAAAACCTCATTGTCATAAAATAAGCTATTGAAATTTCTCTTCTTTTTTCCTCCATCTCCCAACACCTTCACTTTTCTTTTATTCATATCTGAAAGCATTATTCCTCTCACATCACTCCTGATCATAGGAACAGCCTCATAATCACTGTTAGAACTTATTAAAAGCAATAATATGCTTGTAAAAATGATAAAAAATGTTATTATACGGCCAGTAAGAACAATACCGTTGTCTAACATATGGTGTATCTTTTCTTCCTCTCATCCCCTTCCCTGCTCTCAAAAGGCTCAAGAAGCAGCCACACCTGGAAGCTTTCCAGCTATGAAACCACATGATTTTGGAGTGCTCCTGGGGTAGGAACAAAAAGAAATGTTTTTTGTAGATATTCACCTTTTCTACCTCAGGAGGCATCCTGAAGGCACGCTACGCAAATCAGACAATTGTAAGTAGGGTAGTATGTTCTAAATTCTATATTCAGGACTTGCCTAAAAAGAACATTATTAATCAAGGGATTTTTTTTTTTTTTGCCTTTTTTTTTTTTTTTTTTTCTTCCATATAATATTCAGATAAAACCTAGCCTGAGGAAATTACTACTGTGTGTCTAATTCCCCTACATGAACATACATGCCTGTTGGTCTATTCTGTTGTTAATCATGATATTTTGGCCTTTTCAGTTTTTGCATAAATCAAGTAAAAAAAAATTCCAGTGGATCAGTGATAAACAGCAATGTACCATTTATCTTGAAATAACTGTAATTTGGTGGAGTGTCTTCTTTTTTTTTTTTTTTTTTTTTTTTTCCTCTTTTCCTCTCAAAATTTGACTTCCTTTGCTGCTAGGAATTTAAAGCAAAGATAAAAAAGGAAATAGGCACTGTTATTGTATGACCCCACTATATTTTTGTTCTTGTGCTTCAAAGGCAACCTGCCAGCTCACACAGAAAACAAAGAAAGGTTACTTCTGCGAACTGTATTAAAAGCATTCAACAATAATGGCCCCAAACCACTACAGCTCCCAGTTGTCTTACTGCAGTATTTGGGGGTTATTACTGTAGCTTTTTATTAAATCAGGATCATTAGTAAACCTTGTTTTGATTCTTACGTTGTGTTTCCTTTATTTAGCATGTTTACTGCAGCTGTGTTCCACAACAATGCAACACAGCAATGTACCATAAGCTCCTTCTGACTTCAGTCTGATTTTTGGATACACAGCAGTTCAGAATTTTTCTATAAGCAGCAAAACAAAAAGAGGCAGAGCATGCTTGCTTGTACTAAAGTGGAAAAATCATGTTTTTCAAATAGAGAAGGACTTTAATGTGCTCCTATATGTTGTGATATATGCTGGAGAATTCCACTGGAGAATCAAGTGTGCATCACACTTCTCAGCTGCTATATGACAAAATTATAGTTTATGAAAACTTGGTAGATATTAAAGGAAAATGAACCAATTTGAGTTACAGTTCAAACTATCTGTGTTTTCCATTAACAAAGTGTGTTATTTTTTCAAATTAAAAATGGTCGCAAACTTCAAAATTCTAGCTCTGTTAAAAACATTTTGTTCGATCTCGTGTTCAAGGAACAAGCTGGAAATGAATTTGATGCTTAGGTTCATCTCATTTTATGGGGCTTCTGTTTGTGGATTCTGGCACTTGAGGTGTCAGCATCTAGTTTGAGGAATTGGTTTGTGCCCATCACTTGTTAAGGTAAGAACAGAAAGTCAAAATTACCAACTGTTTCCTACAGCTTCAAAGTCCATTTATTTAATTCAAATTTTCTAAAAGCTTGTATTAGAAATATATAAAGCCAAGTAATTGAAACAAGTGATTACTTCTGTGAGGCCCTACAAACATATAGTTTTTGTACACATGATAATTGATGAGTCAGCCTGCAGACAGTCTTTGTAAATCTCATTTTATTTGTGTCACCTATTATGAAATCTTATCTTAAATGAGAAAATACTTTGAAATATTCGTGGTGGTCTTGGTGTTGCTATTGGGCCATCTCAGCCCACTAGCAGCTCTGCACTCAAATCTGTCCACACTTCTATAGTTTTTCAAAGGAAACTAGTATTAAACTGATCCCTTTCTTGACTTTGGTCTAAGTGCATTTCCATTATACACATCCGATATACAATGGATGTGCATCTTAGCACTGAACTGTAGACAATGGGAAAGCTATAAACATATAAAAGTAGCATTTCTGCTAAGACCCTGACAGTAAACTTGTCCATCAACTACAGAAAATGTAAGGCTTAACAAGATGTGTGGTACTCTGAGATAACGCATGCCTTGGGGGCGTTGTGAAGTATGAAGCAGAAGCAAATGCTTTTAGTGACCTGCCAGTGTTATCTTACTGTAACATACACACCTTGGAATAGCCTACAAAATTATGAAATAGCCCCAAACTCACAGAAAACTAAATACATTTTTTAATTTAACAACTAAACAAAAGAAATGAGGTGCATAATAATTAAATGGCCAGTAAAGAGCAAATAGCTTATGAAATGTCTCATTTCTGAACTGCTGAGAAGAATAATAGGCAGGGTCACAGGTGAATGAAATAAAATGTCATGTACATTCTTCATGCTATTCAAGCATAGCAATTTCTCCAAAAGGTTCTTCATTAAAACAAAAATGAAATAATGGAAGAGATAGTTTGGATTTTTTTTTTTTTTCTTTTCTTTTCATGCACCTTAGTGTTTCTCAAGACAGACTCCTGTATATAGCTCTGATTGGCATTTGGAATTAGTAACTTTATTGGACCACATTACAATTCCACCTAGAATCAAATTTTGCAGCCTGTAAGTTAATTCATGTAGATATTTGTAACTAGAATAAACCAAAGTTTCCAGTAATCTGTACATCATACAGAATTTATTGGGTTTGGGTTTTCTAGCAAACATAGAATATTTTCCTAAAGGATTCTTATAAATCAACAATCATCACTATATTCAACTCAGCTATTTTTAAACAACTCTAAGTAATTTAGCATTTTGCACTGATATCTTTTAGTCCTCCATAATGTTTAGCAAGTACTGTGGACTACTCCAGATTTACAGGCCACTGCTTTTTGTATTTGTGGGAAAAACAACAACAAAACAAAACAAAAACAAACAAAAACACATACACAAAAGAAAAAAACAAACCAGACTCTTCAGGTATATGGGATTAAATGCTAAAATATATTAAAACAGTAAGTTACAGTTCTCTCTTCAGCAAACTTTCAAAAATGCAGTCAATGAACTTTCTTGACCACATCACAGAATCACAGAATCACAGAATAGTCTAGGTTGGAAGAGACCTCCAAGATCACCAAGTCCAACCTCTCACCTAATGCCAACAAGTCTTCCACTAAATCATATCCCATGCTTATAAACAAACAAACAAGAAAAAAAAATACAAAAAAACACTTCATAATTTGGATGGACAATCAATTACAGATGAAACAGACAGAAGCCTTTTGTCACCTTTTGTCCAGGCCACTACTTGTCTTTCACTGCCATAGCTATACAAATGTTGATTCCAACTCAACTTTTAAAAATAACTCAACAGACTACTTGACTTAATGTCTTCCTGAAGCAGTGCCTTCATATTAGTGAAACACATTCAAGAGAGACTTTCTCTTGCTTTTCTTGTGAGTAACTATCGTTTGGAATTCATATGCAATACTAAAATTCAGCTTTGATACAAAGGTGCACAAAAGAATGAATTCCTCAACATTCAAACAGCACAACAGCCAGACTGCACATGGTAAGAATTTCTTAAAATCTTATGTTAGCTGTAAGGATAATTCTATCCCTAATATCCTGTTATTTCATACAACATTATTTATTTAATAGTATATTTGCTGGAAAGTAGTACTTTGTTCAAGGGGCAAGATCTCTGAAGACAGGTAATAGTTTTAATTGGACCAGTCAATACAGCTGAAATACCAAACAAGGTTTTAGGTTCTTATTCTCTTTGTTCCAACAGCAAAAATTTCCCAGGAATGAAAAAAAAAAGAAAAAGAAAAAGAAAAAGAAAAAAGAAAGCTTTCTCTATGAGCATTAGCATTCAAGAAGACAGTTTTGCAGACATTTGTATAATGAGTTTGAGAGATGATATAGATTTTGTGATGTTTAATAAGTCTTGGGCTAATAATGCAGTTTAGGACATTTGAAAGACCTCTCTCTTTTCTATCTCACTACCTGTTCACATAATCTGTGGAAATATATGCGGTAACCTAGGGGTTAAAATTGGCCCATGGGTACAAAAATTACTAAAGGGGTGTGAAAGATCAGCAAAGACACAGAAATTGAGCAATTGCATGAGTCTTATTTCCATTTAAAATCAGGATAAAAAAAAGTGAGCTCATCTCATGCTCTCTGTCAGACTGAGTCTGCTGATAAAGGGGGAACACGAAGGTGGAGCAGATTCTCATTGATGAGCACAGGGTAAAGACTTACATAATAGAAAACTGAGCAACATGTCCCATTGTTGAATCTGCTCCTTTCTGTGCTCTCTATATCAGTTTCTTACATGCTCCTGTAACTCACTATCCTTTTTTTCTGCTGTATGTTCTGAAAGGCAGAGATATCTTTTAAAGTTCCTCAATGGGTTTTTGGTAACCTATTTTATGTGATCATTAGCCTATGTATTATTCCTAAAAGTTCTTCATTTTGCTTTCATCTTCTGATTTTCACATTACTTAGTTTCATTTTTTTTGCTCTCTATGAATGTGAAAAAAAGAAATGCACCTACAGCCAAGTTAGCTTTTTGTATTCTAAACCCCAGCACTTTCAATAGAGTACTATAAAGGTGCCTCCCCCCCCCCCCCCCCCCTTTCTTTCTTTCATGGAAAGAAAGATGTATATTTTTCAGCACTTAAATATTTGAAACTTGTTATCATTTTGGTTGTTCTGCTTTGTTCTCTTTTTCAAGAGCAATTATACCCTGAGGCCCAGGACACAATAGGGGTTATAACACTTTTATGCAATTTAACTGGTGTCTTATGTAACAGCAACATCCCCTCCCAGGCTTTGCTTCACTTTGTTTACCCCTGCAAAACAATCTAGCATCTGATTTGCTTTCAGCACTGCAGCTGTATTTTAGTCCAAAGGCTTTAGGGACTTTTCTATAAACAACTCCCAGATCTCTCCCCCATTTAATAATCTCCAATCTGTTCTGGGAATTATATTTATATATTCATCTATTTATTTTTCTATTTACTTGTTTATTGTGAACACTTACTAGCAAGGTATCTGAGTGTAAATAGGTGTTTCCTTTGTTGTTTCCTTTCAATCTTCCTGCCAATTCACTCATGGTAAAACCACAACATGGTGCTTGCAACATCACAGATACTTTCAAAAGTATCTGGGTAATTTTCATGTCCCCAAAACTGTGAGCTCACAGACATAAGCCATCAAGGAAAAGACAGTTATAAAGAAGAAAGCAAAAGTTTTTTACTCTTGCCATTATTAACTAGTGGTAAGCAAAGAATCATCTGTATTTATACAATACTATGAGAGCTTATACTGTATGAAGACTACAGATGACAAACCAGTAATATTTTAAAGGTATATGCTTTATGGTTTATTTGTTGATCAAGCTATGATATGATGTACTACTACAGTGAATACAGAAGAGGGCATTGGCAAGTCTACACAATGCAGGGGCAAACAGATTGACGTATCAAACATAGCCTGTTTACCATACACATTAAATGCACAGTAAATAAATATATAAAGACAGAGCCTTTTCAACCATTTGTATACTACGTAGGCAACAGAGGGCACAAACACTTACTTTATAGTAGACTACATTGCCAGTACAATACTGTGGTTTTGTTAAAAAGGTTAGGAGTGGACAAGTGAATAGGTGACATTTGTGGCTGCTGCACCCTGGGTCTTATTGTGCACTACTCAGGGAGCAGTAGCTTGCTTTCCCCTGGCACGTATATATGGGGGGGAGTTGTGGGGGACAGGAAGTGGGACCTGGCAGTGCGGACACAGATATGGGGTGGGACTCTCTCAGGAGGAGATATGCTTGAAGAACAGAGCAAACCCACTCTTAATAGATAGACTTAAAAATCTGGAGGGATTTATTTATCTAGAGGTGTCTATGAAGCCACTAATAGTTATTAGGCTAGAAAGCAATATGGAAGTAAAGGTCCTCTTGTAATGACACTCCAGTCATAAAAGATTTATCTTCTCCCAGACATTTTTATTTAATAGGTCTTGGCCACCACCTTTTCTCTCTTTAAAATTTTACTTGATTCTAGTTCAGTATATAGAGTATAAATATGTATCCAATGTACAGTTGTGCATGTACATGTTCATGTGCATAGAGAGAGAAAGAGTATACATAGTATCTGTGTTGGTATATTTTTAATAAAATGTACGTATAGAAATGGAAAATTCTTTCCTGTATTTGTCTTTTTTTTTTTTTTTTTTTAAAGTGGGGGCAGTTTGGCTTAAAATCTTCTAGAAGTCCACCATAATATACAGTAAGAATGCATCACCATATGGTTACGATTCAAAAGACCTCAAGTCAATTATGTTTTTTTTTTTTTTTTTTTTTTCCCTGTAATCACCATTTTATAATGATTAATCTCCACAGTGTTTGTCTTTCAATCTCTTTATAAGAATCATGTTTAAAAAAATAAATGAGTTATATCAAAACCAAATCTATTCACTAGGGAGATGTTTTCATATCCCGTGCACGACGTGAAGTCATTTATTAAAACTGACTCAACCTCTAGGACTATGCAGTCCCCTCTGGTGTGTATTTGGGAAGCGGCCCATGAACATGAACTGATCCTGTAGTGGACAGAGCTGAGATCAACCTGTAAAACTAAGCCCCAGACCTTGTACCCGTCTCACCCTGGGTCCAAAGTGTACCTAGTTCTGTCTCCCACATAAGCATCCCCATTTGAGTGATAGATGTCTTCAGAGATCCAAAGATTTACTGATGAGAGAGAAGTATGAGAGGAAGGCTGGAAAAAAGAAAGCCTTCTGACTGTGCATACAACCTCAGCCAAACGTTTATCATTCTTTCTGAAGTGTAGCTGGGTTTCCCAAGTACAGGACTGTAAGAAGGTAGTAGCTTCAAATGCTTTTCTCTTCTACTGTTTCTGTACAAAAGAACACGGTGTTGGTGTATACTTCAGGCTAGATCCACTAAAGGAGCTAGGTGCACAGAAGTTAAATACTGCAGTATTTAATGTCCTGGAATGAAATACAGAATCTTGTGCACCTACAGCAATTTGTTTCAGGTGTTTTAGAGCAGCACAGAGCTACTGGCAGAAAGATGTGTTGTTAGCTCTCAGGGACTGTAAAGTGTCCACAGAGGGCTACCAGGTAGACTGGTTACCAGAGCCTGGGCCTACACAGAAGTAAATACGTGGTATTTTGCAGGTAGAAACAAAGCAGGGAGTAAACAGCCATTTTTTGTGATGTGAGTTAAAAGTGGACTTCTACCAGGTTAAATGTTGGGAGCTATCATGCATCACACCAGCCATAAATCTACAGCAAGGTGAGAAAGTTTGCAAATGATACTACATTGTTTAGAGAGGCAATGACATAAGTTGATTGTGAAAAACTGAAGAAGAACCTTAGAAGACAGCATGACTGGTTGATAAAATGGCAGGTTAAATTCAGTGTATATTCTGTATCTACTGATGACAGCAGACAGGCTTGGTGGGTCCCAGGCCTGGTGTAGCACAGCCCTCGACCCATGCAGGAGCCTTCCTGCCTCTGCCTGAGAGCAGGGTACAGGAGATACCAGTGCACAACCACGAGGCAGTGGCTGGAGGCCTTGCAGGAAGGCCAGGTGGGTTCCCCAGGCTGGTGCAGGCAGGAGCACAGGAATACTTGCCATAAGTCAGCATCACACAGATTTTACAGTTGAAAGTTATCACAGTTCTGGTACCAGGGCAATGGCTGGTACCAGCAAGCCCTGGCAGTAGGAACTGTTTGGGGAGCAGAGCCAAAAATGAGGCCTTCATGCATGCCATGGCAGCTACGCTAGCTGACTGCAAGTGCTACAGGAGCTCATCTGCTCCACAGCTTACTAAGCTATGTTGAACGCCATGCCAATGCTAGAAATAACTCGAAGTGGAAAGCATTCTTCAGTAGTCTGCAGCTTCATCTGCACGCAACTGCATCTTCTGGGATGCTCCTGCTGGAGAGGCTGTTTATATATGAGATGCTGACTATGTAAAAATAGGCCTGGCACAACATTAAGCAATGAAAACCTACATATGGATGAAGAATTTAAAACCAAATTTAAAATCAAGGGCTTCAAAAACAATTCTTCTCCCCAGTCTGTTACAAATTACACAGCCTTCAGCATCAGTTTAAAGAAACAGCACTTCTTGACAGCAGTTAGCCTCTTTTTTCATTACCAGAGCTCTTTCAGCTCCTCCAGATCAATAGCACTCCTATGTATCTTTATAAATCTGAGTAGCAGATCCATTCTCATAAAGTTGACCCCATTTTGCTTTTCTGCTGAAAAGCTGAATCGAATAGTATTTTAAGATATTTGATACAGGGAGATTAAATTCTCTCTTAGTTATACCATGAACAAAAGCCAAAAACGAATGACAAATGCTACATAGCTTGGTATATTTTTTCCCTTGAACTTCCAACTTCCTGATATCAAAGTTATTTTTATCTTTTCCTTTTACATTGCCTTTTGCAATCCTGGAAGTTCTCTAATGTGAATTGACCAAGTTAAAAGATGCCTGTATTCCTTAACCTATTAAAAAATGTAACCCTTTTAGTTTATAAAACTGACGTTTTTACATTTTGCAATGGCTAGAAGTGTTTACTTTTAGAAACAACATGGATAATTAACTGAGGCAATCTGAATCTATTCTTCTCCCCACTAAATTTCAAATTTATATTCAATATATTTTATACCAGCATAGAGCTGTTCCTTCTGTGCTGTGAGGACTCCTGTGGAAGTTAAAGCAAACAGAATTTTCTCTAATCACTGGATCTTATAAAAGAAAAATGTTTGAGTTCCTTTCTAGATTAATTTTACAGCATCTGTAATCTGGACTGAAACTAATATGATTTTAAAATTCAGGTACTCTTTTTTTATTGGTGTCTTCTATGTGAATAATTCTCAGATAGAGGAAACCAGGCTGCTTATCTGTGTATGTCCTCTCATGTTGCTAAGGCTTTTGTAGAAACCTTGTCACAACAGATATAGAAACAAAAAGCACGTTTCCCAAGCTTGCTAATAGTCATATACGTAATTAGCTATAAACAGTTAATACAGGCAAATGTACTTCAGCTGCGTGTAAGTGAACTACTCAAATAGAAAATAGAAATACACGATATTTTACAACTTGATTGTAAATTGATTGTAAATAGATGATGGCAAGAAAACAAATGTAATACTACAGTTTCCTTTCATTAGGAACATTAAAATGAAACAACACAGTTTTAGTTTTCCGCTGACAACAGACGAGTTTTCATTAAGATTTTGAAGCAGTCAGAGAATTTACACAGATCTGTTAGCAAACCCAGCTTACTAGTAGGGCTAGTATGTGTGGAAGCCATTATGATTGCTTTGTCCAGTTATGGAGGTATAAGTTTTCTTATGGATGTAACACATCTGTAGATGATGATGATGATTTTAATATAATCTGTTGACAGAATAAGGCTCTAATTACTTGTCAACCTAGTACCTTGATAATAATCTCCAAGGTAGCTAACAGTAGACTGAAACACCCATATCTTTGTAATCTAAGAAAAGAAAATGGAGAAACACAGACTTCTGATGCTGGTTCTGCCTTTAATTCACTGTGCAATCATCAGCAAATCAAAACTCCTGAACCTTTCCCCCTGCGTTTTTGAATGAATGTGGGAAGTAAATCAGAAATTTCCCAAACTCACAAACTGAAATCCCCCCTGTGTTTGTCAGAGGGTGGATCCATTTCAATTCCACCCATAGGAATATCACTCAGTCCCCTTTTTCCAGTCTTTTCTACCACTCTGCCCACAAAAGATTGAATATTCCAACTAGGGACTCATTTATCCAAGCACTTCTTAATGCGTGCAAGATGGAGTTCCTCACTGAAGATTTTGGAATGTACACATGTGTACTCTGCTGAGAATGGAGAGGGCAGAACCTGCCTCCACATATTACAGCTCGGCTGCACTGGTGCTCTCTAAGGCACACACAAAACAGAACACACAAAAAGACACTTTCTTGTTGAGATGATGCTGAGGATGCAATTACTTATCAGCTTTTTTAAGAATGCTGTAACTAGCAACAAAATGGAGCCAGCTGTAACCTAGGAAACCACTGTGAAATAACCACAGAGTAAGTGAACACAACCACTGTGAAAGTTACATCTGTAACAGACATCAACATCTGGATAGTCTCCTTCAATCTATGAAAAACCTGTGGCTTCTTACTAATGGGCTTTTAAATAGAATAGGTACACAACAAGGATTTTGGTCTATGGCTGCTCAGCAGAGAGCAGGAGGTGCTCTGGATGTAGCAGAAATCAGGGGCTCTGCTGTCTTCTCAGAGTGGGGCTCCACTAAAAGCATGATATCAGTCTTAACTGAGGGCTTTGTACATACTTTTAGCTTAACTGTGAAGTTTACAGGCAGTTTTTTCAAATTTGTATTACAAGCTATGCACACCATAAAACATTAGAAAAAGCCCTTGACCCAGAAAGAAACACATTAAACAGAAGAGCTGTAAAAGAAAGAATGGTATACACAGGTTGCATGCAAAGTAAATGTAAATACTTTGGACATAGTGAAGCAGATTTCTTTACTTTCAGTTAGATGTGGAGGTCAGGAGGTTGCTTTTATTTCTTTCAAATGCAATTAACACAGAATTTCAAAGCTTTAGGATGTTCACTGGTAGCTCTCCTCTCCACACCCCCACTAATTTCTGGGTTCAACAGACACCCCTACTTACTCATCTGAGGAGGCCTATTATCCTCAAATGAAGATTAAAAAAAAAAAAAAAAAATAGAAAGTATTTCCCAATACTTTGCAGCACTTAACATCTTTTGGATACAAACATCCCAAAGCCCAGGATCAGGAAACCTGTACAATCTTCAGTGCCACTGAAAAATTCTGAACCTAAATACCTTCAGCCATGTGTCCTCCACAGCTAGTCTTTATTCAACAACTACGTTTCCTACCAGAAAAAGTTTTTTTTTTTTTTTTTTTGTTTTTGTTTTTGTTTTTGTTTTTGTTTTGCTTTGTTTTGTTTTTTGTTTTTTGTTTTTTGTCTGTCTTTTGCAAACACATAGTTCTAGCAACTTCACTTCTTCTGAGCAATGTCATTCACTGCAAGTGTTCTCTTTGTCTCTGATGGTGTCACTCTTGAAGTAAAATACTGGCAATTGGGATTATTTCTTCTATTCAACCACCAGGAACAGATCCTATGATTGCTTATCACAGAGTAATACAGTATCTCTATTTTCATCTGAAAAGACATTCCTCTTATACTTTGCCAAGTCTTTTTTTCCTTCTTCCAGAAGTGGAAAATACCAGTATGCTACCTGTGCACACGTTTATTTGAAATATATAAAGAAACAAAACAGAAATTTGGAGTCACAATGACTTCACACATAAAGTCGGACATCAAAGATTTCCTACAACCAAATGAAGCACAGCCTTTTAAGTGAATGTAAGTAAAAACAATACAAACTGCAGTAAAGTTAAGACTTGGATTTAAACTTCTGCTTTAGGCTCATCACAAGATCCCCTAGATTTTAATACTTAGTTATTTAATAAACTGGGGAATTTTGCTCCCAAGCTTCATCTCTGGACTGACTATTGCTGGAAATGTCAGCTCTAGGATACACAAAGTACACTGAATTGCTGTACTTGTTGAACTTTTAGAACTGTAATAGGAAAACATAGATCAGACAATATGCAAAGGAGTTGAGTTGCTCAAGACTGTTTCCTTAAACAGTATTCATACTGTAATACAAGAGAAGAGGGAATTGTTTGAATAAAGATATATATATATATATATATATATATTGCGTCAAGGTAATTTTTTTCAGATGACACTCAAGGCTGATTATGTATGAAAGGGAAATTATTCTCTAATCCAACAGAGGATGATCTTTGCAGATCAGAATATCAACAGAGAACTGTGGTAAAATTCTTTAGTTGTCAAAGACTACATTATAGATGGGCTGTAAATTAATGGATTTTGGTTCTAAATACAGACACTCTTCCCATTCACAGAAAATTAAACATTCCAGAAAGGAGAAATATCGAGGATTCACTTTCTTTCTAAAATTATCTGACAGCTCCACTGTTTAATGACATACAGCCTGTCATTCCTCAGGAAAACTGTGAAAGCCACAGCTGCCATGTCATCTGAAGCTTACTAATGCACTGTTCACATAATTAATAAAGCCATATGGATGGACTGGACTTTATTGGAAACAACATCAGCATACACAAAAGCTTGCATCCTTTTCACTTATGATACATTGCTGATAGCTGTGACTAAGAAGACAAGAGTACATATTAGCTATGTCTGTGCATCTGAGTCAAGGTTGTGTATGCTAATATGACATTTTCTTAACTTTTGACTTCCTAGCTCCTCATCCATAATATTTTTGTAACAGATTTTCAAAAGGAACTTGTTTATCTATAGCAAAACTAATGTCATTTCAGGGATAACTTGCAGGTGTTAATTATGATTTCTTACTCCTCTGAGGCTATACAATACTAAAAGACTTAAGCTGTAAGTGTCTAGGACTACAGATATGAAGGAATTATTATTATTATTATTATTATTTTTGTACAACCAAAGCACAGTTACATCATTTAGTTTATCAAGCCAAGTCTGTGATTGTAGATCAGCCTCACAGATTCAACACGTCTCTATTCAAATGCTAGTGTCATGCACTACCTATTTCTGTCATGAGTGTTTTTCATCTATAGTTTGACCAAAGGCTTTAAATTAACGCAGTACAAATGTGACCACTCTCAAAATGCCCATGTCTTTCCACTGTTGCAGACAGCTTAACAAGACTTCCTAGTATGGTGTGAGATCACTTTCCATCTCAAAAAAAAATAAAAAATGCTGCAGCTAAAATTATGTGAAGGAATGGAGAAGTATCTCTATTAAAGTGGAAAGTTCCTTTTTCACTTTGTAAAATTCACCAATCTTGTTACAATGGATACTTCAAAGTGCTTCAGGTCTTCAAAGCAAAACCTGACATGCCAGTCACTGTCCTCACCATCCAATGCTCTAACATTGTGTCAAAGGAAAACTATTATCTTCTCTCAAATTTCAGATTGTGCTAAACTCAAACTGAAGAAAAAATAATAGCAACTTAAGAGGAAGAGACCCTTGTTAGTGACATATTTTTATTTCTGCTTATCAGTTTGTCTCTCCATTCTGAGCAATGCATTTGCCCACATGCTGCAGTGCTTCCCATAGATGTCCTTTCTGGCGGGGACAAGGCAAGGTGACCCTGTTGAGACGGCTGTAGGGCAGCAAGGGGGCATCTGCTGTCTTCCTACAAGTCTTTGTCAAGCTCCCTGAGAAGACATTTAATAGGGTGAAAGCAACTGACAAGAACTTGTCTTTTTGCCTTTGGCTTTCCTCAGTCTAGGGCAGCTCTTGAATTTATGAGGGCACCAGCCGCTGGAAAGGCAGAGCTGAAGAATGAAGCTTCCTAGAAGATGAACACAGCTCTGGGCACAGCTGGGAAACAGACATGTTGCTGAACATACATCTAGATCACAAATTTGGAATACCAGGACTTTGATTTCCCTTGGAGGAGCTCTTGACCCAGAGGGAAGGTCTTTGGCTGAACTACCAGCAACCCCCAAAACAATAATAAAAAAATGTTCCCCCTGCAAAAAAAAAAAAAAGGGGGGGGGGGGGGCGGGCGAGGACTTCCCTGACCTCTAATGGCTGGCAGCACAATCCTGCCCCTATCCTCAACCCACGATGAAGTTCAGGTAGCTCTGGCTGACAAGAGGTACTATTAAAATGGACAAATGTCATGCCCTCTCTACTCTGTAGCACATCTTTACCTTCATATACAGGAAAATCCTTTGCCCAACACAGCCCAAAATATGATGAAAGTAACAAAAGTAGTTCTGAAAAGGTTGTGTTTGCTCACAGGATGCCTGCCAAGGCACCGTGCAATCTGTGTGTCTCTTTTAATGCTCTTGACACCAGAGGAAAACGGAATGAGGGAAATTACATCTGAAATAGCAAATGTAGGGGTTTTGAGTCACCACCCAGAAGCATCTTTTTATAGATGAAAACTGCAATCGTTTTGACAAGCAAAGTGCCTTTTGTGTGCGTGTGTATGTGTGTGTGTGTGTATGTATAATTTGACTTATCTGGGTTTGCTTTTTATAGATCTTTTTCCTGGCCACAATGTCAGTTTTCTGATTACTGCCTTTTCCAAGTAAGACATCATTTGTTTCCATTTGTAATTAAGACATTAAAAATTACAGCTGTGTTCAGTCATAAAAGCCGAATTCTGTTATATCCTTTCCTAGTAATTTGGTTTTTACAAACAATGGGATAGAGGTAGAAGGCAAAAACATTTACTTATTGCATCACAGGAAATCTGTTCTCCAGAAGTAAAATAACCATGAGTTTCTAAATTCTGACTTTGTACTAGAGGTCACTTCCATTCAGGGTGGAATAGAAAATGTTATTTGCTACTCTTTATTGCTAAAGAGTTTAATGTTTTCTACAAGTATTTCTGTGAAATATAACATGCAATTTGTTTTTGTGAACATTAGCACAAATAAAACTTGACAGAATTATATGTTTGCAATGCAAAAGTGAGCAAGGTCAAAATATAGTTAAGATCAAACCATATTCTCTTTAAAATTTAGTTCCTTTTTGAGGAAAAAGCTTACTGTAATATTACAGTTCCAATATGAAATACCACCTCTACCATGAAAATGCTCTTTTCAAATTGGGCAATAATTTGAAAACTCAGCTGTGGAGTATTTGCAATACTGTTAATGCTCTTATGTAAGTCAGCATTCATTCACAGAGAATAATGTAGAAGGAACAAGCAATTAAATTGTACAATTCACTGCTTTGCTAAGCTCAGTATATTGAGTCTCATTACTCATTGTACAAGTGCAACATTGGTAGTATCAATTGTGAAAATATTTGACTAATTATGAAAATATAGTAACTGTGGTTTGAAAACCTATATGGCACACAAGGTCTTTGAGTCTTATTCCAATTTAGTTTTGTCTGGCTTCAGTTATCAGACAGTTCTTAAACTCTTAGATTTTTAGATTTTACAGTTCTCTGATGGATTGTAATATCCATTTGGCACCTTCCCCAGGAAGGGGATCAATCACCTCTCAGGCTCTTTCTGTTTACTTAAACGAATTGAGATGCCTCACATTTTAAGACACTTTAGTTCTAGAAGAAATTCTTCAACTCTTGTCTGACACCCTTCCTCCCCCCACCCAAAATTTTCAACTTTCTGGTCATGACATTCCTGTTTTCACATCAAGATCACCTGTTCTTGTTGCATCATACTGTGAGTGCACAGGTAGTTGCATGGCCTTCATGACCCACAGATACTTCTCATGTCACCTCTTTCTTAAATGTAGACCACTATTTGGGAGGCAGTTTTATAACTGTGCATGTAGCTATATAAAAATTGCCTTTGCTCATGACCTCAGTTGCTGAGAATGACTGCATCTTTCTTTACAGTTCGCACCAGTCTTTGTGTCATCCACAAGTTCTGTGAGGGGTCATTTCTACTCACCTCCAGATCGTTGGTTAAAATGTGGCTTTGTACCAATGCCTGTGAAAGTCCAATGAAATCACCCCTATCCATGATAATTTGTCATTGGCAACAGCTTTTTGACATCTGTTCAGTACATTAGAATGTCGTAAGTTACTAAGTCAAACCCCTATAATAAATTACAGTCCATCGTTTCTACCCGATTATATTCAAACAGATGTGTCATTACATCTGAGATTTAAATCAAATTTGTTGACAAGATCTCTTTATAAAGTCATGCTGTCTGTAATTCATTACTTTCTTGCCCTTTAATTCTTTATTAATTTAATTTCATTGGCACTTTCTTGTTTTTGTCAGGGACAGGTGTCAGGCTAACCAGCATATAGTTACCTTGGACACTTTACTTGATGTTTTTAATAGGGAAAATATACTATATATTGCAACAATAACTAGCACTTTATCGTTGCTTTTATTTTATTTTACCAGAATTTCCTCTGATCCAAGATTTATTAAAAAGAGCATCAAGGAGACTATAGGTGTCCTTATCTATCTTTTTCAGGATTTCTGAATACATATTACTGTATCTACTTATTTAAAAATATTTATGCTGAGTACACATTTCTGCAGTCCTTCCATGTTATTAAAAGGCTGGAAAGTCTGCTTCCAAAATAAAATGCCTTATAGTACTTACAAATATAGGTCTGAAATAATTTTTGTACATTTTCTACCTTTTGGTGTACTATCAGTAATTTTGCTGACTCTAGTTTAAGTTGAAGATGTACCATACTTAGGATTTCTTTAATAACAGACATACTAATCTGTTCTTCTTATCCTCTTCCATTTTTTTTCTTATCTCCAAAACCCACTAATTTTTATTTACCTCAATCTTTTTTTTTTTTTTAATTTTTATTTTATTTTCAATATTTTACAACTTCTACTTGATATTAATTATCTATTTTTGCTTTGTCCTACTTGTTTTGTTCTGCTTTTCATCTGTGTTTTATATCTGGTTTGGACAAACTATCAGCTGAAGCTCTCTTCTACCCTATATCACAGAATCACAGAATAGTCTGGGTTGGAAGAGACCTCCAAGATCACCGAGTCCAACTTCTGACCTAACGCTAACAAGTCCTCCACTAAACCATATCCCTAAGCTCTACATCTAAACATCTTTTAAAGACCTCCAGGGATGGGGACTCAACCTGTAGTCGATAAAGAATTATGTTTCTTGAATAATCATTACTAAACATTAACCCATTTCTAAGGGTTAATTTTTCATTTCAAGAACAATAATTATACAATATTTATATTGACAAACATGTAACACCTACATTCAAATTTAGCAACTATATTTTGTAAACACATTACTTGAGCACAGTAAAAAAGTAAACACATCATACATTTTGAACCATTTATATGTTCACATAAGCAGTCATGCTAGCAAAACCTTACAGAATAAACTATGTTGGAAGGAATGAACAAGCCTTGTGATTTAGGTCTGTGTAAGCATGTGCATTTCCTTATTATGATCACTCTTTATAAGTGCCTGCTGTCGTTTTCAAACTGTTCATAAGCCTGCTTTCTTACTGAAGTCTTTTACAATTTAACTGTTTTCTTCTTTGTCTTCCTAATGCAGCCTTGTTGTGACTTCCATGAAGAATTTAAACTCTGTACTGGCTATTGTCAGTCTGACAGGCTGAGAAAGCTAGTTAATACCTTACTTCCAATTAAGGATAGTATTTTATTAAAATATTTTATTAAAATTAAAAGTATTTTATTAAAATACTATTTCATTTAAAATTAATATAAATGCTGAGCATGGAGACAAAATTATTTCTAAAGAAATGTAAGTACATCTTTCCTTTGTGAATGATTATGAACTCTTCTATTTGAGGCAGTATATAAAAATACAGTATTTTAATGGCTTTGATTAGTTTTCTGTAGTTCCTATCCTTTCATTCTTTTAAATGCTAGTTGCCACCATCATGAGCTCTTTCCTTTCTTGATTGTGTTTAATCCCAATGTTCTCTTCATTAAAAACAGAAATAAAGCCCTTATTAACCTCTGACCACTGCACATGAAAATACATTCTCTCATTTCTTAACCCTATTTACTTCTTTTGCCTTCTCTCTATAAGTCCAAAAGGTCTTTCTTGCCTCCTGCTCCTTTCTCCAAAACCATAACTTTGGATTCCTTCCTTCAGTTATATCTTTAGCACTCTTTCATCGACTGATTTTTTGATCTGTCTCTTCTTTCAGGGTCCCAGTTCTTTTTTGTCCTTTCTTAAGATCCACCTATATTGACAGTCAGGGTAAATCCTTTGCATACCTCTCACTGGATTTCAGATGGAATCATTTAGTAAATTAGTATTTCATTATCTACATAATCACCTGAAGACCTTAACACAGCTTTCCACATAGTTGTTTCTGATTCTTTTTATTAGCCTTATTAGGATTTTATTTTATTATTTTATTTTTTATTTTTTAAACAGACACTACAGGTAAGAAGGAAAAAAAAAAAAAAGAAAGAAAGAAAGGACTGAGGAATTGATTGTAATAAGGGAAGAATTTGTTTTCCAGAGACCTGTAGACAAGTCCATGTACATAGCAAAGATTGTACAGATTCGGCATGAGATATGGAGCTGGTCACGATTTGAGATAGACCAGCAGCTGGGTTTGAACTGATAGATCTAGAACATTGGCTTTGGGCTTCCAGAGATTAGAGAAGACTGTAGCTATGTGCATATATGGTACCTCTGAACTGAGCTTGAAGTATTAGCATAGGAAAATGCGACCATCACCACTTCTCTGTGCTGAACTCTGCCCTCTAGTGAAGAAGACAAGTACAGCTGCCTATTTCCTTCTAGATATAACTACATATTGTATGTGTTTACATAGATAGTACATATGAGTGCTAGTAAAATACTGCCCTTAAGTTTATGGATGACAACAGAACAACATATTCAAGCATCCTCCCATTTGTGGAAGAGATTTATGATCCTCAGCAGCATTTGTTCTCTTAATCTTCTTTCCTGCTGTCCATGACCACACAGAAATCAGTGATAGGACTGCAACTCCACCACCAAAATCCTTGTAGTTCCCCATTGACATTTTTTGATAATCTCTTTGAACAGGCAACAGAAAACTACAAAATAGTGTAGCTGCAAGAGTAGCCTCCAAAGCTTTTTAAAATGAGCCTTGACAATGTACAGGGCAAGCAAGGAGCAGCCTGCACTGGTGGAGGGGTAAACTGGATGGTATTTTCCAGATTTGATATTTCAGAGGCTCTGAAGTTTAGTTTTGGGTGATTAAAACAAATAGTGAGTGTGCAAACTATGTGTGTTTAACATGTTTTTCTTGATTTTGTAAGGTATTCTGATGTACAAGGTTTACAGTCATTTTACCCATGAACACAAGTCATGTATCTCAGAACAAGTGTTGCCAAAACTGTTGTTTGTCTGGGATGGGACAGCACACTATAGAATATAATTTAATAATTAAAACAAAGTGCTTGCCATGGCTATACCACAGTCCCATGCATGACGGAAAATACTGTGACGGGGACCGTGTCACTGTACTTCATTAACTTGTCCCACATCTTAATCCAGATTGAACTAAACTCTGTGGCTGATTACTTTCTATGCTAATTTGTGTGGCTCTCTAGCGTTGTGCCTTCAGAAAGAGAACGTGATCCAGGAACTTGGATTTCCTCCCCATGTGGCTATATAAGGTCCACATAGCAAACACCGAGAATTAAGCAGGGCAGGTTGTTTCACATTTAATCAATTGCGCAGGCACGTAGGATAGAAAATAATCCTACTGCACACTTTGTTTAGAGAAATTAAAGCTTTCTAAAGGATGAAAAATATATACACTTATCAACTGAATTTCAAGTATTATAATTATCCACAGTTATATGTAAGCAAGATGAAAAAATCTCCCTTAGTTTTAACAAGATCTAAACATGAAAATAAGCTGATAAAAGAAATTTATTGCATAAAAATCAGAAGCAAACTGATAGAGCACATTTTAAATACAGGTTACTTAATAATACCCTATATTTCCTAATCAAAGGAGTGCAGTTTTCAGGCCAAACATTTTTATTTCCAGAGTTATCCTGTTGATGTTTAAACAGCAAAATGTAAGTACTATAGTCTATCAATTCACCTGCCTGGAACTGTAAAATACATCTGAGACTAATGACAATTTGGCCATCATAAAAAAAAAAAAAAAGTAAAA
>CM021767.1:47362499-47514293 GCA_011076525.1 Nettapus auritus | reverse complement strand
AAGAAAAACAAAAAAAACAAAATTAAAAAAAATTTTTTTTGCTTTTTTTTTAAATTTTAAAAAATTTGAAGGAACACAACCCCCCCCCCCCCCCCCCCCCCCGTAAGATGTGGTAATCTCTTTTCATGTGCAGTATACAAGTTTCAAAATTTTTCAATTTCAGGCTTGTTGGGCTGGGATCATAGCCCCATTTAAAATTAACACACACATTTGTCACTTTACAAGTGAAAACAATGAAAGCACTTGCAGATTCTGACAACATACCTTGAAAATAAACTTACTTACACAGACACTCTCTAATGCATGCACATTAGGTCCCCACACAAATACAACTAAACTTTTGTGCACTATCAATTTGTCCTCTAGGTAGAAATGAACATTTGGAAATAGGACAGATTAACGCTTCCCCCAGCTGCTTAAACTACTGGATTTTGCCCATGATGCTGTCTAAATTTAGTATCTTATTAAATTAAGTTTGATAGGTGAAGTGACAGCTAGAAAGACCTTGATACATTAGAAGTAGTGGCATACAAGGAAAAGAGCCGTCAGCTCTAATGTTCTTGGGAATATGAGAATCTTTAATTTAGAGTCACCGTGCATAGGTTAGGTTTTGTTTGATGCCCTCAACTGAGAAAAGCTGTCCTCAATATTTAAATCTTCTTTTAATAAAATTACTGTTTTCTGAGTTCAATGTCAAGCTGGGATTTTTTAAGACATTTGAACACTTGTTTAAGAGTATTACCCGAGTCTTTTGTGCTGTCCTATATAGTAAAACATCCATTATAGAACTGATACACAATTAGAAAGCTTCTGCTTATATAAGCAATAAAGGTAGTACTGCGTTTCCATCGTGAAGGATGTGCAAATTTCTGCTTCAGAAAAAAACATGCAAGTTCAAGATATGTTCCTTAAAGTTGATCTGTAATACTCTGAGAAGATATGACACTATGAAAATTAATACTTAACTTTTGATATTCCGAAAGTAATTAAAATGCTCTAAAATCTGAGTTGCAAGGCAACTGTCAGCTATCCTCAACTGTATGGTATTCCCCAATTTTATTTCAATCTCATTTTTGTTTTCTTTCCTAATGAGGGACACAAATGTTGCTTTTGCAGTTTCTTCAGTTTTCAGGGTCACTTCAGAATATTTTCTTTGCAAAATATCTGTGCCCTAGTTTGAGGTCTCTCTCCCCCCATTTATTTTAGCTTTCACTGCCTGAAAGGTAAAATTGTCCTGTTAACCTAGTCTAAAAATGTGTGGGTAGACAAGAATGAAATCAACATTGGTTTCATATTTTAGTTTTATCTGGGACAGGGTTTAATAAAGATCTCTTTATAAGATCTTTGAAACGTGGTTTAAAGTCAGTTATTTATATGCCTTACACAGTGGAGCTTTCTTATTTAATACAGTCAAAAACAACTATATAACACAGACAAAAAGTATAACTGTAGAGAGCATAGTAGGAACACTTTTCTGGTAATGCTGGAGTAATGAAAAGATGACCAAACTTGTGAATTATTTCCCTTTACATTCCACACAATGTTTATACCTACTAAAATGTTGCTATAGGACATCCTTTGGAAAAGTTTAACAACACATGGCCAGTGTCCATAGTTACACAGAGCTGACAACTCCTTGACTGTGGGCCATGTGAACTTGTTATGCGCAAACATTTCTAGTATTGATCCGTGGAACTGAACACAAATATCATTGTTACAAACATCATCTTACTGGAAATAGACTAGAACACCCTGGAGTCTCACTCCAAAGATCTGTCCTTCAAGATCAAATATGAGAATTTTTGGCAAGGTAACCTTACACTGCTATTGCTATCATTTCTGTTTAGTGAAAAGAAGATCCAATTTCCAGAATTTTCAGCATGGTACTCTTAACTTCCACAAGGGATTAGAAGACAAATTTACTTTAAAAAGCTGTTGAAGATCTTGGTGCTTTCTGAATACTCTGAATGTCTCGTATACAGCAATTCTTTGGACTTTAGCAGCTCCACACAAGGAGGGGGCTGTACACCATCTACAACTGGTATCATACTGTTAGGTGTGTTGCTCACAAAGTGTAGCTTCGCTACCAAAGGTAGCCAGGAAGAACAGAACCTGTTCCAAGGTGATCACAATTTAGCTTGCAGAAATACTCTAAGAGGTGAAAAATAAGCACGACAAGGGACAGATGGGCTGCAGTAAGAAGACTATCTTGCTAAATTAGCAATTTAACAAGATAGTGTGGCTACAGGGAAACTTGTTAAATAATTTTTTCCTTCTAATTTCTAATTTTAAGTCCTAAATTCTAATTTTAGGGGCATCCAATATAATGGGACCTGTCAGGAATAATCTGATTTGGATGATTTTTCTTCTCTTTATTTTTCTCTAAGAAAAATATAGAGGTGACAGGAGTCTGAGAAGAATGACCAACTGAGATAGAGAATCTGGGAGACTAGTCAGATTAGCTTGGAAAAAAATGCAGAGACAACACAATGAAGAAATGTTAAAGTTACTCCCAGTGAGAAGGAAGAGAAGGAGAAACAAGTTAAAAACTGCATACAACATACATACTCCTATATGGTCAAGCTATTTGATCATTAATTATAGTAAAAGCAAATGAACTAAACAAAATTGAAGGGTTCTGGCATAAGCACTGACCTACACTGTTTACTTTTTCTAGCAGAATGGATGCACATCTGCCACTTCTTCCATAGGAAAGTAACTTTGCAGGCAGACAGATTTGCTGATGACACCACTCTGCTGTATAGAACATGCTTAGAAGATATCCTGCCAAAACCTGCAAAATACTTCATCACTGCTCCTTTTCATTTTGCAGGTTTGCATATGTTGGACTTCAGTGATTTTTCTTTGGCAGACATACTTCAAATTAAAAATCTTATAAAGGCTGTAAAGATGACTGCATCTTTTTATACAAGGTTTACATATCTAAACTATTGATTAACTGAAGCCTTTACATTTTTTGAACAATTTTTGAAATGGTTTATCTCTAAATGAAGGTGACAAACAAATTATTCTCACTTGAGTTTGGGATTTTGATAGTAGATTTCCAGTTTCACAGAGAATTTACAGGTCCCAGCAAGTGGTAAAAACCATCCATCATTTTAAAGGGTCATTGCTGGTAGCTGTGAATTCATCTCTTTCAAATTAAATGTTTTGACATGGGCTAAAACCATGAGTGATGCTTTGCAATCGCTGTAGTCTTGCATGGTTGAATCAGGCAGCATTTCCTACGTGTCATGAACCTTGGCCCCAGCACAATAGAAAACAGACACTTTTTTTTTCCTTTCTCCTCTTGAATCGGTTATATTAAAAGCAACTAAAACTTTCTCAAAGCAACCTAGCTATTTTCTTCCCAAATGGTGCACTAAGTTGTTAGCATCTGACATGTCAAGAATGTGAAAACATAAAAGCCTCACACTTTCACCAGCACATCTAAGAAAAGCTGATGGAAAATATAGCTGGAGGGATTGGGTGGAGTAGACAGACCCTGTTTGACTCTGGCTGACTTTAATATCTAACAGATGGGGCTCCATATCACTAGATACTTCAGCAATGGTTCTGAAAGAATATGCTTACTGCAGCCTTCAAGGCCTTTAATTTACTGTGTGTTTTTAAACGTGTTCAAGTATAGCTGCCTCTGATTGCCTAGAGATATTTTCCATAGGTCTAAAAGGCTATCTTTTCATTTCCAACAGCTGTTTTTCTAGCCACAAGCTCAACATAAATAATAAAATAATAATAAATAATGATAATAATACTCTGAAGATGCACTGCAACACCCACCTCTCTTTCAAAAGCTGAAGAACACCATGAAATTACCTCTCACGCTACACTTAGTCATCAAAGCCTCCTACCACAGCTAGAGCCCTTAAAAGGTGAAGAACAAAAAGGGAGCCATTCTGGTGAATATGCCATTCTTCCTGCATCCCTTAAAGAGATCTTTTTTCACAGTTTAAAGCTCTTGCTTCCCCATAGGTTCAGAAGGTGCTGACTGCATGGTTGTAGATATCTGTTGATCTGAGGGGCACCAGCTAGAAATGTATACATTATTTGGCTTGGACTCCCCACTGAGCACCACTCTCTTTTCTGTGGTTTAGGATACCCCAAAACCTCAACCAGCTCTTGGGAATTTTCTAGTGCTTGCACAACACCAAAACTTGTTTTAAGACACCCAATATAGAGAAGAAAAAGGCATTAGCTTTTCTCTACAAGTATTTACCATGTCTCCAAATAGTAACAATTAAGTGCTCTTCAAACCTGACAACTAATGTCATATGCAAAAAATCTGCTCTCACTAACATTAATCCAGAATCTGAACATGCAGTAAATGATTTAGCTCTGATTCATATCTGTGGTCAGCTGGATCCTCAGATCATTGCAATGGTTACATATTTTGCCTTGAAAAATGTCAGAATATTTCCATTTAATAAATATTTATCATATCTGCATTGTCATAAAATTGATTATTGCATCCTAGGGAAATAATAAAAATCATTTTTTCATCCCCATCTGTCTGAAAACAGCAATATAGAACTGGATTCTTCCACAAGATGGAAAACCTGATCTTCTTTTAGCATGGTTCTTTATTAATGGACTCATTTACTCTCATCTGCTCTCTAAGGCAGATAGAAACTTTTATTTATTTATTTATTTTTTTAACATATACATCTCTTTTTCATGCTCAATATCTTATCCTAGAAATAATCTTCCAGCTATTTAGATTGGTTCTCTGGTGGAATAAAATTGTGCAGCATCACTACTACTTCTAAAATAATAATAATAAAAAAATACATCTGTGATTTTGCTTTGGCTGTTTTATAAGACTTCGTCATGATGTTGAGAGCCTCAAAAAATCCCAGACTAGTCACTTAGTGCTAAAAATGTCCCCCCAAGTGGGAGGGGGGGGGGGGGGGGGGGGGGGGGGGGGATGCAGAGTAGGTTTGATGTCATTGTTAAAATAAGTCACCAACAGCATAATAAACTGAGCTCCTCATTTCTTCCCACCAGAGTCAACCTTCCTGACTGTATTCTTTTTCTGAGGTACAGCTGGTGGCTGTATTAGTATTCTTGCAGTCTTTTTTTTTTTTTTTCAAAAGGAGTAAAATGTATTTCATCCAACAAAGAACCTTTTGCCCTAGAAAGGCTGATGGAAATGGTTTAACGAAAACCCATGTATGTTAGAAGACTTACTCATGAAGTCACTGTCTGGTTTTTCTTACTAAAATATTGAATGGCTATATAATCACTGCAACTACTACTAGCAGGAGTTGGAATTTACCCTAAAGAGAAAACCTCCTTCATTTCAGAATTGTGTGCCTATATAGTTTCAAAAATGTATCTATTAATTCATACATATGCTGAGCTGAAACCTATAAAAAGGGAGTAAGAAACTCCTAAACGACAAGTCATCTCAGGTTCTGCAGCTCGTTTTTTAGGGCTTCCTTAGTGGTAAAGTCTACAGGAAACAAGCTTGGGAGATCAGTCACTGGTATTGTTGAAAGATTAACTGAGAATTAATAAAATCCTACTATATTTTAAAATGCTTAAAAAGGCTTTTAAAGCTTAACTTGACCCACTGATACATACTTACTTACAATATATATATCTTTTGTTCCATACAACTTGTTTTAAAGCATTTATGAGTCAGATAGCTATTCTGTTTTTTAATCCAACCTCTCTGTGGCACTGCAAGCTCAACATAAAACATCCTCCTCAGTGGTTTTTGAGTTGTTCAGAATGCCTAAGTATAAAACTGTTTTCTTTGTCTTTTTATCACAATAGCATCTTAAAAAAAAAAATATGACATGTCTGTATAGCTTAGCAAAAGAAGTACTTGGCGGGGGTAGCAGGGACCCAAATCGTTATTTCCAGCTAATGCCTCCTCCTGATACAATACCACCATTTTGATAGGAACAATATTATTCTATCTAGAATAACCTATTGTGCCCATTGCATTACAGCTGAGAAATTAAACTTTTTCTACTGCTGGAATCTAAACAGCTGTGATCTAGGTTGTCTAGGTATTACACACAGAAATAAAACACTTAGTATAGTACAACAGCCTATTACAGAGATAAAGTGGTGCAATCCTGATAAAGTTACAGAAAAGGAAAAGAAACATTATCTCATTGTGAGAGTGTTTTGTGGATAACAAGCAACAAAGCAACATTTATTTTGTGTGCTAATAATTAATGGACTGTGCAGACTGCAGCTTTTTTTTTTTTTGGTCTATATCATTTCTAACTGTCCTTTTTCTTTACTGTGCAATCAATTCCTTCATTGATGTTCTCTCTCTCTTGTTCTTTCTTTCTTTTTCTTTTAAGTTTTGCTTTCAGCATGTGGTTTTCTTTAAAAACCCATATTTTGAGCAGCTTAAACAGTGTTTTTACAAAGGTGCTGCAGTTGTTTTAAATATGCACATGTACAGTTATGTACAGTATGTACAGTTATGTACAGTAAATATGCACATGTACAGTTATACTGTACAATCCCACATCTAACCTGCACCTCAAACAATCCACACTTGTGCCCTTGGACAAGTTGTACTTACAGAGAAGCTGTAGAAAAGTTACAGAGAGGGCTGTGTAGAGGGAGACAGTTCTGGGAGATGACAAGCTGTGAGAACGTGGCAGAAGTATGGGAGAAGACAGACCTCAAAGCTAAATGCCCATATGACTTATGCTGCTGATGAATCACAGCTGTTTTTTTTTGTTTGTTTTTGTTTTTGTTTTTGTTTTTTTTTCCTTCTTATTCCTTGTTTTTAAGGAGAT
Organism: Nettapus auritus; assembly: GCA_011076525.1. Lineage (NCBI taxonomy): Eukaryota > Metazoa > Chordata > Aves > Anseriformes > Anatidae > Nettapus > Nettapus auritus. Next base: position 47,507,505 of record CM021767.1, on the reverse strand, counting down.
AGTGCATGGGCAATGTTTATGAAAACATAACACAGTGGATTTTTGCTGACTGCAATGCTTTAGACTGATGTAAGAATATAAGTTAAAGTACATTTTAAAATGTCTACTTCAAAGTATTATCCAGTGGATTTTGTAAATAGGCATGTAAAAGACTGTGTGTACTCTTTTTTGTTTCACTTGGACAGGCTTCTGAGATAGACTGAGTGAGGCAGATTTGTATTTTCAGATCTGAGGTTAAATTAATTATTGCATGAAAAATCCCAAGTGTCTGAGGTGCCTTAGGAGTTTAGGTTTCAGATAAACACAAACAAGATAATCCAGAAAAAAAAAAAAAAAATCACATACATGGAGCTATGAATATGAAATGAGGGAGAACCTGCCCCAGGAATGGAAGGCAAATACTTGTGTGTGCAGGGACCAACCGGGAAGGGTGTCTCTTCTCACACTGTGGCCACCCTGACCACTGCTGAAGCGCTGCATGAATGAAGGGCTGTGTGGTGCTTAGCTGCCAACCGGTTTAAATCACAACACCCTGACATTCCTATCTAAATTAATAACAGTAACAACAACTTTTGTCTTCTATATTGTTGATCTAACCAAAGACGGGGAGGTGACAGCTTAAGTGCAAAACCTGTTAAATGCATTCTACTGGACAATAAGGAACAAATATTGATATTTTAATCTCTCCAAGAATATTTTGCTGACATAGAACAGCATTAAAGCACATATTATTATTCCTAACTAATCATCAAGTACTTCTTAATCCTGCTTGGTGCTCAATTTCTGATACTTAGCTGTATCCAATTATGATAGCTGCACAGCTTTGCCATCTGAATTCTCAGCACACCATTCTTAGTCATCTTGCATTTAGTATACCCAGCCAGCTTTCTCTACTTACATCATGATTGGAATTTAAAACCCAATTTTAATCTATTAATAATATCAGACATGTTTTTATAACAGACCTTTGTTAAATATTTAAGGCAATAGGAAGACTTGCTAACTCTTTTTCCTTCCAGGCCAGACTGTGTGCTAAACTAATCTTGCTAATAGTTGGGCATCATGCTTTATAATTAGATTGTATTTTTTGCAAGTTTACACTGCACTAGTGATGGGAGGACCCTGCATGTTTCCTAAACATTGAGAAGTTATCTAAGATGTGCAGCTTTAATTTTGAGATTTCTTTTTCACAAATCTACAGCTGCTTTCTAATAATGCTTTAAGATAAGATGACCCTTTCATGAGTCATGTAATGAACAGGTAGCATTTAAAGTAGGTGACCTTAAAGCTTTTAAAAATAATTTTGCTGATTTCTTATACATGTAATTAAAAGAGAGAAATATGTAAAGAACATAAGAAGAAAGATCTTCACAAACTCAGTAGGCTTTGCAAACATTTTAATCTCCACTTTAAGACGGATAAAATGAAGCATGGAGTATCTCAGTTTTTAAACAGGGGCACCTGAAACTGAACAACTGTTTCCACTTTCATATTTCAGGGCTATGTGAATTAATGTTTCCCAAAAGAAGATGTTCCTGCAATTAAGTCTCTGGGACAGACAATATCCGCATTTTGGTTTGAACTTTTCTTGGAGACTTTTCCTTTCATGTTGCTATGCCACAGTTTCCAGTGTAACTGCTTTCCTGAGCAGTCTGGGGATAAGCCATCTAATGTGAAAAATGTTTCTATATGCCAAGATGACAAATGCCACTAAGAAGCTATTGACAAATATCTATTTATTTTAATAATGAATAATAATCTATGATTTTTCATGCTATCATTTGGATTTTAGTGACTATTTTAGACACTCAAGTGAAAATATATCCCTCAGATATTTTTAAGATTTACATATTGCCTGTAATAGAAGCACAACCTTTATACCAGGGCCCTTTGTCTTAGAAACAAGACCACAATTACTCTTTTACAATATTCCTTTTTTGATCTACAAATTCAAGATTTGAAAGTTTATACAAACACAGAAGAGAAGGATTAATATGAACTCCTGATTTTAAAATAATAAATAATTCTATTAACTATTTCTATTAAAGTAATAATATTAAATGAACAATGTCTTTGATAATATAGCTTAGTATTCACACATTCTGAAGGAACGCAATGGGCATGCAATTTTATTCTTTTGGTGTACTTGTCAAAATGAACAAAAAATGTATATATATTCATTCTTATCCCCAGGCAGCTCTTAACTCTGATATGAAAAAGAAATCACATATGGTAATAAGTATCAAAGAAATGCTACCATAAAAACCTGTCTCTTTATATTAAAATCCCTTTTTTGATCTGGAAAGGAAGTAATAGAAAACCCAGCAAATAGTTTACAAACTTATGTGAGGCTTGAAAATATTTGTCATGTAAGCTCAGACACATCTATCATTATAGATAGAGGTCAGCAGTGAAAAAGAAAACAGATTCCCAGAAGCCCCAAAGAAAAATGTTCTTGAAACAGCAAGGTCACACAGTCGTGTATACTCAAGAAACAGAGAGGTCTATCACATCAAATAGTGACAATGTGTGTACTATTCAAACTTGAAGGAGGGTGGTGGTTAGCCTCAACATTGGAGTGCTGAACTTTTTCTGTCTAGATACATCTCAATGGCATTTTCCTCTTTTTATGCATGCTAACGCCAATTCTAATTCCTTCCTTAGTTTGGCTGGGTCAGCTTTATCCTCATGGGAGGTAGCATAATTCCAGTGGCAAAACAATTTGCCCAGGAAAGCATAAAAGAGTGTTTTATGAAAAGAAAAAAAAAAATCTGCTGTGCATGGAGGAGCCCACACAAGACCTATGTACCATTTAAGTCCTGTTTAAATCTTCATGCCAATTCATCCAAGTCCTGCTTAAATCTTCTTGCCAGGTGAATTAAGTGGACACATTATCAAAAGCATGAGAAAGCAATTGCATAATTCAGAAGGGGAAAAACAGAAATTCTGAAGAATATTTCATTATTACTCATATTAGTGTAGCATGAGTATAAATATTGTGGATTTATCTTTGTGTACTTAGTCAAAGGCCTGGTTCAGCTTCCCTCATTGGAAATTGCTGAGCTGCCATGCTGGGATCCACATGGCCTTGGCTTGCTGCCCCTGTATTTAGACCTATGTGTCCACACTCATAGTGCAAACTCCTCAGCATCTCACTGAAGGACTGAGGCTCCCGGTTTACAGCTCATCTCTCTAACAAATGAACAGAGACTTCATCGAAAGTTCTGACTCAGTTTCTATTTAATACATTAAAGGTATAAAAGCCTATGGATATTTGCTAGGAAGAAACTTTCTCAGTGTAATGGAACTCACTCTTGCATCGTTCAAATTGAATGGTTCACCTTTGGTGAAATAGTCAGGACTTCCCACACCTCAGTGGGGTCCCAAAGCAAATGATCTCTATTTCCACTGAGGAAAATGGTTGGAGATGTAGAACATTCTTTGTGTTCTTCCGCTTTTCCATGACACAAACTCCTGAGCCACCTGACAGATTAATACATATCACTTATAACCCACATCCCTGCTGCTAAGCTAATTGTCTTGCATAGAACCAACCGATGAACAACACTTCTGAATCAATCCTTCTCAGGGACAGAACACCTGAAAGCAAACTCTTGTTGCCACTCCTGTGCCCATGCTTCCTGGAACCCCAGGGTTCCCCACAAAAGATAACTGGAAAGTAGGAATATTCTCAGTTGCACGTGCAAAGAAATAATCCTCAACATCAGCCAGAACACATAAACTGACTGTAAACAGATCATCCAAGTCATCACCCTTGCCATAAGCCTTTTTTTTTTTTTTTGTGTGTGTGTGTGTGTGTGGTATTCTTTTTTTTTTTTTTTTTGAATATGTAAAAAGGTAAATATCTCCCAAACGGTTTTTTTTGGTGAGATCTCAGTCATGACCAGCCTCTTAATGACCACTTATGATTTCATATTGTATTTAAATGTTCCTATTCACCTTCTTTTTTCTGTATTACATATTTTTTCCCATTTTTACCTGATTCATATTAAATAGTACTACCACTTCTGCATGTCAAACTGCCTTATTTGCCTTATTTTGATGATTCCTGCATCACGCAGTTTTTTTTTTTTTTTTTTTTTAATTGTCATAGACAACCATTGATAACATAAAATAACTATCATATAGACATATGTGAAACTACACCTTAACATCTTGACATCTGCATTAGGTGCCTGGCATTCATATTAGCATGGCAGTGTACAAAGAGGGCACTGTTATATTACCTTAAGTAGTAAAGAAGATTAATGCACTGTATCTCTTTATATCATCACACAGAAAATCAGATCTTAATCCTGCTTTCTGTGTGGGGCAAGAATATGTTCTCCGTTCTTAGTGCTTCTATTCTAATTCCTACACATTTGCTGGATTGCTCTCAGTATTAATACTGCAACGCTTATATAAGATTTTCTCCCATAGAAATACTATTTGTTCAACCTTCTCTCATTGTAAGAAATGTAATATACCTTCCTCTGACTTTCACCATCATACAACTCGTTTCTTCAAGTTTTTTCTCAGCTCATTGCCTTCTGAGCCTTCATTAAATCCTCAGCCTATTCTTCCTTCTGGCTGCTGGCATATTCCTCATTTTTCTTCAGAATCTCCTTCTCCTTTCTGTCTTCTTATAGCCTGTGCTGAAAATTGAATTTCCATTTTCATTCCCTTTGGCTTGTTAGGACCTTAGATTTTGCTAACTCTTCTCAAAACTACTGTCCTTCCTTTGAATCCACAACTCTGTCCTCCCTGTGCTCTCTAGGAAAACTCTAGTTATACCTTCAGCCTGCACAACATCTTGAGCAATCTCATTACCCTTTTTCACTTTTTTTTTTTCTTTCTTTCTTTCTTTCTTTTTTTTTTTTTTTTTTTTTTTCAGAATAGTTCTATGGACTTTGTCCTTAACTCTACTTTCCTCTCTTCATACTATATATTTTGGGGTGATTTAATCTATAGCCCTATTTAATGCCACAATTCAGATATCTACTTAATGTGCCCCATACTGCCTCTGCCATCCACATTACATTTCTGATATTCCTCCAATGTCTCCTCTTGGATTCCGAGTCATGCCATGAAGTTAAATATATTTAAATTAGAGCTTGTTATTTTTCTCTTGCTTGTATTTCTTCATTACTCTGGGCAAAAGAACTATCCTTAGATGTATAACTTGGTATTCACCGTTCATTTTTATGTTTTTCATTTCTTTGTGGTGTTTTGAAGTGTGTTTCTGTGTTTTTCTTATCTGTACACATACCTTGAAATGTTTGGGGAGAGATGCGTTGGCTTGTGCTCAGATTAATCAAAATATCCTTTTTTTTTTTTTTTTTTCTTCCTGCTTCCATTCAGATTGCTGCTGCAGAGATCATCCACCTAACTAGTGCCTTTAATTATGTCACTCTCTCTGCATCCTCCTTCACCTCTTTATTCTTTACAATATTTAGCAGAAGCTATTTGCCATCTCTTCCAAGACCTCTCACAGACTATTCTTTCTTTACATAACATTTGTCATTCACCAACACAGAATATTGATTCCCATTCCTATCTGTGCACTGTGATAATGTCAGCCTCAATCATCCAATCATCTTACTGCTTTCTACCGTTGTGCCCTTCCTCCTCAAAAAAGCTCCTATAAATAGCCACACAGAATTTCTTTCTCCTGTTTCACGTCCTTGACAGTGAAACATCTGTGTGCTCTAATGTACACCTACAAAAATAGTTGAGAGCAATTAGGACACTCATCCGCTGAGACTCCTGCTAGTTGTCCTGTTGCGTTATTTCCCATGTATCCTCACTTCTCTATCTCCATCTGTTGTCTTATATCTTGTCCTTTTTTGTTGTTGTTTTGTTACTTTGATACTTATTAGAATAGGATGTATTCTTTGACTAGTACATATAAATTTCATGGCACAAAAAACTGCGTATGTCTGATTACAGGTGTAAGTTGGTATACTTGAGATCAGAGGAGAAGCAGAGAGAGATTAAAAAAGTTAACAGTTTCCAACTCAGTATATCTACTTATATATTTAATACTGTTGCTTAACATATAAAACTCTTTTCAAAACAACTTGAAATTGCACCTGCTCCAGAAAGACTTAAATTTATATATCTACATATATCCATATATGTTTATAAATAAGACAAGTCTGACCAAACAAAAAAACACGAACCACAACATACCATTCTTTGTTTCCTTCCCCATCCATTCTCAAAAAATACTACCAAAGATACAAAGTCCATATTAGCAACAATCTAAAATGGATTTATTCCGATAGTACTGCCTTGGCAATTGCCTGTCACTATCATTAGCAAGCCTATAGGAGACAATGTTTAAAATCTATAGCTGTATACTTAGAGAAATCAAAAGCTTTCCAAAGCACGTTGACACACTCTGGTTCTTTGCCCTAAATGACAACAACGAGATGCCCAGGATACTTTCCGAGCAGACAACAGAACAAAAAGCACACAGCTCTGTAATTAGGTGTAAATCCTTTGGCTGAATGAAAGGCTATAATGGAGACCAAAAATGGAGTTTGGAAATCCAGAGCTTCACATTGTCAATGCTACACATTACTACCAAGAACGTTAGGGAGTCTATTATACAAAGGCAACCACACGCCCACACAATAAAAGCAGTGTGCTCATGTTGTCTTTTCTTTGTAAAGCTTTTTGGAAAAAAATGATAATAATAAAAACATATAGAGCAATTTTGAGTCAGGATTTCAAAGACTGCAAAATCATTATCTGACACAGGGAGAGCTATCATATGGAAAATGACTACCTTCAGTATTACCTTGAATGCTTGGAATGTTTTATAGAAAAATGAGAAACATTTTTTTTTTCTTATTACTAAACTTTCAAAAAAATTGTATATGTGCAGTATAATTCTAGTAGAAAGAGCAGCACTTAGCTCCACGGTGCACAAGACACTCAGATGCCCAGGTGATAAACGCTATCAGCCATTCGCAGCAAGTCCGGCCAGTCCAACTGACTGTTGGGAACTTCTGATAATATCCTCACAATTTAGAAAGGTCCTTTCATTTTCATCACCTTTTTGAGGAAAGAAGACTGAAATTTTAATTATAACTAAAAAAGAAATGCAAAACGACCTTACAGCACTAAAACACTAGTTAGCGAGACTTTATCTAGCTGTGCTTCCTCCTGTCTTTGAAATCCTGGCATGTTACCAGGGTGATGTGACTCTTTTTTACTGCAAAACAGTAGCCTGCCTATCTGCTGCACACAGCATCTGCTTAAAAATGAGCAAGCTGCCCTGGCAATTTGCAATGTCTACACCTGAAGAAATGATTTGTTTTCTTCTCCTGTGTTTGATTTAAATCATAGTGGTGAGAACTTAGTGACAGGAAACATATGGAATAGGTCTTCTTTGGCTCCACATTTTAAGTGGGGGCCTTGCCCCTTTCTAATTTAAGTTGCAGTTTCTTAGTACTGCAAAATTGTCTTCACAAAGCACTCTGGCAAGCCACAGTGTCATTTCAGTATTGGCCCACGTTTTGTAGCTTTTTGAGGCATTTGCTACAACTTGGTTTCAAGTCACGAGGACTGAACAAGTACCAGAAAGGAAAAAGAGAAAGAAAGAGAAAGAGAAAAGAAAAAGAAAAAGAAAAAGAAAGAGAAAGAGAAAGAGAAAGAAAAAGAGAAAAAAAAAGCAAGCATAAAAAAAAAGCATCAGACCTGTCACAGTTTCTCAATTTCTTTTTTACTTTTTCTTTTTTCTCTCTTTTTTTTTCCTTTTGTGTGTGTGTGTGTATAGTAGAGAAACATGTACCCTATATTATTAGTTTCCACCACATAACCTTTGGAAAATTATTTACAGTCCAGATTTCTGTTTTTTCCTCTAAGGCAGAAGCTACAGAACAGGTAGAATAAGAATGTCAACCTCAGTCTGTGAAGAGAGCCAAATTACATAAATGATGAGTCACAGATGAACTTACAAAATCAGGGTCTTAGACTACTTATTATTTTAGTAGATCTTTTACTTATGATAATATGGTGTTACAGAGAAAAAAAAAAAAAAAAAAAAGAAAAAGGATAAAAAGGATAAAAGAGTGGGAGACTAGTATCCATGCCAGACCTGGCAAATTATAACCACATTTGATTCTTGGTTTCACAAACTGTTCTTGGTTTATAAACCAATAACTAAACTTAAATAGCTAAACTGATGTATGACTTTATTCTTAAAGAGATGGTATGCTGCTTTTCGGGGAGTGAAAGGAAGTGACAGGAGCAAGGGAGAGTCTGGGATACTGCAGCACAGAGCACTGTCTTCACTATAACATCCCTGCATCCTGCTCAGTTATCTGCAGGGTTCAGCCTTCAGCTAGTATTAAGTTCTCAGAAGGACATTGTTTCTGAGCTTTTTAAAGAAACCAAAGTCCTTTTTGGATTTTCTGGAAAACTGCTAAATATTTTATATATTTTCATATGGAAAGCTGCATGCTGCTTAGCAGGTCTGAGATTTCAATGCTGCCCTGCATTTATGGAGCCAGATCTTCAGCTGGTGTAAACTGATATAGATGTTTTGTTTTCAGTGAGGCAAAGCCAATTTACATCAACTGGGAATCGAAACTACAGCTGGTAAAGCATCTTTGGATCCTGGATACATAATTAATAAATAATAATATTCATTCAGCAAATAGCTTCTGTAGATAGTTAATAACTGAAACATTTACTAATTCTTCATCTGCCAAGTGGAAAAAAATATATTTCAGTTCTATACCTAATATTCAACTAGTTTCAAACAAAAATTTTTCTCCTTGAATAAACTTCTTAATTTATTTTTGCTAAGGCTCTTTGAAAAATTGTTTTAAGATGCTCTGCTGAATGGGATCTAGGAGAGTAAATTAAAGCTCTAAATGGTGGATACTTTTAAATACAATTTTTCTTCTTCCTGCTCATGTGTACCCCTCCATGATTATATGGTTGTTGACATTTTCCATGAGACATGGAGAGGTCAGGGTGGGTGTTGCTTTATGCAATTAAACAGAAAGACCATGTGATACCACTTTCTCATTCAGTTCACCGGAAAATCCAAGCTGCACAACCAGTAAAGATAAAATGCAGAGCACCAAACCTGAACAGGTTTGCAGGCACCAGCAGAATGGAAAGACTGTTTTGGAACTCATGAACAAGGTGCAAATGCATATATCTTTTGATTCACAGCATTGAAAGAAAAAAATAAAATAAAAAGGGCAGTCTCTGTGAGTTGGCAATGTGTAAGGTACTGTGAGAAGTGCATTCTTGCTGAATGGATCAAATCATAAGCAAGGATGAACTTCTCTCACAATTAATTACATATACAAACCAAATGCAGATATACACATTTTTGCTTTATCACAGATGCTGCAGCTTCATATTAACCAAACAGAGACTTCTTTTAGGACTATGAGCTGATTTAGCCATTTATTTATTTTGCAGTTCCAATGGTAGAGTAGAAGTTCCTATCTGATTTGCATGCACAGAATAATGTAGCATATGCTTTCCTATTACTGAATGGTTAATGACTTTCTAATCAGTTTGAGGGCCTAAGGCAAGGACCGGATGGTTAGTACATTTGACCTGTCATTTAAGTGTCTCTTGCTGGAAAGAAAACCCTCTTAGCCAAAATGATACTTGGGTTTTACATTAGCAGTCTATTCGAGTCCTATCCCAAAGTTTTCATCCAATAAATAGGTTTTGATTAACTTTACAAAAATCTGACAAAGAGGCGGGGAATCCTCTTTTTACCTTGTTGCAAGCAGAAGACATGTCTGGAAATCTAAACTATACTCCAAATAGTGTTGTATTGGAAAAAAAACAAAAGTACAAAAAGCCAAGCAAATAAGAAAATCCAAAAACAACCAACCATACAAAAACAAAACCAAAAACAAAACAAAAACAAACAAACAAACAAACAAAACACCAAAAAAGAACATTCTAGTTCAACAGTATAAGTTCAAATCATAACGCGTTTTACTTCTTTCTCTGGAGAAGCATTCTTTGGCAGTGCAACCTGATATGAAGAGATTTCAAAAGTCCAACACTGGTTCAGGAGAAACAACATCTGCACTATTAATGTTTCAGGGGGGTTGTTTCAGACCAGTTCTAGTCTATTTTACAGACTGAATGCTCATTAGCAGGAGGAATGCATTATATGAACTCCTGGACCTCATTGTTCCATTTAATTTCTTGAGGAAGAAGGGCCAGTTGATGTGCCCTGAGATCATACTACAATGTGAATCCAAGTGCAGTGAGCTGGAATAATTGAGAAATTTGCTTCAAAAGTGCTCTTCTGAGATGCAAATGCAAAGGCCAACCCACATTCTGCTATTCTTTGGTATTGTGATTTTTAAACAACATTATTTCCAATCAGAAGTTTGTCATTTCTAATGGAAATAAGAATTCTCTTTCCCTTGTTCCTTCCCACTATTTTGTATCCTGTCATTTTGTGGAAAGTTTTGAACTGGCCAACTAGTGAAATAAACGAAAGAGAATGTACATTTTTCTATCAATGTGATATTTTAAATATTTACCCTTTCAAATCTTTCTGATATGGAAAAAAAAAAGTAAAAAAAAAAAAGTTGGGACATGGAAAAATATGAAGCTGTTTACCCAAAGCACCTTGGAATTTGAAAGGAAAACATCCTAATCAATATCTTCTGATTCTGTATTTTTTTTTTCTTTTTTTCCAAATAGTTCTATATCTACATGAGCTAGGGGACTTACATTAGCCCAAATTTAGAATTTGAAAGCATTCAAAGGCGTAACTTTCCCCTTAATTACTACACAGTTATCAGTGATAAAAGAGATACTGATGCTGTATCCACTATTTAGGCCAGACTCAAAGATTAGACCCTTAATTTTCACTTAAATCCTATCAGTTACAAACAATTTATTGTCTATTTTTTTTTTTTTTTCACAGCTATTATATGAGACAATGATATTTTTATTATTCTGCTAAAACCCATATTGTTGCATAGTCAGTGTGTGAAATGGCTTGCACAGGAGCACTGCAAAGAGGTGTCAAGCAATGGCCCACATCAGTTGCCTCAGAAGAGAGAAGAGACTTCCCATAATCCACTTTCCTGTGGCTGTAACCAATGTATGTTCTGCCTGGTTGTGGCTTCTGATCCTGTCGTTAAATCCTTTTAGAAGTTTTTGAAAGCAACCACAGAGAAATCTTTCCTGATGCTATCATGTTTTCTTCAAAGAAACGTGCAATCTCTTTGGTAAAGAGACATTAATTATTAGAAAGTTTGTGAATATCTCTTCATATATATCTATTCACCAGTCCTGTGTTTTATTTTTGATTTACTTTTTTTTTTTTTTTTTTTTCTCTCCCAATGATTGTTAAGCATCAGGGTGCTGCCTGGTCTATATCAGTAGTATCACTGAAGTCCCTGCAGTTCTGCCAGATTGTACCTTCCCAGAATCAGACACTTCACTCCTTATATTCCAGACAAAGAGCTGGAACTCCAGGTTGCACAGCAAAGGCAGCTCACAGGGATGTATTTAAAAGCTTTTATTTCTCAAGGCTGAGTGTAGATCTCGTAAGCACGAATGTTACTGCTATGTTGGCCTCCCTCACTGGTTACCAAAGATGACTAAAACATCTTTGGACTTTTAAGGCCTGCAAAAAAACAAACAAACAAACAAACAAAAACCTCTGCTCAAAGCTCTAAACTACTTTGCAAGTCACATTCTTACTAATTGCTTTTGATGGGTAACAATGGGGAAGTCCACAGCAGAAACACTATTTTATTCAAGAAAAGAAGGACAGGAATGGTTCTGCTTCCTCAACTATCTGAAAATGAGAAGACAACAGGAATTGTAGGTCTTTCTCCTTATGCACCCAGCTCTGCACTGCAGGCTCAAGGTTTCTACATCTACAGAGGGGTTTTTGTTTGAAAAAATAATCTAAGCAAAAACTAGATTATCAGTCACACGCCATCTTAACTATAGGTATATGATACAGGGACAGACAGCTGTTTGGAAACTTTTTTGGCATGAAACCCTACTATTTGTGGCATCACTTGATGCTCCTAGATGGAGGATCTCTTGGCTGACTCTGAGCCTGAGTGGAGCTGTGCCATCTGAACACATGTGCCATCTAAATTACTTGGCCAGTATCATTAGGGGTTCAGTGCCAAGTGACCTTAGGTTTAGACAGGCAGCATACATAATATTGTAAATGCTGGCTCCTCTGTAAAAAAATCCTCTCCTCTCTGACAATGCTGAAAAATTGGCTTTACATGTCATCCAACATGTGAATGCACCTGTTGGTGCTTACAGAAACCCTCCACCCCAGAGCCAAATGCTCATAAGAATAAATGACCATTCAAATGGTGTTAAGTAAGACAGGTCCTCAGTTACGTAGGAAATAATGAACATCCCCCTTCCCCCCCCTTTATTTAGATATTATGAAAATAAGTAGACGTCTTAAAAAGTGAAAGGTGTCCAGGGACTCCTCAATACAATCACAAAGTCTCTCGCAATATGCCTGACCTCATTGTGACAAGTCCAATTAACTTACACAGATTTTTCAAAACACTGCAATGTGATATCAACACAGCATTAAGCTGGCCACACCTATCATGCTGTCTACCTGTGCTTATATTCATATTTTCTGGCAAAATCTGGACAGCTATCCCATTATACTTCATTTGTAGATAAACTGTCCAGAAGAGATGCAAAATTGCCAAAAAAAATAGAAAGTGTTTATCTGCACAGAGTGCTGATGGGAAGAAATCCTGGCCAAATGGCTTATGCAGGCACAGTTCTGGGAGTTTTTTTTTTTTTTTTTTTTCTTCTACAAAATAATTAACTTATTAAGTCACTTACTGGAAGGCAACCAAATACCGATCCTTAGCTTTCAGTGAGGACTCAGCAAAGCTAATTAGTATGGTTACTATCACTGTGTAATCTATGTTGTATCTGACAGGTCTGTATGTAGATGCAGATTTGCAAGGAGAAACTGGTATGTATGCATGTTGGTTTGTGATAGAGGAATATGGTAAAACATTAGAACATCAGCATCAAGTGCTTAAACTTACAATATAGAAAAGAGCTGCACTGCTAGAAATCCTGCCCCTTTACCTCCCCACCAAAGGCAGACGCATCCACGTTTGAGTGATTTACAAGTTCAGTCAACTAAGCTGTAAATAAAACGGTGCTTTTGAGCACATTCTTCTTGGATATGAGATAAAAGGTACTAATTAATGATCAATAAGCTGAATTTTTGAGGGACTTCTTCAGGAAGAGGATAGGTCTGCATCAATGAAAATGATATAAAAACAACCTCCCAAAAAGAGATTTTTTCTTTTTCCTAAGAAGCTCATTGGAGAACAAGAAAACAGACAAGCTCTGTGGCTTTAAATCAATGGTAGTATTAAAAAATGAAGTAGCTAAACAGAAATCTCTCCCAGTTTTCATTACTGAAGGAAGCAGCTGAGGACTTACTGACCCATGCCACTGGCATCACACATTTCAAGAGTGCTGGAGACAAAGCAGAATTACTGTGACTTCATTACACTTCCTTCTGACTCTTACTGAGATGTGTTATAATAGCAATGAAATGAACTCACTTTGGAGTTCTGTATTACAATTTGTCACATACAAAATTGGCCAAAAGGAAAAAAAAAACAACAAACACATATATCAGCTTACATGTTATTAACCAAAAAACTACTGGGTGAGCTAAGGTGAGCTTCAGTTTAATACAAACCAGCATACGTTACCCTAATTCAACAGTGAGACACTCAAGGAAGCAAGAGGACATCTTAATTAACTTAGATGACACTAAACAGCTTTTTCCTGAGGAAAAGCCAAAAGCACTTAATATTTCAATGCACTTAATTTCGAGATAGAAGTAAGCATTCTTTTTCTTTTTGAAAAAACCATGTGCAGATTTTAACTATTAAAAAAAGAAGAAGCAATTCTGAATTTGTTAGGAAGGATTTTGAGTCATACCTGCTGATATAAACAGCATTACTTGCATCCAGACATATAAAAGTAGTTAAAGGACTGATCACCAGATATTCTATTATATGCATCAAATTCACATAGTTTATTTTCTGGTTATAGGCACTTAATATTACTGCAATTGCAGATAATTTTTTCAACTCACAATAATACAGTTTCAAGCAATTCTCTTCCATTCCTTTAGTTTTTTTTAATATACTGATCAATACCACAGTTTTTGAGTACCTTTCAGCAGTTCAAGGAACAGCTAATGTTTTGCACGTATGTTTGTTTCCTAGAGTATCCCCATAGGGAACAGGGTACATGGTCTTCTTCCAGCAGGGATTTTTGTTTTGCTGTTAATGTTAACAGAGATTTATATATGTGACAGAGGAAACAAGGTCAGAGACCTGTCCCTCTGCAGGAATGGTATGCAGTATGGTAGCTGCTTATTTCTGCTAAAATGAGCAGCAGAGAAATAAGATTTTTAGAAGTAAAATATGCAAAAATACCTTAATTTGTTTATACACACATTCACACGTGTGTGCATGTACACACATTTATGTATGTACTGTATATATGAAAAAAAAATGCTGTCTTCGAAACATCCATGGTAGAATCATTTCCCAACATGAGAATACTTCACATCCTTAGCTCATCACCTCAATACTGTACATTTTTATTTTCTACAAGAAGGAAGGAACATTTACAGGCAAGTAAAAAAGCTGCTTCGTTTCTGTCTGGGCTCTGTATGTTTTTGCTATGAACTAAATAATAATCACCATAAAGAAAAAATGTTCACCTAGAAAGAAATAATGTGACATGGTGCTGTAGAATCAAAATAAATTAGGAACATAGAACACATTCAGGCTCAGGAAGATTCATGCTCCTAATCTCTTGCACACTTTTAAAAATCACCTGCAGTTTTGTTTTTATCCTCTCAGTCACCCAGGCAATTCCACTCGCTGCAATGGGATAATTTGTGGATCACAGCAAAGTACATGAGAGGAGTGTAAAATGTTCTTCTATATGACAGAAGAACTTCATTTTTTTTTTTTTTTTTTTTTTTTTTTTTCCAAAGCAGAGGCTGTAATTTAAATGCTTAGAATCAGAAATGGGAGAATAGAACCCCTGAAGCTTTGAACAAGCTTCTTAATCTTGCAATTCCAGCCTTTCCATCTGTAAAAACTGGGGATAATACTTCCTTGCACTGTAACAAAGAGACAATAAAGAGAGTGCTTGAGGCCTGCTGCCATGGGTCAGATGTATACTGCCTTGGCCAAGAAAATAAAAGAGATTTCTTACCAACAGTTGGGCTCATAATGCACAAATGTCCTTCTGTAATTCAAATATACAAATATTCATAATGCAGGTTGAATACAAGTACTGCTTTTGTGGTATAAAAACATTACATTAGCAGACACTTGATCTTGCTGTTCCCCTTAAATTCTAGGGGTGAGATGTAATTAGTTTCAAAATTTTGGGAGAAGAATATCTCATATTTGTCTCTTAAGGATTACTTATACTGAGTTATACTTTGACTGCACCGGTGTGAAATGTATTTACTAGCTTCTAACTGAAAGCAGATTCTTGTGTTCCTTCAGATTCTGAAGTCATGTATCTGGCCCTCACAGTTTATCTCCTACACCACCTATAGCAAAAGAAAAACAAAACAAAAAACAAAACAACCAACCAAACAACAGCAACAATAACAACAGCCAAAACCACCTTTCATGCTCTGTTGGCTTTTGATCTTGCATTGCAGCTTTGCCACACCTTAGCACTGTCAGACTGATGTATCCCTTTGACAGATTTCTACTTAGGCACCATAAACAAAGCATATCCTAAGATGTAAAACAACAATTAAGTGAAAAGAGAGACCCATTACAGAGACAGGTTAGCTCACCAGCTATTGCCAAAGAGCTAGATATTTGGATGGCCCTCTTTCTTCCAAAGTGGTAAACACAGCTCATTGCCTCTGACAAGGAGGCAATTTCCTGTATATTCTTTCTGACAACACCATGGGAGCAGAAGCCTTGTGTCTCCCTCCCAGAGCTGGGAAAAACTGTAGGGTAAATACCTCAGCATTCTCATGGTAAGGAAGCAGGGCACTGTATGTCTATACTGAGTTAAACTACAGCAAAGCTGACTGGTATCTGCTGGGTGCCAGCACTGAAACCTTTAGCATACTGGAAAATCCTCACTGTCATGAAACACATTCATTGATTTTTATATTAAATACCAAAGTGAACTTTGCTTTCTGGTGTGTTATTTGTCTCACCATTTAGTTTAGTATTTATATTCAGTCTTTTTAATTTTTTTTTTTTTTTTTTTTTTTTCTCAGTATTTGAGTTGACAACACATTTCCACTAAGAATCAGGGACCTTGCCAGAGTGACTGATTTAAGACAGATTTGTTCTCAGACTGTGTGGGACAAAGCCATGACATAGAATTACCACTATCATGAAGCACTTCATTATTTTTCAGTTACTGAAATAGTTCTGAAATAGCTCCTTACTAGTAGATGTATGAAGGCTGTCTAAATCACCATCTCTAGCATCTCAGAGCTTGAAGAAGTTGAAACTGTGTATCTCCATAATTCATAAACTTTTGAAGGCTTCCTACCAAAGCTCAAGATGACAGAATGGAAGATACTTTGAAACATTAGATATTTTAAAGATCCTGTACCCCTGAACTCAAACTTTTAAAAAGAGGAAAAAAAAGCTTTCTGTTTAGATGCAAATGAAGCGGCGAAGTGGGAGCAGAATTAAGAGCAAGAAATCATTCTATTAACAGAAGATGCTGCCTTTCTTTTGGTACTCTTGTGAATTTTGTAATTCAATAACTTTCACTATATTAGTGAATCATCATTCCACTAGTTATTAAATTCCTTTGTAGTCACAAAATCCTATCCAGGGTCTCCTTTCATTTTAAATCTATCTGTCAGGTTTCCTTCCTTGTCCCCATAGACCACTTCTATGATAATAATGCTGAGAAGTCTACATTAAGTTGGATATAAAGAAAATGGAGCAATCCTTGAAATCAAGCAGAGTTCATCCTTGTTAAATTGCAATAACCTACTGTACACTTCAGCTGAATACTGTTTGTAATATCTTCCCTTGAGTACTGCAGTACTTCTGGAAACCAGTATGTGAGCAAATTGAACAGAAAATAATGTAATATTTCTTTCAGCTCTACCTTCTACTGATATAAGACAGTGTCTTTAGATATTTGCACAGATGTGCAAATACTCAAGAGTTTCCCAGCTTACTGATATCTAATTGATGATAAAATTAAGATTTCTATGAAGATACTTATTTAACTAGAGTGCTTATCTGACACAGTACAATAAATTGAAATTCTTGTTTGTCTTTTTAATTTAGTGCTTTTAAAGTCATATTTTGCAAGGAATCTGTGCAAAAGATTTTTGACTCCCAAGGTATGCAGGAAGTTATGTTTCAGGCATCTAATTCTGAGAGAAGATCCCATAATTTCTGCTTCTGTAAGACAGGGACAAGAGCACCCCCGTACTTCCCAAAGATGCACAAAAGCATAAATTCCTTAAGGATCATGTGGATCTCTGATACATGGACAGTACAGCTCCAGTAACTATAAATGATAGAAAACTACTCTTAATTTACGTTGAGGAAAGCTGTAAGAAAAAAAGCCATGTCTCCACCGGAGTAAAACTGGTGAAGCTGAAGAAAGAATCTCGCTCATAGCACCTGTATGGAGTATCAGCTCGCCCACCTGACTAGATTCCTGTGAGGTGGCAATGCTTTTATACTGCAGTTGTTGCAATAATACACTATTTTAGTGAAAACGATTCTCGTAAATGACAGCAAACTTTACTTCTCCCTAAGATGAAGTCCATAAACTGGCAATTGCAACTGTCTTCAGTTTTCTTCTTTCACTTTATACAACAGTGTAGGCAAGGGCACCTAATTGCTCCTGCACTAGGATAAATAAAAAAACAATTCCTCCACTCCTAGATATAACAGAGGGAAAGGAATAGTGGTCTTCTCCAGAGATATAGGAGAAGGAACGAGGACTCTTTCAAAAACTGCTTTACTGGGGCTTTGAAGATGTGCCAAAATGAAGTTTGTGCCAACTTAAGAAAAAATATTTTCCAGCCTTCTTACATAGCAGGATTGAAAACCTATTAAAAAGTACCTTCTCACTGTACTACTTCCGTCCACAAAACTCCTGTACATCTGGCCACCTTTTCTCCTTTCCTGATTTTTCCCTTCCTTTCCAACAATCTCTACAACAGGGGCAAGCGCTAAGAAGTACAAAAAAGAAGAAATGTTTGGTGCTTGTAAAAAGTCAAAAATTATAATGGATCTTCAAGTAAGGACATAGTAAGTAGAATTAAATGATGTTAAAATAAAATAGTTTTTTTGTTTGTTTGTTTCTTTCCTGGCTTGCAAACTCAGTATTAGTAAACCTAATGAGATGTGAAAATTTCTTCTTAAGTCTGCAAGCTAACTCCTGCTTTTGTAATTGTCGTCTGAGGACTCTGTTCAACACAGACATATGAAAAGGCAGGCTCTTCTAGTCTTCTTCACACATCAGGGAAACTATAAAACCTATGGGAAGAGGCAGCAGCAAAACTGGTGGGATGTGAATGTCCCATCTGCCACTGTGAGAGCACAGCCTGTCTCCAGAGTGCTGTTCTCTGCTGCTCTTGGGAAAAGGGAAGCTGAGCCATGGTCATGCTTGTCACCACTTTTCCAGCTGATCTTCCTACCTGCAGTAGGTCTTTGATGTCTAGCCTTGTGCATGTTAGTAGGATTAATAATAACCAGTAACTAAAGAGAATATTAACAAAGTAGATAAAAAAGTAACCTTTTTGGTTCTTCAAAACCCTGTAGAATAATCTACTGTCTGTTGTCATCTCTACATCACAATGTGCTAAAGAGTGATCCAATACAATTACCCACAGACTGATGTACACGCATGAAAAAAAAAAGCCAGACTACATAAAACCTCTGCGGAGCTGTGGTAGGTTCTTATGGGAATTCAAACAGAAAAACAGAAGAACCTTGAATAAATATGCATGACTGTTAAATAATGTAAACAGAATGGGGTGACTTGAATGCCTAATGCTGAAGGAAGTAGGCTTCCCTGATAGACCCAAGAAACTTCTCTAGAACATTTCACCCTACTGAAATTATTACCTGTGTATGACTGCTAAAATCTACTGCTTTAACTAGAACAACTAATTTTTCAGGAAACAAACAAACAACAACAACAACAACAACAAAACAACAAACAAACTGTTTTGCATTCATGGATCTTCAGCTTTCACTCATTCAAGATGAGTCTCACTGTCATTACAGTCTACCTATTTTACAGCGTACAGATCATCAGGCTTTCTGAACTATAGAATGTCTTGGGCTAGAAGTGACCTTAAAGATCATCCAGTTCCACTACCCCTGCCATGGGCAGGGACACCTCCTACTAGGTCAGGTTGCCCAGGACCTCAACCAACGTGGTCTTGAACACCTCCAGGAAGGGGGCATCCACAACTTGTGCAACCTGTTCCAGGGCTTCACTACCCTTACAATGAAGAATTTCCTCCTAAAATCCTTGCTGCACACAAAGTTTTGTGTTTAAAGAATCTCTTTGCACCTGACAACTCAGTCTACATATTTCAAAAAAGTTGTACACACAATACTAACCCATTCAAAACTAGTGTCCAACATATTTGCAGTTTATCATAAATCAGTGACTCAAAGAGCAAGAATTCTTTGTGTAGAAAAAGGTTCAGCTTACCATAAACTATAGTTTGTCAATGGATAAGTAGACATGGGCATGAATTTTTGCCACTGAATTCTCAAAGCTCTTGTAAAAACGATGCCACCAACAAATCTGAATCTCCAAAAAATATAAACACATTAAATGGAGAAGAAAAATATGTCAGTATACATCTAGAATGAGCACTGTAGTTTGGAGATAAAAATGTACTTCGGTAGCAGAACTCCCTACCACCTTCACAAGCCACTCTGTTTCACATTGTAACATGATCTTGAGTGTGAATTTGACTGTTATGAAACTGAACCAGAAGATGTGTTTCAAGAGCTCACTTTAGGCTGTTAGGATGGATTAGATATTAATAGTATGATCACATTGGCTCCATCACCAACTATTTCACTTTGCAGATGCATTCTTGAAACTACATTTACTAATGTAGACACAGACTTAATATATTGGCAGGACTGTGAACTATAGAAAATTAGTTCTGAAGAATGAACTTAAGATTTTTGTACACAAAAATTTGATTACAGAATCTGAAAATTAAAATTAATTCAGATTGAGTCACAATTCTGTCACCTAAATAAGTTTGGATGCGAGTTGGATCCACATCTTTGTCTTGGAGTCATATCTGCTCTTTCATACACTATCCAGTCTCATAGGAAATCAGGAATAAAATCTTTACCCCATTCAACCTAATGAGATTTTTACCACTAACATCAGTGGGGCAACACTTTCCTAAGTAAAATGCATTTCAGTACAATCATTTTAGACAATTCACACACGTAACAAATCTTCTATTAGACTTGCGTTAAACTTTGTTGACTTTGAGGGGACACAAAACACACAGTTGTCTAAGAACATATCAAACATTACCTTTAGGAAATTCTGCTAAATAATAAACAAGCTATCCACTTCAAAATATCTAAGGTTCCAAGCGTCCTCTGCTTCATAAGCATCTGAATGCCTAGTGCACTGAAAAGTCTGAACAGACACAGCCCCTTACAGAGCTCATTGCACTTCATGTAAGAATATCAAGCACAGTTATTATATTAGTTCCAAGCTGAAAGGAAAATTTGCAAACTTCTGGTCAACTTCTGAGAGTAAAGTGCTGTAAGAGTTCATGCTGTCTGCCACCAATATACAGATGGACTGTGGTATGGACCACAGTCAGTTTCCTGAAGGATGGACCCCATGGTATTGACCCATACTGGAGCAGTTCTTGAAGAACAGTTACCTGAGGGCAACCCCTGAAGGATCAGTTTGGGAAGGACGGCATCCCGTGGGAGGGACCCCATGTGGAGCTGGGGCAGAGAGTGACCATGCATCAGGGGCTGACCACAGCCTCCATTCCCTGTTCCCCTGTGCTGCTCAAGGGGAGGAGGTAGAAGAGGGTAGATGGGGGGAAGGTGTTTTTAGTTTGCTTTTAGTTCTCACTGATCTTGTTTGTTATCAAAAGACAATAAAATACATTCATCTCTCTTATACTCATTATGTGAACTGGGGAATGATCTCTCTGTCCTTATCCCAACCCATGAGTTTTTTTCATCATATTTTCTCCCCCTGTTCTGTTGAGGAAGGTAAGTAAGAGGGAGGGAGGCCTGGTGCTTCTTAGGTTCCCACAGGTGTTAAACCACTGCAATATTATACAATGAAGCTGCTAAATCCAGTGTCATTGATGGATTAATCCACAAACATTAATAACAATAAGTAGTACTGTAATAAGAAAAACACTTTCATTTATAATTGGCTATTAATCCAGAAAAAAAAAAAAAAGAGCAAAGATAATTTCTATATGCTGCATAAATATACAAAAATAATACTTGCAAGCTGCAAACAGAAACTTCTGGAAAAAATACTGGCTCTTCTTTTTGTGCTATACTTTGAAATAAAATATATTATAAATTATAGAAATCTGTGTCCCAAAGGTTTTGGATGTAGATGTTTCAAGGAACCAACCTATTACCATTAGGTCACTGGTTTGGTTGTAGCCTAACCATTAGCATCTGATTGCTGCTCAGTAGGTTGTGTGAAACAAACTGCTACCCTGGTTTAGTTTCCAAAGTTCACGTTCACATTCTTCAAGAAGAAAAAAACAAACAAACAACAAAAACAAATGCTTTATGACTTGGTCCAAGCACAGGACTGTCAACAGAGTTTTGGGACAGCCTACTATTTTGTACATGACTCATGCTTTCTATAGCTATTGCTGTAGAAAAAAAATTTAAGATAAAATAACTTATAACCTTTGAACAAGTCATATAAAAGGGGATGAGGGCTCATTTGGAAGAAACACAAGTTTGAATGATAAGGCAGTATTTGCTTATCTACTGTGAAAAACAGTTTAAAATCTCATTACTAAAAAAAGCACATTTGATTCAAGTTCTATTCCTTAATGACTCTGTTATTTATTACAAAACTTCTAAGGAGCACAACATTGCCTCGATGCTAGTATCCACTTTTTGTTCATCAGCATCAACATTTACCTCATCATGAAAAAACAAAGCATAGAAGCATACCCTCAGTAATTAAAACCTTGGCCCCATACAATTTATCATGGTTTGTTAGCAATGAACTACTCAGTTTTCCTCATGACCTGCATTTTTCTCCTCATTATTTCCTCCACTGAAATCACATAATCTATCGGTAGATCATTTACAGTAGATCATTTCATAATAAAAAAAGTCAGTATATTGCTTTCCAGTATGTAGAAGACTAATGTAAATACCACAAATGTGTAAGTATATGTTTATATTAGGATCCAAAGACAGTGTCTTTAAATTTATAAATTCAAATGGATATGCCCTGAATTTGTCTCTAGAACAAGATTTAATTTAGTATTTCCCTTTAATGATAGGCTAGTGAAAAGCATTAGGTATTATTTAGTTTCACTCTTTCTTCCATTGAGAAAACTGCCTTATGAAAAGGGCACTTGTTTCAGGAGTTATCTTACTTCTTCTTTTATGATTATTACAGTTTTAGTCTTATATGTGTTACATTTTATATCTGGTTCACTTGCTTTCCTCTGAATATCCAGAACACGCTTGAAAGCCATTCTTATTGCTTTACCTTGATTTTGTTGTCTTCTATGCATCATTATCCATAAGAATCACATATTTATTTTTCCTTTTAGTTAACCTATAACAGAATAGCAGTTCTATTTCTTATTCTTTAATCATAAACAGTCCTTTTTAGGCATCAGAGACTAAAGAACAGAATCTATGTTTTTTTTTTTTGTTGTTGTTGTTGGTTTTTTTTATTGGCATCAAGCTTCCTTTTCATATGCTAATGGTGATAAGAGTATTAATCTCCATACACAGTCACATAACACTGAAATTCTGCCTAAGCATATCTCAGTGTTATTTTGCTGGACTGTATTTGGAGAGCAAAGTTTTCAACAAAATAATATATATGCATATTTCTGCATTTATTTGTTCTTAGTTGGTTGGTGGGCAGCAGAATTTATTTTTAGTATGTGCTTCTGCTTATCTCACATCTCTATCCATTTCTTCTGAAAAGAGTGTAAATAAATACTCCTTCACCCACAGAAACACATGAACTATAAGCAACTTACAAAATTACTGTAATTATGCTAACAAATAGTGATTCCTTTTCTAAGCTCAAAAAAAAAAAAAAAAAAAAAGGAAACTTAGATGTAAAAGTGAACTTGTCTGACAAGACTATGTTTTTAGTGGGAATGCCAGGAAATTAACACGCATTTAACACAAAAGTGATTTTAAAGCTACTCTATGCTTCTAACAAGAAACATCTAACTAATCTTTACCTTTTGAAAATGTAGGATCTAAAAGACCACTAATAATACTCCCTAGAAAACTTATTTTTGATTCTCCACATTGAAATGTATGGATCATCAAAAAGATGTCCAGTTAAGGCTCCAAAATATTAAGCCAGATTTGGACTTGGATATAAGAAGGGAACAAGAAGAGTTGTTCCTTTTAATTCCACTTAAGATTTAATCCAACTGGCTGTCAATTTTAATATTTTAATTAAAAGAAAATATTAAAACGATTCTTGATATATCACCATGACATTCCATGCTAGCTTTCAGCAATGTGTTCTCTGTAAAAGAGGCTATATAAGCCTCTTTTATTAAACATATTTTTTTATTATGCTACATGTTTTGGGCTTGTGGACTGGATGAGTAAATCCTTTAACTCTAATCCTCTGCTTGTACTGTTTAAAGTAACACTCAAAGTCATCTAATTCAACTGAATCATTCCCTGTGGTTATATACTATTTTTATTTACGCGTCAGCTACCTTCAGTTGAAAAAAACAACTGTTGCTTACTGCTGCCAAAGTTTTAGGAGGCAACATAGATAATGGTGATAATAGCTACAACAGATAACAGCTATGGTGAACCTGGTTCTATTTCTCTTGGTTCATCATAAATAAAATAGTTCACTAAGTTCACTACAATAAATTAGATTTGAGGGAATGGTTTGCTTAGTATTTGCAACAGAAACTTCACTACAAGGAACAGTTCAAGAGCACCATGTCCATGTGGATGTTTTGGGTCCAGGCTGAGTTAGCAGAGCACATAGATTCATCAGTTCAGGGCATCTGCCTCCCAGATGACTGTCACTGTACAATGGAGGGGCAGTCCCAGGGAGCAGTCAGGGTTGCATCCTCCTAGGCACCTTACAGACGTGAAATGTAAAGCCTGTTCTTCGCTACAGAAAGCTTAATGCACTGCCAAACATGAACTCCCACAGCACCATTTCTGCAAACCGCAGTTCGGAATGTATCTACACTGTAAGGAACTTCCCTATTAATTTACCTTTCAACAGAGCAGGACATTATGCTTGGTTTTTATACACAAGCCTGAAAATCTTGGTGCAGACAAAAGGAGATCACTCTAATTAATCCCCAGTGTCCAAAGATTTCTGACTACATGACAGGCCAATGGGCTTAAATAAAGCAGTCACCAAAGCTCAGGCTGCTTTTTAAGTGCAAATCCCTAACAGAAAATAGAATAAGGCCTAGTGTGTTTGTAACAGGCAGAAAGTGTTCTACTTGGGTATTACTTTTGAATTACCAGAAGGGTTTGTTCTTCACACGTTGAATAATTTCTTTGAGCTTATTCAGGACTGCCAAATATGTGACTAATTGGGAAATCTAGTTAATAGTAAAGTTTATCTAAATGCTCTAGCACCAGGAGCCAGCTGATTAGTTGTGACTGAAACAAATAAAAATATTTCCTTGAAAAGCTTGAAAACATGATTTCAGTGTAACTTAATGATTCAAAAATCAGGGTGTTGATAACAGCACCTGATCACTCATTAATCAAAAGCCATCATCAAAGTGGGCAATATTCTTTCAGGCTGTAGGGCAGCATAATGTTAACTTTCTAATTAAAAATAAATTAACTGCTGAACACTGCACTAAGTCAGATCTGGAATAACAAAGCCTTTTTTTCAACAGGCAAGAACTTTTTATGGTAATCTTTAGAAGCTCCTTAGACAATTATCACTAAATCTTGAGAAACACACTTGCATAATTTCCTCAGGACTCCTGACACTTTCTGCTGATTGAAGTTAATTACTTGCCTGACCCCCTGCAAGCCAAAAAAGCAATTTTACTTTCATAAAGGGCATTCAGTAAACCTGTTCTTTTCCTGACCACAGAAAACGGGAATCTGGTTAAGTAAGTTTTTAAAACAACAACAAAAGATCCCAGAAATCTTTGTAAAAGGGTTTCTTCCATATGTATAATTAAAGTACATACAAATTTTGATCACTAAAGTTTCTTTTCATTTGTTCTTTTAGGAGCAGAAAATATTTAATTTACAGAAAAACTAGAACTGGGTTGTGAATGCTTTCAAAAGACCCAAACTAGATGTGTCTCCCCTGCTCTACAGGCACTGTGCTACTTTACACCCAGGGTGACAAGTAGAGTGTTTCCCTTATCTCATAGAGAGTGAAAACTGAAGAACTAAATATTCAGGTAAATACAAGCAAGTTTAAAGTGATCTAGTGATTTCAATATCTTGATTTTATGTTTAAATATGCATAATACAGTATGTTCCAGCTGGAAGGAAAGATGCAGTTCTAAAAGATTAAAAACAAATGGGAACATTTAATATAGAAATATGGACCTGTCTAAATTACAGGGTGTCCCATAGGTTTTTCCATGACATATAGCATTGTCCAGAATATCTGTGGCATTGCAGGTTGTGTATGTATATTAAAGAAGCTCCTTCTTTATGAAGAGAAGATTTACAGAGGGTTTCTTAAAAACAGCCTTACAGCTCTTCTCTGCACACCTGTAGCAGGCTGCCAGCCTGAAAGAGTAATGCTTTATTAGTACACAAAGACAGGTCATCTAACACAAGAAAAATAGCCTGAGGATGCTCTCTGCAAGCTACTGATTGACTCAGATTGCACTAAGGTCAAAAAACCTACTCCTAGCCGTTAGCATTTGGAGTTTCATTAATCTTCTTACTTTAGAAACCACAGGCAACTCCCAGGGAATACAGTAACATTACCAATTTACTATTTTATCATGGTTTAATGTATTGTGGCTGTGAAAGCCATACCTTACACCTGACTGGTTTATGAATGATGCTACATTAAAAGCCAAAATTTATTACTTCAAATTTTTCCATCTCCAGGCAAGAAGGGAACCAGTATGGGGATTTTATTTATTTATTTATTTATTTTTTATCTCTAATTATTATTACATTATTTCTGTGCCTTTTACAGTCAGGTGTTTTTTGAAATTTCCTTTATTTATCTGACAAATTAATAACTACGACATTCCAAATTACAAAGTTCTACGTGCAGAATTTCTGCTGCAAATGTGAATAGGCAGGAAAAATATGTTGTGATGCAGTGCTAAGTTTTCACAGTTACAAAAGCAAAAACTCTGAAATTCCCAGGTAAGGAAGCAATAGCATTGTAACCTCAGTCAGCTTGCCAAGTCTGTATATTTTACACTGTATATTGCAGATTCCGTTCTGATCATTAGATTAAATTCTGAAAGAAAGATAGATAATGCTTTCTATAGGTAGCATCAGTTATCATCTTTGGGGATGGATAGTATCTATCTTTATAGACAGATAAAGATACCTACTTTCCCCCTCTTTGAGTCCTTGCTTTTTCACTCCAATTATTCATTATGCAGCTTCTATGAATCCATTTAATTTCCTATATTGGAATGAAGAGCAGAAAACACTTGCAAACCACTCTCCTGAATTTTCTGAGTATCTTCAGGAGATAACCTGAAGTTAATCAGTTGAGGTTGATCTCATTCTAAATGAGCCATAATAATTTTCCAGGGACCATTATATAAGCAAGAATCAGCCAAAATGCAGAAGCATGTCAAAGGTCTTCCTTGGGGTATTTCCTGGTTGTTTTACATTGCACAGGCACTTCAAAGCAGTGAAAAGTTGAGGATCTGGCTCTCAGCTATTAACAAAAATGATCTTCTAAAACATTTCTGTATATGGTATGACAGTTAAAGCCTTTGCCAATGTAAATCCCCTAGGAAACCTATCTAACCTAGAATGCAATTATTAACAGAAGAAAAAGAAAAAAAGAAAAAAAAGGAAAACAAACAAAACAAAACAAAAAAAAAACAAGCAGAAACCAAACTAACGTAGAGAGTTGGAATAACATTTTACTGTAGCCTTCTTGCTCCCTTACTCTCACTCCCTCTTTCTGTTCATGAATGCATTTCATTATGTCATTTCCAAAGTTTCAGCTCTGAGGTAAGGACTATAGTATTATATGTTATATATAATAGCATATATAATAGAATAAAATAGTATATAATAACATAATAGTATGCAATAATATATAATAATACAATAATATTGTATAATAATATTGTGTAATATTATTATATTGTTGACATAAAGGCAGCAGGTAAAATAGAGACAACCCCAATGAAGGCAGTATAGCATTGTGCAGTGGGATTATGACCATGTTGCCCCAACACTTGCCCAGTGACAGATGCCTGATGCTCTTCAATCATTCTCACACTGCTCCATAAACTCAGTTCACTTATGCTCAATGCAACTGAAGTTCCACCAATCAGACATATCTTTGTGCTCATGTAAACGTTGGCCAGATTAGATAGCAAACTCTTTAACAATTTATTTACAAATTTAACAATTTAACACAATCTATTTAGATTGTGTACATTCATTGAACAACAAATTAGCCCAGTGGAACCTAATGTGTCCTTTATCATGCTGAATGATGTGAATGAGCATGCATTCAGCTACTTATTGTGAAACTAATTAGAAGTAGATGTGAGCAAATGTAAATCAACAGCTTCAAATAGTTAAAAAGCTTCTTATGAGATCTTGAAGAAATGTAACCTTGGGAAAAGTTGATGGAGGTAATAGCTACTGCATAATTCTGCCAGCTGTGCTCCCATCTTGCCCTTGTTTCTGGGATTGATACGGATGTATATATATATATATATATATATATATATTTAAATGCAATGGACTGACTGGGTAGCCAGCAAATTGAAAGATCAAGAAGAGGTAACACAAGCAGTTAACACCATATGGCCCAAATTGTGCAAAAAGAAAGTACATTCTTCAGATAACAAGTAAAAATTCCCTTGTGCATTAAACAGACACTGTTCCACGATGTTGGAGACTGAACAATTGTTAGTAGTGAACTTTTCTCTTTGCAATGTAAGACAGAGTTCAGATAAAAATACTTAACTATTTAGCTCTCATGTTAGGTTTTATTTCTTTGACTATCAGATATAAAGTTTAGGTTCTGAAGAAGTAACTCACCAACAGATTGAGAGACTTTCAACACTAGTAGTATCTCAGGATATTACAATTTTCTTCCTTAACATTGGTGGGTTTTGTTCAAATGTGCAAGGTTCAATTTCTTGCCTGACATGAGTTTTAGAAAAGAATAAGCTAAGGACTTTGTTGCTGTTTTCTTTCTCTGGATTGTTGAACAGTTGTCATACACTGCAGTCAAGTTAATTGTTGTACCCAAAACATTAGATGCCAAATTAATTGTTGTACACAAAACATTCAATATGGTAATATTCAGTTACCTTCACTATCTGGAATTACTAATGAGAAAAATTAATTTATTATCAAAACTTTCAACTACTCATCTATTTTTTAAACTGTAGCAAATTCTTAATAAAATAATTTTTGCAACTGATTAAAAATTGAGCGATGACTTTTAGCTTTTTTATTTGAAGCTTTGACTTTTTTTTTGACTCTACAGAGAGGTTTCTAATCTCACTATAACAGTATCAAGAACAATTTCAAATCTGAAAAATCTTAGGAATTTTTTTTTACTAGTGAAGATACAGTTTTGGCTGCCTTCACATCTTAAATAACATTCTGCATCAGAAATAGCTCTGCTGGAGTCAACACAGTTCCTGTTATTGTATGTTACTGATACCTTAACAAATTTATTGTAGTAATGCCAAGGTACCCCATTCACAGACAGGGAGGGTCTATGACCCAAGTTGTCTTCAGTGTAAATCATGCTGCCATTGCCTAATTCTAGAGAATATAGTAAACCTTTTGGAAACATTCATCCTAACCTATTTATATCACTTTAATCCCCTTTAGAATGTCTTGAAGGACCCAAATAAAACTATTATGTAAAAACATCTGAAAAATATGGTATCTCAAACTTTTGAGGTTTCAGACCACCATCAGCCTTCAAAATGTGTTGTGTATCCTCAATTTCTAGTGCCAAGCACTGAAACAACATTTCTTGTGATTCTGCAGACCACCTATGGCAAGTGCCAACATCCTTGTGTACCACAGTCAACTCTGAAACACTGTTGAACTAATTTATTCCAGTAGCTCAATGACATTAATAGTCCAGAATTGACTTCAGAGCTTGAACTATGCTTTTTTCTTTATTAGATCACAAGAACTTAAAAAACTCATTAAAGGAGTGCCATGGAAGTCTACTGCATGTTTTTTGTGGATTCCGGGAAAATAAATACTTTTCTAGATAAGGCTCCCTCTCCAGTCCCAAATATAGATTAAAAGATAACTAGATTTCTTTGTTCCTTACATCTCAGTGCCACTTAATTCATCTTTCCCAAGGAGATGTAATTTTAAATGGTTTTCACTCTATTCTTCACCCCCATAAAATTCTGTTTTCCCTCCAATAGGTTTTCAATGAATTCAGAAAACAACAACAACAAAAAGGCTGATGTTACCATCTTTTGACCCAACAATCTGTCAAAAATCAGTTAGGCAACTGATTACACTGCACCATATGCTTCACAAAAGTGGGTGTTTAACACTTGTGCCAAATTTTTCCCAAAATATTTTAGAGTAGCCCCCAGCCTGGTGACCAGTGTGAACCAAACAGGCTTTATTTCCTGACAGATTTTATCCAATAATTTGAAGAATACTTCTCCCAAATAATAATAATAATAATTATTAATAATAATAATAAAACAAAAACAAACAAACAAACAAACAACAGCAGAGGCTGTATTTCCCAGTGTGCTGAGGGCCTAGAAATAATACCAAGACAATTTTTGTTTATAAGTCTGTGCCATACAGGGTTTGTTGATATGTTCCTAGTTATCTTAAGATCCTATTATCTCTTCTCATGCTTATCCTTTCAACAGACACTTGCTGAGAACATTATAGTTGAGGGAGAGAATAAGCTATTTTCCTATTCATGCCATCTGTCTGGATTTAACAAATTCAGCATGGCCTTTCTCATTTGCTCCTCTTTGAAGTTTCTTGGACACCTTTGGGATATTTACCTGACAGGAAGAACTATCTGAACGTTTTGTTTGTTTTGGTGTCTGTTGGAACTACAGAAGAAATAGTTCTGCCATTCAATTATACTTCATGATATGACAGAAGCCAAAATCCTTTTCTACACACCAGGGAAAGCAAGTATGAGATTTATTCAATAGAAAATGTCACTTAGCTGGACCAACACTACTTGTGGATTTGGCAATGGGCAAGTCGTAGTTTGGAGGATTTTCCTTTTACAGCCTAGACTCACAAAATCAAGAAAGCACTGGAGTAGATAAGGAGGAAGCATGCAGTTCCCTTTCTACCTGAGGAACCTTGAACCCTCAACTCTCATAGGGAATACCCTGAACACTGTTGTATGTTTGGAGAAGTCTCCAGAAAAGTATTTCAAAGACCAGTGTTTGACAAGTGTTTCCCACCTCCCAAAGAGAAGGGAAGATGCAGTTCCTCTTCCTGCTTTGTTGATTTGAATTAAATCTAGCCCAGCATTTCTGTTGCTTTGTTTATAACAGAAACATTTCTTGATACAGAAATGAAACATACTGTTTGGATCAAATATAACATTTTTAAATGACACTGTTTTGTTCTCCTTTGATGACTCAAAGTCTCTTTTTCATTAGATGGTTTAACTGAAAGATTTGTCATTGACACATGCTCTTTACCAATCAGGGGAATCAGCAGAAGAGAAAGGTGTTAACAATTTAATCCAGACAGGGGGTTTAATCCTTTAACACCCTTTAGAAAGATGATGCATCCCTGACACTCTGTGGTACAGACATCAAGGTCCACTGATGTGACTTCTCTCATGCAAAGTGACCACCTCGGTTTCAAGGGGAAAGCATCGATCTTTCTGAATAGTAAAGAAGGCAAAGGTCTATAGGGGATACAGTGGAGTTATTGTGTTTTTTAAATTACATAAATATTTAAAGTAAATGAAGTACAGCAATGTTTAAAGTGGTCAAATTGTTCTTTATGCCAACAAAAATATAGTCTCCAGAAAGGACTGAGAGACACCATAAATCATCCATTGCTATGTATTTCACAACAAGAAATATTACCACAAAATTGGATAATCTCCCCCAAATGGGAAATAATCTCAATAATCTCAAACTCATTTTCAGTTTTCCATTTTCCAAGGAAAATTAACACACCTTTTTGATAAATGTTCCTTTAAAATATTCACAGAAATGCTGTAAGTGAGAGCTGCATGTAGAGACGAACAAAGGTCATCAAAGTTGTGTTAACGGTTTTGGGGGAACAATAATTTGTAGGAGCCCCTAAAACCTCTGATGTTTACTTGCATCATCAGTTGTCATATCCTCAAAATAAGCACAAAAAATTACTTCCTGGACTGTGTTTTCTTAAAATACTCTGATTTACTTGCGTATTTGCAATGTCATTGAATCACAAATACCTTGTGATCACAGGTCAATATGAGAAACAACAGCGTAAACTGCTAGTTGCAAAGTTACTATGTGGTTCAAGCAGCAGATGGGTTGTTTTCTGAAAAAAATAAAATAAAAGATCTGCCAACTGGCAGAAGAAATGTTAGAGTGAGAAAACAATATATCAGTTTTGTGGAGACAGCTCCTGCAGTGGCATTCATTTTTACCATAAGATGGACTTTGTTTCACTGGGAGCTTTCAGCTGCAGCACAGGAAAGAATTTTTTTCACCCCCTCACTCTCCAAATAAACCCATGTCTTCAATGTCACTACAGCAATTCACTAACATTAAATCTCAATATTAATCTACTCACATACTCTCAATGTATTCAATCTCCAGTTCCAAAGCTTCAACTCATGGGCTCTCAAAAGAGGTTTAACTCACACCTTTGTTGATCCGGACACCTGCAGTGTCATAAGTCTGGCCAGTGATGAGATTCACTGCTCACAAATCAACATTTTCAGGAACGTATTATACTGCTATTTCAATAAGAATTTACATAACTGAATGAATAAGGACAATATGTATTTACATTGTTACGTTATTGTGGAAATTATTATTTGCTTTCAACAATAATGGTTTATGTAAGGAAGTGTCAAACAGCTCAGAAATTGAAGTACCTTGTGTTGCACATCTGTTTATGTCTGGCCCACAGTTTAACCATAGCCTGTGCTATTTATTGCTATAAAGGAAATTGGTAAGAAAAGAACAATAGGAAAGGACTAAGAAAGAAGAGGGGGAGGGAGAGAAGGGATTCATCAAATCATCTGAGAACTCTGAGAATATTATTAATACCACACAATATGTTCATAATGAGTGGGCACTTTGAAAAAGACCGGCATTTAAACTATGAAAAATCAAATGGCTGAATTGAAACATCTTATTAAAGAATAACAACAACAGCAAATGTTAGTCTCTTAAATAAAATATGAGAATTAGCAGAATTATCACCATCAATAGATCGCTTGAAAATTTGATACCCAGAAATAAGCATTTTACCTTCTTTGGATTGGCAGCACACAAGCATACATGCAGACCATTTATCATAATGCAGGTGAACTCCTCAATTATTTATTTTCTTTCTTACCTTCAGACTCCAAAATTAGAATCACATGACAAAAGTCTGCATGTTACTTCTGCTCCTCATGTATGTTATCACACAATTCCATTTTGGAAATTCAGTTGCACTCAGAAAAACTAAGATTTCCTACTTTCATTATTCTCTTTTTCATCACATCACAAACAAAATGTCTTAAACATGACTTAAAGCCTTTCCTGTCTATAATGAATAACAAGTCTATGATAAGCTCTATAATGCATTCATTTTAAGGATTTCCAAAGAAGACAATGAGCAATCTCCATCGGAGAATCAATTTAGCAGAGAACATTTGTTTTCATTCTTACCCAGCTTCTGAGCAGGGCTGATATAACAGAGGATGAGAGGAAAAGGTGACTTCATGTTACACCAAACCATGACCCACTCATTTCCAGGCCAACCTCAGACATACCAAAGTTTCAGTGAGGCTGCTTTGTTTTAAATTGACTTTCTGTAGCATTAATCTTATTAATCCATCTTTACTGTTGCAAACAGATGGGTTAGCATAAAAACATCAACAGGGGAGTTAAGAAGATAGCCTGGAATGTTTCAGATTCTCTTCTATTCCATCAATTTCTATATGCAAACACAAAATCAAGTCAGGAGTAATTTCCATTAAAAGCAGTGAAAGTACTCAAAGTATTCATATGCATTTTCTGAGTTCAGCTTATTTTTATCTTGATTGTTATATATGTATATGCCATATTTAAAGTTTGTTCTGAACACAACAACAAATAAAGCACATGTGCATAGCAAATATCTACAGTCTCATGCATCCCGCCTCCTCAAGTTATCTCCAGTGACTTTCATGTTAGGCTACTGTCACCTTGAAACTTTTACATCAATCTCATTGTGTTCCTCCATAACAGAGTTTCAGTAGTAAGCCATTCTCCAATATTAATGGAAATTGTATAAACCAACATATTTATCAAAGGACAAAAGACAAACAAGAGAAAGTATATTTGAAATTATGGTTCATGGATTCCATGGCACAAAATTCAATCATTTGTGATATATTCCAATAAGATGTAAGATCCGAATAATGGATAGATGTTAGAAAGGCTCCCATATTAAGCACCTTAGTAATAATGAAAAATAAAATATGAAAATATGAAAATGAATGCAAATCTCTGAAGGAGTGTTGCTGCAGGAACATCAGTTATGTAATATAATAGAAATCATATAGAATGGAACTGTAAGCTAGAAACCTGTAGGGGACATACAGCTCTTTTTGTTTGTTTGTTTTATTTTGTTTAGTTTTCCTTCACTTGTGGCTATAATGTGCACATGTATCTGCAATTTAGTGTATACCTTGGGTCACAAAAAGAAAATAAAACAAACCCTCATAACATTTGCACTAAACTATTTTCAATGTGTTTTACACTGCTCATTGGGATTATAAGTAAGAGCATCTGTGCCCTAGTAGGTGAAGTCTCAAAATTCTCTGATCAAATTTATTATTTATTTATTTTCTCTACAGTTTTCTGTGTCATTAGTGCATCTACTGGAAAATCATACATGTAAGGATTGGTTATATACTTATGTGTATTCAATTACACTTTCACATATATGTATAGTTCTGAATTCATAGAATCACAGAATGGTTTGGGTTGGAAGGGACCTTAAACACCATCCAGTTCCAATTCCCTGTCATGGGCAGGGACAGCTCCTACCAGACCAGGCTGCCCAAAGCCCCATCCAGCCTGGCCTTGAACACTTCCAGGGCTAGGACATCCACAGCTTCTCTGGGCAACCTGTTCCAGTGCCTCACTACCCAAGAGTAAATAATTTCCTCCTTATATCTAACTTAAACCTATGCTCTTTTAGTTTAAAGCCATTCCCCCTTGCCTATCCCTACCCTTCCTGATAAAGAGTTCCTCCTCAGATTTCCTTCAGCCCCCCTTAGGTACTGGAAGGTTGCTATAAGGTCTCCCCGGGGCCTTCTCTTCTCCAGGCTGAACAACCCCAACTCCCTCAGCCTGTCTATTGGTTAGGAACCATGCTGTTCCAAGCATTATACAAATAAACACCACGAAGAGTACAGATGAAAATTGTGACATGGTGGAATGAGTAATTTATTGAACAGTTTTGCATCACAATACATATAGGTAGAAGGAAAAATACACAGCCTGTCAGTCAGTACTGGGAAAAACAAAACAAAACAAAAAACAACTCCAAAAAGAAACCTGTAAACAATAATCTTTAGATACTTGTAACTCAGCTAAATCTAAAAACAAGCCCTGACAAAATATTAATCCTAGATCCAAACCATAAAGAAGCCAGCATTCCCTCAAGAGACAGCAGGTAAATCTATTCAAAGCTGGCAAAACCTCATTGTCATAATGTCAACAAATCTCCAGAACGCAGTAACATGTTTTGGAAAAAATAGAAACTTGCAGATGAAAAGTTATGTTTGGTGATTTTTTATAATCACCTTACAATGGAAAATCTGTGACATCTTAAAAATATATTACTGCACAAAGATGCCTATAAAAATGTACTAATAAATCTTAGAATTATCTGATTAAACCCTCAGAAATCAAAATAATCAGATTAAAAACATTTTTATGTGAAAAAAAATGCTTCTTTAGTGTTTCAAAAATTAAACATCTAAATACCTCATATGCAACAAACCCATTTTACTAATTAAATACATGATTATATAGCACTTAGAGGACTATAGGGAGATTATGTGGCCCTTTTTAAACAGAGTTTATCAATCAAATTGGAATAATTTGTAAACTTCACCTTGCCAAAAAAAAGTTCCTTCCTATCTTGTCCCATTTTGCTAATCTACAAGATGAAGGCTTATGACACTTCCAAACTAAGTTATCAGATATAGTTTAAGTAAAATCAAGCAAATCTTTGTTACTGATATCAAGAAAAAGTGGGCCAAGTGTCTATGAGCATTTGAACATTCAACAATGGATAGCAAGTCTGAAATTTATAACTCTTTCTTCCTTGAACTTTCAATTTGAAAAGTCTTTTATAATGTATAATTCCAGAAAGACATTTAAAATAAAAATAAGTAACAGGGAAACATTCATAAGCCTCACTGGTATATTTTATAATAAAGGTAATGTAAGTAGCTGTTTAACGTAATAAGAAAAATATAGTTGACATATCCTGCTTATATCCTACGGGTGTTTTTTCAGATTAAATTCTGACAATCCATTTTACAGTAAAAAAACTATTTCTCAGCATCTACCTTCTGAAAAGTGATGCAGTATCTGAAGCCCTAAGAGACATCTGGAACTGCTGATGAACACTTAAGTAAGCAAGCTAAGGTTAGTGCTGTTTTCTTTACTGAATTTCATTATATTGAGAGTTCAAACTGTTTTGTTTCATCGTAGAAAGAAAATCAGTCTAGTCCCAACTGAAAGCTTAAACATTCCTAAATCTGGAATTCATTGACAGGACTTCATATTGATATATTCTGTGATGTAAACATCACGGTCTCTGAGTAAAGTAGTTTGCTAGTTCAACCTATATAGAGAGCAACATTAAAAATTTGGAACCCTCAGAGATTTTTCAAGCAGACCTAATTAAGAAGTATGTTTTAATATGCATGTTCTGTATTTATTATCAAGGTGTCTTGTACAGCTTATTCTGTACTTGCCTTTGTCATGATGCAATTATAGCTACAAAGGCTATAAAGACTGTCACACCCTACTTGTATGCCACTTGCTCTTAAGATCACCAGAAAATGATTTCTTCCATAACCAAAGTCTAAATTCATAAAAGCAGGCTCCTCCATAACAATTCTATCAGACAGCAGCTACCATACATTAATATTAACACATTATTAAAGATGACTCCAAACCCTCACCTTTCCTCTTCATTAGATTACTTGAAATCAAATTTGGAATATAAATGGAAAACAACAACCACAACAATAACAAAACAAACAACAAACTGATCAAAGTTACTCAAGGGGTTAAAAGTGGTTTATGGTGTATTTGCAGAAAGGGGAGAAGAGGGACAAAAATAAACCTCAGTTTGAGAAAGAGTCTCTTTTTTTTCAAGTGGAGGTTTAAAAACTGATACTTAGCAAAAATGTTCTGAAATTGTGTCTCTGTAGGGCATTAAAAAAAATCCATTAATAACATGTTTGCTGTTGTTGAAGTGTCTATTATGAGGCTCAGGCTGTGTGAAAGCCTGTCTCTCCACAAGAGAGATATCACAGGCCTGTCAGGAGGGGAAGGAGATGGCTGAAGATGGATATGTGCTGCCCTGTTGACAAGTGGTGGGGACAGGCAAAGAGATGGATCAGTAAAAATTTCCATTAAATCAAGAAAAACACAACTTGCCCCTAACATCACCTCTGATAGTTTCTTAGACCAGCTGCTTCCCTGACACCCTACTGAGGAACAAATTGCTTTCCTAGCAGGACATTTGGACACTCCTGCATTAATAGATATGGATCCCAGCATGCCAAGCCAAGCAAGAAGGCAATTTAATATGAGCAACACTGTCATCTCAATTTAGGACAACAGTTAGGATGCCCTACAGGGCATTGCAACAGCTTCTGGAAGTACACAGTGTAAGACATTCTTTCTGTCTTAAGGCTATAGAAAGCTGGTATTTCTAGTAAATAGCCAAGCCAAGGAGAATGGAAAATGTAAATGCATAGATGACAACAGCATTGTACTGTCTAGCAGTATCAGTTTCAATTCAAAGGCCTTTCATTTCTGTAGAGAACCGCAGCAAAGTTTGCAGAGGAAAAAAAAAAAAGACAAAACATCTTGAGGAGATAGGAATAACACTAGGTGGCAGGCAATTCTTTTTCAGGTGGAGATGAATTAAAAAAAAAAAAAAATAGCCAATTCAGATAGCTGTCTAGAGTAACAGTGTTAAGTAACAGGAAAATATGGAAACTTTTAATATTTCCTTTCTGGTAGTGACTGCTTTAAAAATCTTTAGTTGTTTTCAGTAATTGTGCTTTTATTTTCACACAAGTGCACTCTTCATTAGTCATGTATGCAATTTCCAGTTAAGTCCAAACAGGAAAATAAAGTGGATATGTCATATTTTAAAACCTGTGAGTGGTGTAGTGAGACAAAATCTCTAAGACTATAAGGAAAGAAGGTATTGTGCATTTCCTGAGGTATCAGAACTGATATTCCTGCAGGATTTGAGTAGTTTGGAGAGGTAAGTATTCTTTGCTTGTATAAGGTAAGAAAGATGGATGAGTGGTGAAATCATCTGATGAAGGGGATTGCAAGACTTCTTGCATCTTTGACTATCTCTTTGGGAAGAAATCTCTTCTACCTGTCAAGTCTGAGGAATATCCTTTTGGATTAAGTGGCATTGTAGACAGTCTTGGAAGGCAGTTTCGGAAAGAATTTGAAAACTTAGCGCTGTTAGAGGGCACTCAGGAGCAGCCATAAGAGAACGGGTGTAACTAATGGCTGTCTTTACCGCAAAAAAAAGGTGTTTTCTCTATGCTGTACACAAAGATAAGATCCACGTGCTAGATAAATAAAAGCCATGACCCCTTATTGGGATATCTTGATGAAGGGTGGTTTAAGGAAAGTATTTCCTGATGTTATGTCCCACTTCTGCAGAGGCAAATTTCAGCTAAATCAATCCAGCTCCAAGCATGTTTCCATGCTCGGTACATTGTTATTCAAAACATTCCCATCAGGAGAGCAGGCCTGCTTCCTATTCCCTTGCAGCCCTTGGAGATGTTCCCTTGTACTTCACAATCTGCATCCATTTCTGCAAGTGTAGAGTGACATTTGTCCAGCTGTATAATTAATTTCAACAAGACATTACATAGAGATTTGCTTCCCTACGCTAGATAAACCATTTTAAATTTTCTAAGCAAACGTGGTTTCACAGAAGTGCTCAGGATAACTTGTGTCTTCTGTCTTCAGGGGACTTGCTCAAAGGTTCCTCCTCTGCCTAGTTCATCTGCACATCCAAAGATAATATGAACAGAAACAGTAGCATTGGTTTATTCACAGTTGGCCACTTCTAGAAGCAACCACATGATGCCTGGTTAACTGTTATGAGAAAGTAGGGTAATAGCTGTAGGCACAGACTGTTTTCAGGGGTGTAAGCAGATGTGTGAGGCTTTCTCTACTGTCCTAGCAATTTTATCATTCGAAATCACAAGGAAATAGAAGGTTGAATGCTCTGGCAGTTTCATACATTCCAAGGCCATTGCACAGCCAACTAGAGATGCAAGAGGGCTGTGGCATCATTTGAAAAGAATGAGGATGTAGATAATTCTTGACTACAATGCCAAAAAAAGAGATTTCCTGGCTTTATTAGTAGCTCAGTTGCTTGAAGCTGTTTCTGGTCTCCTGTGTGTCAAACATGTTAGTCTTTAAATTCTAAAGAAATCAGATGGTTTCTTTTCTGAGCTGTATAACTTTAAATAGAACTTAGGTAATGTGAAGAATACAGGTCCATGGAAGTAGAAATTGTTCAGAATTTGTCCCAAAACCCAGAAGTATTACTAAGATTATGAGTATAATAAAATAAAAGCCATCCAAATGTTAGAAGTCACACAGCTAACCACCTGCGAAATTGTGCTGCAAATCTTAACATCAAGTTTTCTTGGTTAGGAAATGTCTAGACATTCAGTTTGCTTTATCTTCTCTGAGCTCTGCTTAACCCTTCTTAAAATTGTCTTTCTGTGTAAGAAAACTAATCAATTGCTTGTTAAAACATTTTAGAATGGACAGCAACCACCACTTTCGTCAGTCTTGACTAACCTCCATATTCTAAATGAAACTACTTAAAACAGAAAGCAACACACAGATCTCCATGCTGATTTTTTTTCCCCTCATCTCCTCAAAGTACACAGAATGAAGCAGCTTTCTGAGAAAACAAATCAAAGTGCTAAAGTGCTACTCACTCACTGTACCTATGTAGTGGAGCAAGTAGTCAAGACACCAGGAAAATGCTTGCTATTTCCTTTGCTGACAAACCCAGCTTGAAAAGGTAAAATGTTTGAAGCAACATTTTCAGAGCATTTCTAATAATGAAAATTGGGAATAGTAAATTTCAGTGATCATATTTTACTGGAATGATCTTGTGCACTTGTCTGTAGAGGTTTACACTCTCTTGTATGCACAAGAACAGATTGTTAACATGTGAAGTTATTCCATCCTTTTTCTTTAATCTTATCGACAGCTTTCTTCATTGGTTATTATTTTCAATTCCTTGACTCACAATCAAGTACTAAACAATGGCAGCTACAGTTAAAGTGTGCTACATGAAGATACGACTGAACTAGATAATACACTTGCTTGATCTCACTTTACCTATCATGGTCAGAAAGAGTAGCCTCTGTAACTTTTAAATAATGATTAGCTTTACATCAAAAAGCAAGCTAGAAGGATGAATCTCCAGCTTTTAAACTGTCTATTCTATTTTTTCTTCACTACACCATGTTTTCAAGCTTAAAAGAGTACAAAGAAAAAAGACTTTCCACAACTAGTCACTAGAGATCAGATCTAAGAAAGGCCAAATATTAGTAGATAATAATTCTCTAGAAAAATAATTTCCTACCAGAGTAAAACTAGCAGAGTATGCAAGGAGGTCCTGTCATTATTAAGATTTTTAGCTATTCACTTTTGGAGCCACCGTGAATTGCTTGGAATATCAAACAATCAAAGCAGATTACCAGATGAGTGAAAGTAGTCAATGACAGAAGTGGTGTTCAGCAAAAGGAAACGCCCTATTAAGATTCCCATTAGCTCTCTCCTTCTGTCTGATGATCAAGGTTTAAAATACAAGTCACAACTATGAAAATAAAATCACAATCAGAAATAATATGTCATCGTGTTTGTTAAATATTAACAGTATAGTTCTTTTAATAAGTTAGGTTTTTATTTCTAGGGATACTGCTTGAAAGATACACAACTATACTTTGGGAACCAAAATTAAATCTTTTCAGATTATTAAGAAAAAATCATATTTAACATGCATTTTTAGACATGGTTAAATGCATCAGTCAATTTAAAAAATCTTTCACTCAGTTCCTAAGTACACTTCTAGCTTATAACAAATGATTAGCTACTGACATCAGTTTAAAGGTTCTTGCTGCTTTTAGTATTTCTGTGCCATTTCCATCAATTCTTCATAGGCACCATATATGAGTACCAAGACAAGAACACTTTCTGAATTTATTGAAGAATCTTTGAAAAAGTAACTCATATCTCCTGGTCAGTGTCACTTAAATATTTCTGCAGCTTTCATTTATAATAACTTGTCCCGGGCAATGACACAAACCCTCATTATTTTAATATCAAAACATTAAATAAAAAGTGTGACTGAACTTGATTCTCAAATTTGTTTAGTCTGGTTTGGGTGACTGTTTTAGCCTAGTCATACACGACAAAGAACCTCAGATATTAACAATATTCTACTACTAGAAACCTAATGTTTTGCCTTACTCACCTTCTTAGATTATTCAAATAGAAAGGTTTGGTTACAGAAGTCTGAAAAGTAGGAACACACGAAAAAAACAATGACAAAGTCTCATTGCAGCTGCATAATGAATCCTAAAATAAAACGAAGATCCATGAAAAGGATGTTATACTACTTGCAAGATAAAAATAACATAAATTAAAATGAAATAGAAAGCACAGTTGTACTAAAGAAGTCCTTTAAAATGAATATGACTGCTGTGTTGTCTGTGAATGTTCTAAAAGCCATCGTTTTCTGCTTTATGTAAATGCATATATTCTCTGTGTAAAATCACAGGAAAGCCTCAATAAAGAAATAACATGGAGAAGCTGTGAAAAATGTATTCAACAAAGTCTTGCAGCGGGAACAGTGTTATTTCAATACAGTAATAATAATACTCCAGGTAAGTGCTGCAGCTGAGAGGACTGCACATGGGGAGAAAATAAACTATATACAAAAAAAGGTAAAAGTACACATATATACAAGAAACACAAACAGTACATGAATAGCTAAGTACAGAACCAATGTAATACAAATAAATAAGGAGGGATGTAACTACTCAGAACTTTTACAATCAATATGAAATTTCACCAATAAATTAAATAAATGAAGGTCTTTTTCTGTTTTAAAGCTTAGTTGAAAATACATAATTAAAAAAAAAAAAAAGGACTAAGATCTTCACTTGCTTGACAACAGCTCTACAAAGGCTTTGCCTCAAGTAAACTTTTCCTGATTCTCTTTTACTTGATCTAATAATAATACTGTATATGGAGGTGGCTGGACAGTGTCATTCCTTTTAGACAATCCTATTGTGTAAATGTCCACAGTTTTAATGAACATTTTGAACCAAACCAATTCCAGAATGAATCTAATTACAGTGTTGGCTCTCCTATATAATCTCTAGACTCTCCAAAGAGCTGGGAGGTGGCTCAAAAGTTTGGGAGCTCTGAAATCATGGACTGTGGGAACTAGACAAGATATATTTTTAAGATTAGGTTGAATGTTTCTTTCCTCATAAAATGCAGTGACTTTGTGACACACTGCTGGTTTACTTTGTGATATCACAAAGAATCAACAAGGTCATTTCATAAGCAGCTGGCTATTCGGCTATTCTATGGAGAAAAAAAAAAAAAAAATTAATCCAATTCTGGCTGTTGAAAT
The DNA here is from genome assembly GCA_011076525.1 of Nettapus auritus. Classification (NCBI taxonomy): domain Eukaryota; kingdom Metazoa; phylum Chordata; class Aves; order Anseriformes; family Anatidae; genus Nettapus; species Nettapus auritus. The sequence goes on along the minus strand of CM021767.1, from coordinate 47,464,903 downwards.
TCACAAGAGAGAAGAAAGAACTAAAGTAATTCTGAGTGAGGACTGGCTTTCTGTAAAGCAGTATTTAGACAGCCACCAGGGATATAAACTCACCTTAGGTTTATGTAGGTTATTCGCTGACAGCTTATAAGCATTCTGCAATATTGCATTTATTTGATTTTATCTGCTTCAGCTGGCTTTTATTTGGGAGTCTATTTCTAAAGCAAAGTCTGATACAGATTGGAATGAGCAGAGAATTAAGCAGATGTGATTCTTGATGGCACATCTCACCAATTTATTTTCTTTAAACCAGGAGCACTGGGAAAAGGGTAAAAAAAAAAAAAAAAAAAAAAAAAAAAAACATAAAACAAAACAAATAAACAAAAAAACTTTCCTTGGACAAGAAGCACTTTCCACTTTCCTTGGACAAGAAGCATAATTAAAATGGACACCTTCCTCCTTTAACCAAATCATAAACTCATAAAAGGAAAATATGGCCATTGTTTTATTAATACAGTGGTTCAGATTTCCTCACTGTAGTTTTAATCTGCTGTTTTGGATTAGGGAAAGTAATAAATGTGATTTATAAAACCTGGTTCAGCACTTTCCTTTTTTGCACTACTACATTGTTGACTCAAGTTCAGACTGTGATCCGTTGCAGTTCCCAGGTTCCCTGATCATCTTTTGCAATGTTGCTCTCACTAAACATTTGTTCACTTCTCTCTACAGTCATTTGTACTTGTCTATGTATAGAAACTTTACATTTATCCTGACTGAATTGCTATCAAGTTCCAAATTGTTTGCTGCCCCCAGCTACATATTATATGCAAATTTAATAACCTTACACTATAATCGTTCATCAAAGCATCAGAGAAAATATTAAAGCCTGTCAACCTCAGGACAGACACTTGGAGAACATGATTTGAAACATCCCTCTGCTTTGATTGTGAAATGCCGATAAATAGTCTTTGCACTGTTTTCCAACTCATTACATACCCCCCTAATGAAATTAATCTTGTATTTTCCTTGTTTGCCTACAGGAATTTAATATGAAACAATGTCCAGAGCTTTACTGGAATCAATATATATGATGTCATCTACTCTCCTCCCTACAAGCCCTGTCATGACATAGCAAAGTTAGATTGATGTGATAACTCTCATTAAATCCATGCTTCCTGAGACTTCCTTTTTTTTTTTTTTGTCCTCTAGGACAAAACCAGTAGTTTGATAATTTGCTACAGATTTCCTCTCAGAATTCAAGTTAAACCTATACTTCTCACATTCCTTTTTTTCCTATTTTTTGATACAGAAATTAATATTAGAACTAATAATAGATAATCAGGAAAAGTTTAAATAACTAAAACTTAATGGTTTTAGCTTTTGCAAAATCTTCCCTATCCATGTTGTTCAAACTGACTACACATGTTCTGAGTTTTCTTCAGCCATTCCCACTGGATACATTTCATCAGGTCCAACTAATTTGAAAACATGTCTCCAGTGTCTCCTTCCCTGATATTTGTTCTTCTGTTTTACTCTCTTTAGCTCTGCTATAGCCATCTGAGCAGGTTTGACCTTTTAAATGAAGATTGAAAGAAAACAAGTAAACGCTTTTGCCTTCTTGGAACTATTTGATTTTACATTTTCCACCCCCAGAAGGAGTCAACTAACAGCTTCCTTGATCTTTCATGTTACAGTTCATATTATTTCTTTACGGAAAGCTTACTTAATATTCGTTGGTAGACTCTGTATTAGAAGTATTCTATTTCATGTCTTGCACATTCTGATTTTTTCCCCATGTATTATTTATTGTTCTATCTATTCCTAGATGTTTATTTATTTATTTATTTTTCTTACTGAACTGTCAGCCTCCTTCTTCTGGTTACACCCATTTCTTATAAGTTATCCAAATTTACATATTGCTACTTTCTTGAAGTCACCGGTTTCTTCCTACTTCATTTGCAGAAGTATCAGAAGTATGTTTTGATTATTATTATTATTATTATTATTTTGCTTGCTTGCTTTTTTCTAGGGAACTTATTCTAAAAAACTCCATCTTTAAAATTCAAAATTTATTTATTTCAGAAGTTGTCAACTTGGCAACTAGCAATTGATATGAAATAATTTAAATACTGTAATACTATTTTTTTTTTTTCTTAAATATAATGAAGGGGAACATGTTTGTGTTACACAGATAACATTTTGTGATCATGAAACATTTCCAAATGTTATTAGGGCAATTTATTTCTGCCATGTGTCATCTCTTCAACAGGAACACTCTGCATGGGTTAAATGTTTTTAATGCAGTTTTGGATAGTTATATGTCAGACTCAGAAAATAAAGACTAAACTGTTAGTTCTCTGTTCACTGAAATAATATAAGAGATCTTTTGCTAAAAAATTAATGTCATATCCCACTGGGACAAACACTATTTGCATGGTTTATAATAAAAACTATTCAAAACCACTAATGTACTTCCCTAAACAGTGAAAGCTTGTGATGCATATTGCAAAAACACCACTGGTGAGAACCACAGCAGCATATAAAAGCTATTATTGTATTGTATAGTTACTGCTAAGTTTATTTCCTCTCTGATTTATTTAACTCACCAATTACCAGTTGCTTTCACTCCTCTGATTGTTCTTAAAGCTTAAGAATGTGTTGAGTTGTTGCTCAGAGCAATAAGACTTTTTGGCAGCCTCATTTTTATTCCATCTGCAAATGTAGCATACTTTCCTAACTTTATGGTGGTTCTTGCCTTGAAAAAGCCTCTTGTCATTGTAAGGATTTTACAGTATTATATCTGTTGAGAATTGAAAACACAAGTTTTCAAACCTACCTATTTGTTAGGTTGCAATCAATATGTATTCACATACAGTTGCTGCAATGACCAGAAATGCATCCAAAATAGCATGGTCATGGCCAGGCTGCTCATTGTGTATCCAGCCCTGGTATATTTAAAGTCTTAATACACTTAACAGCCCACTCCCTCTTTACCTAATTGTACTCCCCCCAGTGTTCCTCCCACATTATCACTGTGGCACACTTCCTAGCCACAGTTCGTGATATAACCATCCTGTTTCTGCCTCAATTTCTAAACAGATTTGGCAGGCATTTCCCCTTTTTGCAGAATACATTCAGCCAAAACACATGTATTCTACCTACACTTTTACTCCTTTATCTCAGGCCCACCCATCAAAGGATTTAATTAATGTGACTAAGTTATGTTTTTCTATAGAGTATGGAATGTCAAACTGTGGATAAAACCGCACTTTACTGGCTTCCAGTTTCCATCTCTGCCTGGTCACTAAGCACCACGCAAGCCACAAGAGGTGCTGTATTGCCTCAAGCCAAGTCATGAGTCTCAGCAGAAGAAGGTTAAGTTCCTTTTCTCTCCCTGTGTGCTGTCTCACAACATACAGGAATAATTTCTCACTTCTCAGATCCAGGCAGAGTGTGGAGATCTTGGTGCTCCTCTGAGAGCTTTCAATGCCAGTAAGATCCTGCCAGGTCTTCTCAGACCTATCCCTAAGGCTGCTTCCTAGCTGTCTCATTTTCCTATTTATTCTATTTATTTCTCTATCTCCAATGGGCATCTTGTGGATTTCAGTTTTTTTTTTTTTTTTTTTTTTTTTTTTTTTTTCTTATTTAAGGTTTTGTTTTCCTTGTTCAGATCAAATGTCATTGATTATGCCAACAATGGGCATATTCATCTAATTGTGATTTTTTAAAGAATGACTCTGCTTAATAAGCTTTTAACATAAATATCTTTATCATAAAGACAAAGAAATTTCAAAAAGCACATTTAAGAGAAGTAGAAGTTCCCAAAACAAACTAGGGCAATACAATTTACATTCATTATAATTTGAAGAAAAAAGTATAAAGAAAACAAAGTCTTGTCAAGATTTCTTTACATATAACGCCATAGACTCCATGACTATTTTTATTTGCAGAGAACATGTAAGCTATTGTTATTAAATTATTGATTTTAAAATCAATATTTCTTAATATAATAATTGTAGTCATGCATAGGGAACGTATGATTGTTATTACTTGATATTAGATACATGAGCATTTCACTGGTATAAAAGAAAATAACAGAGATTAAATACAAAACATACTACTATTATTTTATATTTCTGAATTGCAACAACCACAAGCTTAACCAGCCTACTTTATTGGTGACTCGTTCTGAAGAAATGAGCCACCAGTACCTTTAAACCTTACTCTTCATTTATGTCTTTCAAGTGTCAATGGAATAGATTTTCTATCATGGTAGTGATTGTCACTCAATTTAACATAAGTGCTTTTGAAAAAAATAACTGAGTGATAAAAATGATTTAATTTTTGAGAAATGTAGGGACAAAGCAGAGTTATGTCAGACTTGGATATCCACCCATGATTTTTTGTCCTTAATCAAGGCCACCATTGACAGATACTATCCTTATCAGAATTTTCCCTTTTCTTCTGTCTTATAATACTTTTATAAGCACATACTGCATTCCTGTTTTTTATTTCCCACTGAATTACAGTTGGTCATTGTTCTCCAAGTCTATGTGCTTTCTTTTCATTAAGAATAATATTTTACAGTATAAGAATGACTTTTATTTTATTTGGTCAATATATTTTCATTTTTGAAAATATAATGTTTGCCTTTGACTTTGCAACATTTTCCTTACTCTCTCTATTACAGCTCAGTGACCTTAATACCATTGTTAAGGTTGAGATTACACTTGTATTCTAAACTCACTTTCACAAGCTTACAACTTTCCCTAGATATTCTTTTTCAGGCTGATTTTTTTTATATGCTTATGCTTTTTTAGAAGTGGATTTTTGTTTGAAGCTTCATAAGCATCATCTATTTGTTTTGAGTTATCCAACATGAAAAGACAGCAGTTCTGCAGCAATCAAGAGAGTTTTCAGATGCTATTTTTTTGGACTCTGATAATTGAAAATCAGCCTTGTTTCAGCACTTCAAAATCAGCTTTGATTGTGGAATGGTGGCTTTGCTAGCTCTTTGAAAAGGTTTGGAAATAATAAAGTTCTGCATGTGGCTTCACTATTAAATAACTATGAAATATTAGTGATAAGGGAAGTTGAACAGAGAACAACCTCTCTACTTAATAATTGTAAAGGATATTTATTTTCCATATTATATTTAACTAGATTTTATAAATAAATCCAATTCTTTATCTTTAAATCTTTTTAATGCTATTTCCCTCTTACTCTTTAAGGAGAGTATGCATTACGGAGTGCCCAGACAGCTTGGGTTCCAGGTGCACTGAAAATAAATATTTCCCTTCTAGTGGTGAAAAGACAAATACTACCTTTGCTTTATTCTACAAGAATACTGTTGTAATTACAAAAAGTTGTCTGAAGGAGCTTTTCCTTAAAGGTCCAGTTAAATCCTGCATAGCTGTAATCCCAAAAGGAACAATGCGAAGCTGTGGACAACTTCTTGTCTGCCTTCAAAGAGAAGATCTTGTGCCAGACAGTGTTAATGCCTAATATCCCTAGAGTTTCTATCACCCCTCTCTATGGTATGCTTGTACTGTGTATTTTGTGGATATATATATATATATATTTTCATCACAAAGGGTCTCACAGTCTCTGTAAGAAATCATCTTATGCACTCTACCTGAGAAACGCTGTTCTATTGAAAGAATGAGCCAAGAGCCTGGCTGACCAACAGAGAACTTATGTATTTCAGAAAGTAAAGGCAAGGCTGAGAAATAAATTCCTTGGACATTTATTTGATCAACTAATGGAGAAAAAAAAGAAGGGAAACGTTTATTTAAAAAAAAAAAAAAAAAGTGTAATTACTTGTGAATCCAAAATTGACACAGCTACTTCCTGTGTTTGTACTTACACAGTTCAGACTTAAATCCCAAATCTCTATTTCAAATTTTCACGATGGCATTCAATGAAATGAAGACTACAAGTTCCATAAAAGCTGTAAAAAGCAATGCTTTTGGGGGGATCTATATAAACTGCTCACTTTACCAGCCTTTGGATTTACCTTTGAGTTGTCCTATTGCGCAGAATTACACAAAGCACATAATGAGGACTTTATTTATTTATTATTTATTTTCTTTTAGCTTTAAGAACTTTGATTTTTTTCCGTGGCTAAGCTACAAATGTCAGTCAAGAGGTTCATTCCAATCTAAGATCTTATTGTTTGGCTCCTATCTTTTTATTTAATCATTTCTCATTGATTAAGCAGCTCTTGCATTTTACAATAATGAAGTAATACAATGCCTCAGGAAGCCTTCATATGAAAGGCAATAAATAAGCTTACTTTGATTCATATTTATTTTCCTTTTCATTTATAAGCAATTTTCTGCATTCAGTCCGTGCTTCTCCTTCCTGTTCAAATTCAGAAAGTTTTTAGAGGATTGCTTAAATGAGCTTCTCACACAATGAGGATCCTGCCTTTGGAAGCTGCCATTTGGTAGAAGCACAGTCTTTGCTGATTGCATCATTGTTCCCATTCCAGTGACTCAGTGATTATATATATATATATATATATATTCATACCAAATCTTCCATTAATCCCTAGTTCTGCTAATCTATAAATTTATTCATACACTCCTTATCTATTACAAAAGTGTAGTCAGTATGTAAACTGTATAAGCAGGAAAGCTCATGTGCCTGTTGTGGTCTGGGCTAGCCTGTCATAACTAGGATTTTTTATCCATTAGCAGAAGGAAATACAGGCTCGTTTAAGATGGTTATACTTTTCTATCATGTACAAAGTGTTTATTTTTGTCATAAAAGGGAGAATTCTCTTACTCTGTATGTAAGTGGAATATGAAGTCAGAAGACAAAGCTCAGTTTCCCACATTGGCATAATTTAATGGATATTTCTATAATCAGAGTTTATTTCTCCTTCTCTTCTAATGCTCTTTTCCGTGCATTTCCTGATGGGAAACATGATAAAACACAGTCCCCAGTCTGTCACAAATATTTCTATTCACTCTTTTGAACAGGGCAGGAATAATGAGAGAAAATGCAGTTCTATGTCCTCTCCAGTCACACACCTCCATTGTATTTAAGGCGTGACAGAATTGTGAGTTCATCTCATATAATCTCTTGAGCATTATAAGCCATTAATTATCACTCAGATATTGCTACATGGAGCCCAATTATTTTAATTAGACAAGAGCACTTCAGTCCTCAAGAGACTGAAATCACAGTCCACTAGGCAATGCACTTTTTTGGAGCTGTTTTCCCAAGTCTAGGTGCTGAAATCAATTTACAATAAGCTGTGGATATTTTAACCTGTACACATTTTCACATTTCACCTATTTTAAGATGTTATTTTTTTTTTTCTTTCCATGGATGAAGAAATTTGAAGGCCACTTCAGCTCTGGAATCTTAATATTGAATGAGGGACTAAGCTGAGTGTTTGGCATCTCTAGCTGAAGTTCCTAGCATCTTTACAGGTGACTGTTTGATTTAACAGTTTACGAGGACTACAACTTAGCTGATAAATCATAAAAGCAACTTCCAATGTGATTTAAATCTGACTCATATTTTATCTCAGCCCTCAATATAAAATGAATCTGACATACTTGGAGTTTTAATTAATTCCTATTTCAGACATATTGGTAAAACAGGAACCATACCTCTTCTGCAACACATTGGTTTGCAAATCCCAGTCTGAGCTGATTTAGATTCATATGGACCAGTTCAATCCCCTCTAGTGCTAGGCCCATGTGTCCAGTTTTGACTTATCGTTACCAGCAAGAATTTGATTTATCCTGCTTTTTTCTACTACAGTCTCCCTGACTCAGATACCATGCTGTTCTGCTATCTGTATTCTCATGCTAGAATACAGAGGCCAGCAGCCTCCATCCCCTTATGAGGTAACTGGCTTGTGTCTACCTCCTTGCTTCTTCTTCCTCAGACCCCACATGACAGATTTGAAATGGTAAAGTATTAGGCAAGTCGCAGAATAATAAATCAAGCCAGCACACTGAAGACACTGCATGTTAAATATAAAATCTGCAAAGTCCATGTACAATAGTCATTTTCCAGATGCTTGCATGATGCAGAAATCAGGGAAAAGCAATACCCTACATACATTAAAGTATTCAGAATTTGATCAGCTAGTATGGCACATCCTATAATATTCTAGACATCTAGCAGACTAAGTTGATGATGTTTCAATTCTAGGTCAGTTAAACCTGAAGAAAGTCATGTGTTGTTTTCTAACACTGTTTTACCAGCTAGTTCTCCACGATTTGGGAGATAAAGAAAAAATGCTTATTCTTCTACCTATTGAATCAAGCACAAGTAATTGATTTGTTCTCCTTATAAAAAGTATTTGTTTTGCTTTTGCTAAACCAATGAACCAATGTGATCTATGTTACTAATAATGAAAGCATTCCCAGATTGTTCAGATTGTTTTATCCACTCAGTGTTGACAGTTGAGTTTCGTAACATTCATGAGATCAATGAATTGCAGCACTGCAAGATATGGGCAAAGGAAATAATGTACCCTGCCAGAAATACTTTTTTTTTTTTTTTTTTTTAATACAATTACAATGTTCCAAGGCAAAGGCTTTATTAAAACATCTTAAAAAGTTCCATGTTTTTACACTTCATTTTAAACCACATAAAACACTACCAGAAAAAAAAAAAAAGGTCAGTCTGAAAAAGCCTGTCATATTTTAGCAATGAAACAACTTGCTTAGCTACTGAAGCATAATGTGTCAACAAGATGGAATTCCACTTTCTAAACGCTAGAGCACCCACTCAATAGAAGAAAGCAATACATGATTACTGGTTAGAGCTCATGGTGCAATGCTAGCAACTCAGCATTTAGCAATAATAGAAAATGTCTTTCTCATTTTCATTCCCCTTGAAAAAGCACCTTATATGATCTCATGAAACACTCTGCTGTGAGTTACTTTGTTAATCTCAGCAATATCTCCAGCTATTACCTTATACATGGTAATACATTTCTAGTGAATTTTCTTAAAAACAAAAAATTAATGACATATGGAAACAGGACAGATACCTGAAATGTAATAATAAAGAGTAACCCTGCAATTTCACTGCAGGTATTAGATAGCAGCTATCTCCTATTTCTATTTTTGTATTTCACAAATGTCTTGTGGTCTTTTCTTTTATGAGTTATTCCTCTGTTTTTCAAAACCTCAGAGTCTCTTATTCCTGCTCCTGCATTCATTGCCATTCCCATCTTAAAAAAGACAAGAATTATGATTGCTTTGCACACAGCCCTTGTTCATGCATGACCTTTTATTCATCTGATTATAAAATTAAAAATTATTTTCACTGCAAATATCTTCAAAGATTGTCTTAAATTACTGCTACTCATCTTGACTATCTTTAAATCTTGAGGTATATTAAAAGGTGTCTATTTTCTCTTTGCATACATTCAAGACTTTCCTGGTGCTGCTAATGAAGAAGCAAGGCACATGTCCTGAATCAAACACTTCTGTTTACAAAAAAAGTCTTTTAGGTTAGTGAGACTTTTAAACATTTTGATCAGGCAGTATATGTGGAATATTGTGCCAAAACCAGATGCAAGAGAGAGAGAATTTGCACTAAGAAGCTATGTCCTGATCATGACAATACATTGCATTAGAATTAGACTTTACAACAGACTTATAATTGCCAGACAGGGAAACAACTTTTCAGTTACAAAATTAACTTTTACAAACCATGCTTTCATATATATGACATAACTCTGAAAAACTATTTCCAAACTAGTTCATGTCCCAGAAAAAGTTTAAGCACCCTCCCATATTTCTACAGTCAAGAAACAAACATCTAAGATAAAAAAACACTGTCTCAGAGAGATAAAAGGACATAAAAACTAACAAAATCCTTGTTTGGATTATCAAAACTAAATGAATGAGAACTTTCTGCTTAGAATTTTTATAATTCTGATTTCTCAAAACAAAATATATTGTCACATTACTTAGGGTTTGCCTACATGTTTAGTATTGTGCTTGACACAGATATCACTGAAGGTGAAGAATGCATTCTAGCTAATGAGAACAAGAGAAAATGAACCATAATAAAGAGCTTTGCAAACAATAGGAATGTGTACTGCACTTCCAATGTAACTATTTTAGAGCGTCTTCTATTTTATTAAGTTTTCTGAAAACACAGACAAACATTAATTCCACAAATACTCTGCAATTACTTTTGACTTATGCTTCCTCAGCTATGAAAGAAGAATACAAGATGAAATCAATGGGAAAAAAATTGCTGGGAAGAGTGAAATTGTCTTAGGGATTTTTTTCTATGCAATACAATGGCGTAGGAATTCTGCATAATAAGGAAGATGTGGTATCTATATCTATCGATTTTTTCAGGGAACTCCTGCAGTCTGCAGCCTTAAAATTCCACCTGTCCTGGAACAGAATACATCTTTTGTGAAATCTTGATCTTTTTCAATGGCACTATCCTTACACATATTGTGTAAGTAATATAGCATTATGGTATAAAAGAGGTGAAATAACTCTACTTTTTTGCTGTATTTGCGAGGCTACAAAACTTCTTCATTGTCCATGCAATCCACTAAGGCTGAGTTCTCATTTGTGGATTGGAGTTTCAGGTCAGGATAGCCAAATGAAGGGCCACAAAAAAATCAATGATGACAGCTTGTTCCTAAAACCAAAATTCTATCCCAGACTTTGCATAGTTTAGAGTTGTCTCAGGACCCTCATGAACTATCACCTGGCCATAATATCAAGAGTCAGGTCTCCTAGCAAAGGTTAATCAGACAACAGAGGCTCTCTAGAACTACATTTGTCTTCTCACTTATATATCCTAAGCTAGGAATGAATGAAGTCAAAGGGGAAAGACTGACAGAGGCTCTATCTTCATGGTCTCAGATCTCTCTTTACAAGGGAATCTCTGCTTGGATCAGTTGACTGATATTGCATGCTGTGAAATGTTTATACCAATGTGAAGCAAGGGTTGAGATACAATCACTTGTTATTCAGTTATCATTCCACTAAAAGATATTAGCAGTGAAAGTTTCCTGGGACAGATGAGCTATATGTTTATACTCCAAAGCATACTTTTTAATAAGTGAGCATTATAGTCCTTCTTGAAGCTCCACTCTAACCTATTTTTAACTATAAACTTTTCTTTAATATGTAGGAAATAATATCACAGTATAAAATAAAACAAGGCCAAAATGTTTTATTCATAGAGCTTTTGTATGCCCTGATTATTGCAGCTTTTCCTTTACCCAGGCCAGCTGGTACAATATGTACTTTATTCTACATTTTGTTGCTGTTTTCTTGTATTAAATATGTCAAACTTTTATATCTGAGCAATAAAAGTTAGTAACATAGGTCTGATGCATAGTAATAAGGGTAGAACAACAGTGTATAAAGGTAATATCTTGGCAAATCAATTAATACGGTTATGACTAATGATAAAAACATAGAAAAAAAATGAAAAGGCAAGAGTTAGGTCAGTCAGTGGTACCACAACATGGATTTGACTGAAGACTGTTCACAATCATTAAAAATATTTCTGCATGTTACCTTCCAAATAAAAATAAATCTTGTTCTATTTCTTTGCCTGAAAGCCTGAACAGATATCAGTGCTTGACTGTAAAGGGTACATATAGGGATGCTTAAATTTAAAGCTTTTTCCTCACCTTTTTGGCACAGTTCTATCTGGGGATTTTCCAGGCTGTTTTTGGGCCCCTCATATTGATGTTTCCAAATTTTCTGAGACAAAGCAAAATTCACCATCTCTAACTTTCATAAATGCACTTTTAGTAAATTAAGAGCACTATCTTAATATGTCTTGGAGACACATTTAGCTCTTCATGGACATAGATAACAGTGATTTTGAATAAAGAGGTTCTGATTCCTCATTTCACACAGCACAGAAAAACTGAGGAAGGCAAAAGGTCTGTATCCTAGCCTGGCTCAGTCACTTGTTCATTTTTTCATTCTTTTACAGAGCTGGTTAACAGTCCTTACCTCTTTGGAACTGCTTCACACAGCTTCCTCTCTGAATAATTAAACAGTTATTTTACCTCAGTCCCTGGTGACCAAGTTATTCTGTGTGGTTTCTTCTCCCTCTACTCTAAAATTGTTTCTGAAAGACCTTTTCATTTACTGTCTCAACTTTCTCTTGAAAAGTTTTCCCTCCTCCCTCCTTTGATCCTGCTCATCAGTTAATCAAAAACCTCATCTATTTGACAGTTGTTAGCTATCCTTATACCGCAATTCAGACCTGAGCAATCAGTTTGTTCTGTACAGTAGACAAATACTTCTCTATGAGGGCTTTAGGGTGAATAACTGACCACAGATGTTAGATGTATCTTCTGCTGTGAGTCATCACCTCTTTGAACTTTACCTGAAGACAGAAATTCAAACATCCAAAAAGAGACTGTACGTATCTAAGTGTAGTTTAAAAGATGACCTAGACACTCATAGAGGTTCTCCAAATTCACATTGTCTTCCTTATTTCTTTGCTTTGATGCTTCAACAGGAAACTTGTCTATTACCTAAGCAGCATAGGTAAATATTGGAAGGCATCTTTTGCTGCCTTTATTTGTATGGACAAAAGGGATGTTCTTCATCTTGGACCTTCCTTTGAACTTGTAAAGCACTGCATACACTTGTGAGGGAACTATGAAGTTCCCTCAGAGCTATGGAGTGTCTAACTTCAGAGCTATGAAGTGTCTGACCCTGGATTTCTCCTACAATTCCGTAAAGACCATAAGGAAAAAACAACAACAGCAACAACAACAACAACAACAACAACAACAAAAAACCCTCATCACTTTCTGAATAGAAAACACTCAAAGCGACTACAGAAGATGGAGTGGAAATAAACAGCTTCCTAATTGTCTTGTTGTACTTGCAGGCCTATCTTCACATTCAGCCAGCATCTTTCTTGCCAGCAACTGACTTGGCTATTGCCCTGTGATGCCATGGCAGTCCCTTTCCCTCCCTTGCTCATGTCCATGTGCCACAGTCCCCACCCATGGGCTGATAACCTCTGGTATTGCATCGGTTGGGACTTTCTCACCCTGAGCAGGCTCAGAAGCCCCTGAGGGAAGGAGCAATCTCCCCCACATTTCTCAAAGTAAAAGTAGTCACTTGTAATACCAAGAACAATTTCTGTCCTATACAACTCTATTAGATACCATAAGGATACATTAAGCTTCTTTTTTGCCTTTTTATTCCATAGCCGAAAGAATTACCTTATCTGTGTAGCCAAATTCTGACTGGAGAGAACAGACACACATTAGCTGCATGAAGCTGGGACATAAGGCATGCTGTGCAAGGACTCTCATCTCAGGAAATTTTCTGACATGAATTTTACTCAAGATTATCATTTATTAGGGGGCAAAGAAAGATTCGATGACACATCTTTTTCACCCCATTCCCTTATAGATTTTGAGGAAAGCCTTGTTATTATCAACATTTGGCTTACAGACCAGCCTCTTGCTTCCCATTTCACCCTTGGAGAATTTTATCCTGTAATGTTCAAGGCAGTACATAATTCAAGACAAAGTGCGTGGTTAAACTCCAGACTGTAGGTCTGGTCACCAGCAAGCACAGCACAGATCCCACAGACGGAAACAGAACACTTTGCTAAGCCAGGCAATACATCAATCCTTTATGCTATGTGAAATTTATTTAAAGGGCATTTGCAGATTCAAAATGATGATGAATGAAGCTGCAAAATGCAGTTTGATTTTCATCACTTCAAGGCAGAAAGCACAGTAGAAACTATTTGTGATTTTATCATTTTTAAACAATCCCTAATGGTTAATCTGGAAGCATTTCTTTTTGTTTATTGAGTCTTGTTTCTTATTCCTTTCCCACCTTCTGTTTTATTTTATTGCCCTATGTCTTCTCAGTGAGTCCAGGGAGCTCTCTGTTCTACATGTACCACTGCATGGACAGATAGAAAGTTTTACCAAGGTCGACAGATGCTAACCTACTCACAGAAGAAAAGTTACTGCAACTTCCTAGTTCGGCAAACAATTATTCTTCTGTGATATCAGTTTGGGCAACATCAAAACTGCAATAAAAAGTGCATTTTCCATGAGAAAGACAACAGGAAGAGCAGATAATATTTCATAAATACAGATATTTTCTTTCGTCTTGTAGCCTACATAGAATTGAATAATATCAAGCATAGAAACAGTCACTTAGTACAAACGTCAGTCACTCTGACCTAACATTTAACACACTCTTCCATATATAGATTTATCTCTGCATATTTCTATTTTCTCTGCAGTGTGATTTTTGTAAGGTACCTGTTATTTCTACTGCTAAAAAATCACTGATCCATATGATTTGACCTCTTAGCAAAAACATTTTCAAGTGTCATTGGCTTTTATTTTCCAGAAATCCACCATTAACTGCACATTGTTCCTGTTTAAAAGCAATTTTTATGAGAAAAAAAATCTATATTTCTTTTCATCATTTACCTTAAAATATATAAGAAATGTTCTTGCAGTATCACTGACTGGTCATTTTCTCTCTCTACCTTTTATCTTCTTATTTATGAAGAAAGGTGCTGTTAATATAATAACTAATGGTTTGCTCAAGATCCTGTTCATTTTTTGCTGAGTGCTAGGAGAAAAAAGTCAAAGTGAGTTAGGATTGTCATTTGCACAATTTAATTTCTTACTCTAACTATTCAGCAGCTTCTTAAACCAATTAAAGCAAATAATTCTGGAATGGACATAGTCTGCACAATGAAGTAGTCTTTCCTAAGCCATGGTACTATATTTCAATAGTTTATTGAGCTGCAGTATCCCTCTCTAGTATGAAGGGCAATTCAGAGTCACTGATGGAAAAGGAAAAAACATTTTTTCCCATTTTTTTCTAACATCCTAAAATATCATTTGTTTCCCACAGAGCTAGTAGAAAAATGTATGTTCTTACCCCGCAGCCTAGTCCATTGCCTGTCTCACATACAATTCTCCTCATTCCTGGTTCAGGCAGCAAACCCGCTCCACAGCCGGGTGTTGGACACAGCACGCCACCCATTTGCAGTACGCATTCCTCTGCACCATAGCGCTGGTAGCGGTTGTACTGCAACACAACAGACAGGTGTTAAACTTCTGAGAGTACACACACAAAAAAAACCCCAAACCCACAAACTTGGAGCTTGAATCTATCCTATATAATAGAGTCAGCTGTCCTAATGTCTCACACCCTAAGTTCAGCAATTTGTCAAATGTCTCAAACTTTGCAATTCAGTAAATAGGGTATCATTCCACTCCAGCTCACTCATATGCATTCATAGTTATCCTTTAAACAACCACAAAATTGTGTGATACTAAAATCAAGAAAATAGTAGATTGTTCCTGTGAATAATGGTAAAAGCTCTTATATTGTTATACAAAAATTATTGTAAAAATCATAAATATAGTTCAGCAACAGATATGTATAAATGCTGTATACACATTGAAAAGAAAACCACAAAAACACACAGTATAATGTCTTTGAGCTAAAGGGTTGTAAAAATAGTTCAGATAACTTCTGTTTCAAAATAAATTTGATTAACTGATTGGCAAAGTGATTCTCTTGACATCCATTTATTTTAACGCAAGTTGTATTTTTTTTCCAGGGTATACCAGGAAACTTTCTTAGATTTGCAGTTTTCATCTAGTCCCATAGTGATAACCTAAAAGGCCATGGAAATGTCTCAATTTTAATGATGGAGATACTGACATACAGGAGTATTGAATAACATGCCCAGCATATCCTCAGTGACAAAAACACCCACTCTAAAATGACTGATGGCATTGCAATAACTTTCCCTGTTCTAACTTAGCCTGCTTTCAAACTGAAATAAGCTGAACTAGTACAAATCATGCTGCATACATGTAAATCACACCCACTCTAGGGCTCTGCACTGGTGCAGTTCCACACTAGTGGCTATATAACGATTGCAAACCAGGCTTCAGATTCAACTATAAATCTGGCCTACTGTAGGGTGAAATAAATGAAAGTATTTGGTTCAAACAGCCCCAAGAAAACAGGAAAATCCAAAAGGCCAAAGAAGAAGGGAGCAGAATGAATTTTCTCTGAGAGCAGAATGAATTTATGGTGCTAAAGGAACAAAACCTTTATGTTACAGCACACACAACAGCATTCAGTACTTCATATACTTTTAACTTGCAATTGCTCATGAAAATCATGAAAATCCACTTGTTACCTTTTTTTAGGATAACATCTAAAAAAAAACCTTCTCCAACCTGCACCCCTCTCCAAAGAAATCCCCAAAGGAAACTGAAGTAATAGAACCAAATAGTAATAGAACCAATAGTAATAGAATGAAAACCACACACACAACACACAAAAAAGAATTTTAAATTATAAAGGCAAGGACTCCACTGCATATTTTATATGTGCATTTAAGAAGATTTTTCTGGAAATTTTGAAAATATGTCGTTACACCATTTTAAACAATAGTCTATGACTTCTAAAAACCATACAATACATAGATGTGGAAATGCTGCATCCCAGAAAAAAAAAAAAAAAGGAAGAAAAGTTTATCAGTTTATCAAATTGGAAGTATTCATGTCTGTCAATTAAACAAACAAACAAACAAACAAAAACCCTAACAAACCAAAAAACTCCAGACAAACTTCCTCTCAAAAGAAAAGCAAAATCCAAGGGGAGAAAAGCCTTCAAAACATCGTTCAGTATATGAATGGCTGTCAGAAACTGTGAATTACAGATCTCAAAACATGCAGATACCAGTATTTTGAGAAGTGTATGAGACATCTCTGCAAAGTCTCCTTGAACATGGGGGCTCAACAGGTCAATTGGTGGTCTTTTATATTATTACTATGTTCAAACCTGGAGTAATGGAATAAATATTTAATGTTGGATTCTATCAATTTTCAGTAACGTTTGGGATCCTTGCACTAAGTATATGCTGAGTGCTCCAAGTCATGTCATTGGCCTTGAAGAGAAATATAGAATAACTGAATGGTTTGGTTTGGAAGGGAACTTAAATATCATCCAGTTCCAACCTCACTGCCATGGGCAGGGACACCTCCCCTCCCATTACATCAGTTTGCTCAAAGTCTCATCCAGCCTGGCTTTGAACATTTCCAGGCATGGGGCACCCACAGCTTCTCTGGGCTGCCTGGTTCAGTGCCTCACCATCTGCTGAGTAAATTTCATCCTTATATCTAATCTAAATCTACACTCTTTTAGTTTAAAGCCATTACTCCTTGTCTTGTAACTACACTCCCTGATAAAGAGAGTCCCTCACCAGCTTTCCTGTAGGCCCCTTTTAGGTACTGTAAGGCCTCTATTAAGTTACCCCCCTTTTCCATGCTGAAGATATGGTCAGCACTGAAAGGGTCCACTGAAAGTATTTGTTGACTTAATTCTTCTTCAGGGCACAGGCAGGACCTGAAGGTGAAGATCGCAATCATCTTATTCTGTTAAGAGGCGGTCTTCCAGTGTGCTGGGTGTTTGCAAGCACCTTCACCTTAAGGAGGCAAATGCCGGAGACACTCTGGCTGTGATTCTGCCAGCATTCTCATTACAAATTATGAGCTGAAAAAAAAAAAAATGCTTTCTAGTCTCTAACTTAAAATAGAGGACATGGAGAGATTCCTTTGGACACCTTTCCTTTTATTTTGATACACGAAAATGGATGATAGGTTGCAGGAAGGAAATGCAGGAAGGAAATAACCCTTACTGGCCAGGTGGAAACAGCAGTTGAATTCTGCCTGAAAATTGTGATGTTTTACTGGTTCAGCTCAGGGCTCATCCCAAATAATTACAGTACTATCATCAGTGATTTTCACAATATAATTGTCAAACAAATGGATCAATTTGAAGAGAGGAAAAATAATTTAAGTGAATTTGCACATCCTGATATCTAGTTACCAGCTTATTTCAAACCTTCAAAGCCGAGATATGTTCATAAGATGTCATTATCCTTTTTCCTTATGCATGTACAATACTTCAGTTAAAATTCAGCAGCCAACTAGAACGGGTAACAGCAGAATGTATACACATTTTGTCATACCTAACTTGGTGATTTATAAGCCGTATTCTGCAATCTGAAACAAAATGTCTCACTTTACATTAAGGTACATTAAGGTACATTAAGGTACCATAAAAGGTTTGTAAAGGACCAAAACACTTACTTATGAATTATTAATTAACTGCTTTCATACAGTGTTAGATTATACCTATTAGAGGCATTTTCTCTTGATATAACACAGCTAAACATATCACATGGTACTGATGCAATCAGCATGCTTAAGACAAGTCAATCTGCAAAAGCACTTAAACGTCTTTGGAGTCCATGATGTATTCTCAATCATGTCTGGATTAGATGCTTAAGGATAATCTACCACCACTGGTTTACTTTGCATCTTACTCTTAACCAGAGATTGAAAGTAGGATTCACTT
This sequence comes from Nettapus auritus, assembly GCA_011076525.1. Lineage (NCBI taxonomy): Eukaryota > Metazoa > Chordata > Aves > Anseriformes > Anatidae > Nettapus > Nettapus auritus. The sequence goes on along the minus strand of CM021767.1, from coordinate 47,446,508 downwards.
AATTTCATTTCAGTTTCTGCAGTGATGATGCCTGTGGTTGCACAGGTTGTTTAGACTCATTTAATAGAGACAAAAATAGGATGCAGTTCATCTTTTGGATGCACGCCATGGTATCAGAACTGAGCCCTAGAGTGCGTTGTTGTATTAACTCTAGAGAGATCAGACTGTTTTCTAGATGTCGATGCCTGCGTTAGGTGACTGCCACAACAGGTACTTCAGTACCAATAATTCTGATCCTAAGCCACTGGGCCAAACTATTTTTAAAATCAAAGATTAGGTACATAAGTAGGGTAGACTGTGAATCACCTCACATAATGTTCTCTCTTCAAAAATTAAACATCTAACCTAAACAACTCATATAGGCTCCAAATATATTGATTGTAAAGAGACAGTTATCCCAAGAATGGAATTTATCCTGACTTAAATGTAAAGATAGGTGGCCTGAATTACCCTGTGGAAATGCTATAGTTGAAGCTGAGACAGCTAACTTAGGCTAGATATATTACACTTAGAGAGCTGTCATTGGAAGATTAACTAACTCTTCTGTATATTCCAAATATTTCACATTATCTGTTACTCAATTGTTAGCAGTTTGCCCCCTAATTAGAGATGCACTCATCAGGTGTAAAAGGGTTTTACATGTTACAAGTAGGAAAAATATCCCTAATTACTTTTAGGAAAAATCTCTGAAAAATGTAATATATGGGAAATTTGACTGAACTGGCATTTGTGGTACCCAATTTCAATTCCTGGCAGCCACACAGCCTTCCTGTGGTTTTCATGTAAGTCACTTAATCTATGCTTCTCATCAGTTCCCCATTTGTAAAGAGGGAAAATGATACTTGCTGATTTCACTGTAGTGTTGAGAGGTAAAAGCCATTAATAGTCATGAGGACATCAAATACTATGGTAATGAGAGGCATAGAATTACACAGAAATCACGAGCCATCTACTGCTGCTAGAAATCAGCTTTTGAGCAAAGCATGCCACAGATTTATACGCTACTGTAATAAAGGCCTCAGAAATATAGGTAGGTAAATAGTTGCCAGATTCAATATAGAACCATATATTTCAATGCTTATTTGAAAAAAAAAAAAAAATCTTTAAAAATATGATTTACTCCAAATTGCTAGTGCTAAGACAGCTAGATGTATACAAACAAGATAGTCTTAAAACTTTTTTTTTTTTTTTTTTATTTTTTTTATTTTTTTTTTCCCTGTGACAGCATCCTTTTGCCTCAGTTTGTGGGCTGACCCAGTTAACCCAAATCTATACTTTTCATGGAATAAAATGTTGAGTAGAAAAAATTCCCATCTCCGCTTTTGGTATTTCAACCACATCATGAAGTTCTTTCATGCAAGCTTTGCTCATAAAGAGTTGTCAGAGCCTTTAGAAATGATTTTTATAAATGATTATAAATTATAGTATGACACAGACATGGAAGCTGAATAGCTGTAACCATTTATTCCCTGCTCCCCACTTTCCAGATTGGGATGGCATCCCTTGAGTGTTAGAGTAGTACCAGGTTTTCAACCAGTGGAAATTCAATCATTTGATGTTGTAAATCAGGGGTAATATAATTGAAATCACTGGGCTGACAGAGGAATGAGACAGGTTTAACTATAGATTGCCGTATTTTAAGCTTCATTGAGATGCAGATATTAAGACAAACCTGAAATGCACCTGGATGAATAAAACCCTTGTGAAATACACTTTGTGAACACAATGCTTCCTTGCCATATTATTAAATTTGCAAGTTATGCTTTAATGTGATGTGATATATTTATTTTGTGTTTATACTTTGAGCAGTTTTTCTTTTTCTTTTTTCCTTTTTTCCCAAATCAGAAAGCATCTGCTCAGTAGTAGCCTCACAGGGAATTCTGGACAAAAGTTAAACAGGTAGATGTAAAGCCAAAATTTCTAATCTCTAAACAGTAATTTGATTACTTGTTTCTTTTAACAGTGCGTAATGGTCTCAGAGGAAAGAAAATCTACTTTCTGGAGTCAGATTGTTTTTACTGCTTATATAAATCAAATAACCATCTGTGTGTTTCAAAATTAGATTGTGGAGGCTATTAGTCCATAATGTAGACTAAGCACTTTATTTATATGTATTATACACATACAAAAATAAAATAAAATTAGTTACATAATGTAATCAGGCAACTTAATGTACAAAACCCTTAGCATATATTGGACTTGTAAAAGTAGTTACAAAAAAAAGGCATCATGTTGATGACTTAAAATACAGTTAAAAAGAGATGGACTGATGTGGTTGTCCAACCATTAGGTGCTTCATTGGACCACTATTAGTTTATTTTTCCTGAGTTTCTGGGCTACATTGCTGGGGATGGGCATATGATGAACAAGTTCAGAGCATCAGCTCCTTGTTCCCTCAGGGGCACTGAGCACCACAGAGAAGTCCAGAAAGTGAACCATCTTCCACAGGGCTGGAATTTGCCTGACTTTGGACAGTCATAGAAAGGTGGGTAAGGCAGTCTGAAGAAAACAACTCAGATAAAAAACCATGACTGGACCAGTGCAACACAATTTATGGACAAAATGAAACTAGAACAGAGAGGAGGAAAGAAATTGAAGACTGCAGTTTGCAGAATGATATGGAAGAAGGCACAAGGTGAGGAGTATGAAGAATAAAATACCGAGAAGAGAGGCCACTGGAGAAGGCTGTATAGGAAATCAGACTGAATATATGAGAAGCAATATGATGCAGTGAGGAAAGTTAACTAAGCACAGCATAAGGTTTGACACCATATTAAAAATCTATTGTAAATTTGTTATCTTTCAGCAGGTATTTGTGGGATCAGTCTGAATAGACTGAATGTTGGAGATTAACATTCAGTTCCTTCTGACGCTTGTGGAGCTTGAATCCACATTTCTTTGCCCCCTGCAGATGACAACCATCAAGTGTTGTACCAGATAATGTTGTAAATAGTGCAACTGAGATTTATTGAAGTAGACACTGGCTCCAAAGAATTCCACTTCTCAGGCCACAAGAGTAAACATATGCACAGTCCATGAAAGCAGATCAAGGTCACCCAAGGGATATATAAGTCTCACCTGCTACATCCACCTGAGACACTGAGACACTGAATATTGGGATTCAGATCTTCTCTCTGAATTTAATAAAAGCTTTGTGGAAGATAATTACTCTTTTTTTTTTTTTTTAAACACATTTTTCATTGATAGGTTCTATAGACAGGTACACAACAGAAATTTGGACAAAAATACTTTGTTTTTGAAAGGAAAAGAATATCTTTAAATTAGTTTTGATCACATGTATTTTCTCCCTCCATTTTTTATTTCAGCTATTGGTTCAAAAATAAATTGCTCTCACTTCTCTAATGCACAGACAACATGGAGAAAAAGGATAAGAAAGTAGAGATGCCCTGTTTATGACAAGAACTCAGAGATAATAAAGTTCTGGTAACTCAGAAGAGCAAAGCTGAGGAACTCACATGGATTCTAGTTACCTCTGAAGTTAGAGAAGAAGAGGGCTAGAAGACATGAAAAACAGATATAGCATGGAAAGAGAAGGGAGTCAAATCACTGGTCATATGAAATTGCAAGACTGCAATGTTTGTTGTGTAGTTCCAGCTATATAAAAAGAAGGTGTAAAGGATGTAAGGAACATTAAGAAGTTAAATGCAGTACTTCAGTTTTAGAGAGAGAGTGATGAGATAGTGATGACAAAACCAAAAAGTGAGCCAATTAGAACAGACAGAAGTCAGACAGACATTGAATAGAAAAGTTAAAGAAACTGAGATGCATCATTGGCAGTATGGTAGCTGAAGTCAAGTGTGAAAGCACTGAGCTGTAGGAAAGTCTACTCATACAGACTTAAGAATTATTAAAAACAGCTTTGCTTTAGTAATTATGAACTGGATTCAGTGAAAATTTCTTTCTTTCTTTCTTTCTTTCTTTCTTTCTTTCTTTCTTTCTTTCTTTCTCTTTCTTTTTTTCTTTCTTTCTTTCTTTTTTCTTTTTTTTTTAACTGTATGTGAATTTCTGAGAAGTGTCTGATAGTTTCACACATAGCTTCCAAAAATTCTTCACCCACAATTATTTCAGAAGCATTTTTTTGATCACATTTGGCATTTTCCAGCATTAAACTCAGCTGATAAATTAGAACTCTCACATGATGTTACTTTTTCTTTAATGGGTAGATATCACATCAATTAATTCAAGAATGACTTTACACTACTAATCTGTAACATATATTTTAAAAAGACCCTCCAGCAAATATTGCATGGAAAAAAATCATGAGAACCTTCTCCTTGCCACACACACACACTGCAAATTCCTTATAAAACACAAATTAATGTTACACATTTTTGTCCACATTGCATTCTTTTAGTACTAGATTCCCATATCTTCTAAGGTCACAGCAAAAGCTAGTACAGTCCCACGCCATGTTTGATAAACATGAAAATGTGCATCTACAGATTTTCAAAACAGTGTATTCCTTTGCCTAAGTTTCGCCCAACTTACAAGGAAATGAGAAAAAAAAGGGAAAAAAAATAAAAGAGTGAGAGGGAAAAAGAAATGTTTCCATGCCAGCTTGCTCTGATTCCAGGGATATAAACACCCACAACATTTCTGAAGAAAAAGTGAGCAGCGCTATGAGCTGCTGTAACAGCTGATAGGAGAGATCTGTTAAAATTGATCATTCCCCTGTCAAAATATCAAGAAACTGGCCAATACATTCTGCAAAGTTGTCAGAGCAGATGATATAGCAGAGAAGCATAGCTATACATTACTTTGCAGCTTCTTTTCTTGCCACTAGTGTGCTTCATCTGCTTCATCTGTTCTGTGACCTGCTGGGGGCACTCAGGTATAGCAGCAGACTGCTTTTGCAATTGTTTTCCCTTCCAGCCTTCAGATGTAGCTGCAATTTTATTCATGAATCACAATATTCCATTTAAACAATTAAACAAGTTTTTTTTTTGTTTTTTTTTTTTTTTATCACTTTGGGGAGAAGAGGGAAGTTTCAGAGAGCCATTATGAGACTCCTTAAGAGTTCACTTGTTATGTGGGTATATTATAGTGCTAAGGTCTGAATTAAAGTGTTCTCTCTGCTGTCTCTGGCACTGGCTTGTTGAATTACCTGCCTTAGACTGCATTTGGACAGAGCCCATACTTATTGCATCTTTAACATATTTTTGTTAGCAGCTTGTACGATCATGACTCATAGAATTATTTGCGTTTACTTGCAGGGTCAGCCAGCCTGACATGGCAAACGGCTACTGCAGAAGACTGTAACTTTCTTATATTGTGCTCTTTTTCAATTGCTCCCCAGTTAATAAATCTTTCATCCCAATCCTGAATGTATCTCAAGGTACCTATGAAGTGAAGCAGTCAGACAGCAGGTTGGACTGCATCCATTATGCTAGGGGAAAATTATGGATTAGGAATAGTGAGACTGAATTGCAAGAAAAAGCTCAACAGAGCTAAGGCCAGTTAGAAGGCTTCAGGTTTTCCACTTCCTGAGGCTGCATGGCCAGGAGAGTCTCTTTGCCTTATGCAGACTTTTGTGCACTGGGACTGTCTGTTAAAAGGTGTTCCAAAACAAACCAGTCAAAGCTGCTTTCTGAACTTTTACTGCATCTTTTCCACTCATGTAATACTGTAGGAAACTAGAAACTGGGAAAAGAATAAAGATCCAAGACATGAAGCCCTTTCATTTTCACCAACTCTATAAGAGGCTTACCTTTGGAGACTTTTCTAGGTCATACTCTCTGGCACCTTTTCAAAGTACCAAGTATCAAGTGGGGTAGCAATCTGTTGCTAAATGTATTTGTGTTGCATTTTAAAACAATTACTTTGGAAGCCAATTTTATGTGGTAAATTAGGTATCCAAAATGTGTATCATGTACCAGTGGGTCTTGTACTCTTCTATTTTACCACATAGACTACGATTGCCTCTTTTCATAAAGTCTAAAAGTAATTCCCTCTTTAAAAATTACCTTGATGCCACTGATTAAACCTTAAAAGATAGACTTTCTGGCAATAATGAGTGTCCTGTAATGCACATGCCTGAGGAAATAGGAGACGTGGGAAATTTACATGTCCTCAAGACTACTGAGATTTTATATTATTTGGACAACAGTTTTATTATCATGGAACTTTTAGCAAATATTAGATTAATCAGCAACTCTTCACATTTCAAGTAAAATATAAAGCCTTTTTTTTCTTAGTCATCTAGATAAAGAAACAGTTTATTTGGATAGACAGATAGGTAGGCAGACACATTTTTCCACTGGCTTGTTTGTATAAGCTTCTCAACACCTTTATCTCTTCATGACATCAATAAAAATTATATATGCTTACTATATACATGAAACAAATATACAGTAAAAACATGGTAGAGACCACTGTTTTGTATTAGAAACAATTGATTGACTTTAATTTGACTGAAATTTGGTTGATAAAAGTAAGAGAGTTGATGAAGCAGACTTCTCTAAGACATTTGTCTTGGTGCATTTTGATTAAGTATCTACAGTAATACAAAATTTATGTGCCCATATGTGCCCATATCTGAAATATAAGTGTAAATAGGTAAACATCATTAGGCAGGTGTACTTCCAAAGAGGTCCTGAAGTTATCGATTCCTGACTTTATTCCATCTTTCCAGTAGTTACTTTGAGTCATATGCATAGGTTTGAATTTATTTGTTTGTACAATGATCACTTGTTACCTCGTGATAGAACAGAGGGAATTTGAAATTTAAAGGATCTAGACATTGAGGAATAGCAGATGTACTGGTGTTGTAGAGTGGCGGAAAGAAAAGATGCTGGGAATTTTTTGTTTTTCACTACTGAAAGGTATAACAGGATCTAATGTTTGTAAGTCATTTGTAAACAAATAATGGATGCTTTTCTCAGCAATATACTGCAGTTTAAACAAGAATTAATCCAAGAAAGTCATGTAATGTGGATTCTAAAGGAGATCAGAAAAGATTATCACAATAGTCCATTCTGCTTTTATAATCTGGCCTTAAATACATAAGCATTTTAAAAATAAATCAAGTTTGGACTTGTAGCAGTAACATGCCCCTATTATTTCTTGACTGTTGCTTGGATTTGAAGAAAATATATGTAGACTAATAATGCTGAAATTTTAATTAATCTGAATAAAACAGGGTCATAATTAATTATGATTTTTCTTCTAACTAGAAAGAATGATAACAGAAAAAGACATTAAATTCTTTGAAAAGCAAATGCATAATTAAACACATATGAGAAATAATTAGATAGTCATATGAATAAGGAATTTGCCCAAAATTCATTAGGATGCATTTTATTATTATTTTTTACCTTGGTTTTGCACCAGTTTCTCCCTGTCAAACTGCATGTTAATTTCAAACAAGGGCAACTGTGGTCATCACTAAACTCATGACAACAAAGCTTTTGTGGGGAGAGAACATAATTGCAATATGCTTCATGCTTTTGTCTGCTCACAGAATAATTCAAGTGGCATGGCAAGGTTCACTAGTTGTAAAGGCATTTATTAAGACTGTAATGATAATCATTGTATCCAAATAACCTGTTAGTGTAGCTAGTTTCAGAGAAAGACAAACTTTTATAGGTTAGGTCCATTTTGTAGAACAACTTGCCATCTGCATAATTTTACACTCCTAATGCATGGTGGCAAACATTTCTCATCTGTTTAGGTGTAGGCACTATTAAGAGGAGTAAATTCATTACAAAAGTCAGTAAAAATACCAAAAATATTCTGAGTGGCAAAAAATAAAAAATAAAGTAAGACTTTATTCATCAAACTCCTCCACTCTCTTCAAGACGTCTCTTATTATTGGACAGAAATTAATTGCCTTTTCCTTTAAGGTTCCTCATGGTTTACATCATCTCACCTTTTCAGATCATATATATGACTGTATAATTTAATATTCTCTTAATGCGAAGATGTAGGTGAGTGGAATAAAGAAAGAAAGCATTCAGATTACAAAGCTGCGATCTTAAGTCTGACATTTCCTAATGTCTGAATTCTTGTCACTCTTAACTCTTCTAGCCTTCATTTTTATGTCTACCACTTCCTCTTCTAAAAAGTAAACAGGAAAAAAAACACAGAAAAAAAAAAAACAAACACACAAACAAACACAAAATAAAGTTCATCAACTAAATTCTGTTGCTCTGCCAGTGGTTATTATCAATGTTGGGATCTACGAGTCCATTCTCAGACCTCTACCAGCAGAGCTAACAAATTATGCCTGGTTCAGCCCTCTCACTCCTACTGTCTCTTGGTTTATCTGTTTCTTAATTCACCTTCAAATCTCTGCTTTGCTCCCTCTCCTCCTAGCCCATTTGTGTTCACCCCCTTGGGCAGCTCATTAAACACAGATCTTTTATTTACTAGTCCCCTCTAGCAAGCTTCTTTACCTTGTCCTTCCAGTTCTTAGTCCCAGCTTCTTGTCAGACTCTTATCCCTACCACTCTGGTTTCTGCTTCTACCATATCTGACCAGACAGTCCCATCTCTCCAGGGTTCCAAGCTTCATCTTGCTCTGCCCTCCATTTGTCAGCTGGTACTCACCAGTCTTGCAGACCTATCAACTCCAGTCTTAATTTCTTTTATCTCCTCGTCCTGAATCCTCAGTCTCATCAGATTCCTGCTTCCAGTCTTTCCTCTGGCCTACTCTGTTTTCTGTCTTTTTTTTTTTTTTTTTTTCCTGTCAGACAAATCCTCCCACACCCCCCTTCATGCTGCCTTCTTGTTGAGAAGCTGAGCTCCTGAAGACTTACAGGACTTACTGACTTTTTTTTTAACAACTGAAGTGGGAGACTGGTGGAGGAAAACTGGAAATCTAGAAAATGTACCAGCAGTCCTACATGTAATAAGAATATGCCTGCAGGATAGTGAAATAGAAAGGTGGAGCAACAAAGTGTACTAGGCAATATAATCTGCTGTAACAGCTAAGTGATCATATTTTAACATTTAAGGACTTTCTCCTATCACAGCCTTCACATATCTTTGTGCAAGTCCCTCGGGGCTAGGTTCATTAACAGATGCAAATATTCTGATGTACAGCACATTAATGCTGACCTTTCAGGTCCTTGGTCCCCAGTACCCACAGCAATTCTGTGTTAGGCAGCTGGGCTTCATAACCGGTACATTAGGGAAGATACTCGAGGCAAGGACAACTTGAATTTCAGAAGCACTCTGTATTTGAAAATTCAACTTGCCTCTCGACATTTAAGGCTATTTTCTCAATATCTTTGTACATTGATTTAATTATTAATAAAATAGTAACAATGACCATCTTGTGAGTGTGGTAAATCATACCTCACATGCTTTCGTAAGATCCCTCTACAGAAACAGTTATGTCAGTGCAAAGCACAGATATGATGACTGAGAAACATACTTTTAAAAGAGACCAGAGGCCACAAAAAGAGATGGATATCAAGTAGCTGTAAATATCAGGCTCTTAGTCAGATTGTTTGTCTATTTGCTGTTTTAGAGAGGCTGTTAACTGCTGTAGTACAAAGCCGAAAAGCTGCGGCAGGTAGCAGATGTACCAATTAATAACCTGTCAAGGCTGATGGATAGAATGAAAAAAAAAAATCACATATATCTCCCGCGTGTTTTTTCCCCCACATTTCAGATCACTGGGGGTCATGAGACACACTTTGCATCCCTGGAGAGAGACAAAAATCTCTCATTAGTGTCTATCTTTCATGACATTAAGATGCTGACTTTGAGATGCTAACTCACCTGTTCTTCTCCCAGAATCCTGAAGTGATGAAGCTCTTTAATCAAGGAATCTGGACAGCCAGCTGTTGGAAAGAAACAAAACCAGGCACTTTAGAGTTCCCTGCCAGCGTGGTTTCAGCTATAAAATACATAGATGCAGAGAGGATAGAATATACAGATTACATTAGATTTAGAAGATTAGGAAGATAAGCCATGGTTCTGTGGGCAGCAGAATGTTGAAAACCATCCATCAAATAATCCCTTCACATTTCAGAGCACGCTACCAAGAATGCTTAGAAAGGTTATATTCTGTATATTTTAGCCCTTTCCCCAAAGGACTAGAATCAAAAACAAGATGAAAAGGGCAGCACTGTCTGCCAGATAACGCCAACCCTTAGTGTAAGCCAACAAGCCTGTTAAAAGAGGTTCTTACATAAAAACCTTGGAGCTGGCCAAAGCTGAATTCTGATTTACACACAAGGTTTGGACTCATCTCTAAGTGTTGTATAGACTTCCTTGAAGGATTTCACAGGCTCTGCAGGCCCCACAGATCACTTTACTTTTGGCTCTCACCAACATAATCCATTTCACACAGATGTAGTTGTCACCGATAAGTGCAATACACAAACCAACTACACATGCAGAAAAGAGATTTTCCAGAACTTTGCAATCAGTTTAATGTTCAACGGTTACAGCCTTTTACATCTGTACCAGCCAGAATGAAAGAGTATGTCTTGCTAGATGCCACACACTTTGCTGACCTGTTCAGACTGTGGTTACCTTAGTGGTGATGAAATCCAAGCATGGAATTCAGTTTTGTACACTACTAGACTCATTTCTGGCAAGGGATAAAAATGCAGACTGTGAAAGTGATCTGGGCTTTATTCTTCTTACCATAAATTGAAGCATCTGCTCGTGAACAGAGAAACTTCCTTGAAAGTGATTAAAAGCAGAGTTCTCCCCAGAACATGGGTAAAACTAAGATTTTTATCAACCTGCTTTTCTGCTGATGTAACTGCAAATGGTTACTTCTCACCCTAAATGACTCCTATTAAAAGGATGTAAATTAATTTGGAGACAGTTGTCAGGAAATCTCTGTTAGCACTGTGGCTTCACTCAAAAGCAATGAGGCATGGCCTACATTTACAACTCCTGCTGGCTTAGCTGTGTTAGGGATACAAAGGGTCAAACTTTTATACTTGCAAGGAACATAACTAAAAAGGCAAAAATCCTGGTTTAGACACATTTGTAGTAGCACAAGTCTTTCAATGGTGTAACTTTTTATACCTAGCAAGCTGATTTAAACGGTATTCAAAACAAATTCTCACTGGTAATATTTTATCTCCATTCAGAGGAGCTACATATGGAGAATGCACCATCAGCACAACTTCATCACCAAGCCATCCTTACTACTTCTGCCATCATTTTTCTATCAATTTTCAGTGGGATTTCCATCTCCATCTTCCACTTCATCCAAACCCCAAATGTATCAACTGCTCTGTCCCACTATATTCTTGATCTTGGCCTGACTTGTAGCCCAGAGCAGTTGAATTCTCTGTGTTTTAGATCAGAAATTGCTGCCTAAAATGCAGTTCCTCTCTCCTACCCTCAAGATCCTATGTAAATATTACAATTTTTTCTTTATGTCAATTTTACTGAAATATATGCATCAATTGTGCACTGCTACAGGAACTTCTAACCATTAAGGATATTTGATTTTATATAATACTGTATGCTAATCTAAGACAGATGCTAACTTTCTAACAATGGCTAAAGTTTTTGCTTGTCACTGCTTCTTTCTTTTTTACTTCTTCTTCAACAAGTCTTTTTCCTCTCTTATCTTTCCCATTTTGTTCACTAAATTCCTCAAGATGGGGAAGTTTCCCTTTTCTTGCCTAGCAAGATTTTTTTTTTCTTCCTGCTCTCCTTGAAATCATATTTTTCAAATGTCCATTTCTCCCAGAAGTCCACCCCATTTTGCCCTGTTCTTGCACAATGTATGTAATCATCCTTATGTGAGCTGTTTACCTGTATCCTTTCTTTCTCCCATGTTAGAGACTGTTAACACTTTGGAACCAAGAAACTTTGCTAAAAACTGTGTAAAACGTATCTTAGCATACATATATATGTTTATTATCAGTGTTATTGGTTGTCTACCCTCTTACCAACTGAGTATTTCTATAACCTATTTTTCAGACTTTCCAATCCAGTTTTCAACCTTTTCATAGTCCGGACTGGATCTCAAAAGATGATTACACAAGAGATCCCGAAGTCACTAACAAGGAAGGGATATAGCTTAAAATCATGTCACTGATTGGCAAGTTGCACTCCAGCAACAATCAGTTCAGAAATGTCAAACGCGTGCGATATCAAATTATATTGACAGACACTAACAATTTGCTGTCCTTTCAGAGCAATGATCAAAAAACAGTTGGAGGAAAAAAATGGAAATAATGAAGACAAATGTAAAATGGTAAAAGAAGTAAGATAAAAACATCTTCCCTTCTTTTTGGATATTTCTGGATGTATTTCTGATATTTCCTATTTCTACTTTATTTTTTTATTATTTTTTTCCCCCCAGTTCTGTAAGCAGACCTTTGTAAAACATGCTCCAACACTGTGACCCATTTTTACCAAATATCTGTGAGCTTTGAAAAAAGTCTTGGTTGATATTAAGTTCCTGCATTGTAACTAGAAAAAAATTACCATTCCATAAATAAAAAGAGAAAATACACATTCTGTTGAAGAGCATTAAGAACCACTTCCATGACACCCACAAAATTACCCATATATTTGTCAACTTACACATGCATATGCAAACATACCTGGAAACCTGAAAATTACTACAAATTAAGCACAGCACTGGGTTCACTGACAAACTGTGCACACCAAATCTTAAAAGAAGAATGTATTTTCTGAGACTCTGATTTTCAGCTTGCACTTGCCACATGAAATAAATAATCCACACTTTATAGATTTACACTGTTTCATGGAGAACACTTTGAGGATTAATTTTTATTGCCTTTGTAGAACAGAAATCCTTATGTTTGAGAGCCTCAACAATTACTGAAACCTTCCTTTTCTGCTTTCCCAATTATTATTTGAAAAAAACACAGACATACAAGAAATTTCAACACACACAGGCCAAAATGTAGGAACATTTGAATAGACAAGTCAACAACAATTATACATAAGTGTGTTACAAGTAAATGACCCAAAGGCATGCACAATTAATTGCCTTTAATCAGTAGCCAAAACTTGGGATTGAGGAAATCTGTTGACTGATACAATGACAGCTAAAGGGCTTATTAGTTCACTCTTTCAACTGACATTCAATCCTCTGTGTTTCATATGTTCTTGCCCACAATGGTTGTTACAGGTCTTTGTCTGCTGTGGAAGCAGAACAAGGTGCAAGAGCCATACAATTTACTCAAATCTTTATTATTATTATTTTTTTATACTGCTTTTTCCTCTGACTTAATGATATCGAACCTAGAGGAATAAGACCAGTAAGATTAATGTGATGGTTTAGGAATGAGCCTTAGTCTAGGCAGGAAACTAAGTCATGAGAGGATGATACCCAGTTCAAAGCACCAGCAGCTCTATAAACCCACTGCAAGCAATGCCTTTGGTTTATTTAAGCTTTAATTTATCACTTAAATTAAATTTAAGCATTTTTTTTTTTCTAAATGTTCTATCAGATCTCAGATTGTTTGTTTTAATCATTTTATTGTTGCTCGATTCCCACATTGCATTATTATTTCACTCCAAATGCTGCACTTATGAATGATAGGTATACTTAAAAATACAGAAAAATATAACTGTACATTTAAAAATTACATTGTGGTATTTTTTTCATAAAGATATAAAGATATTTTTAATCTGTTCCTATCAGGAAATGTATCTCCATGAGAAGAATAAAAAAGCAAAATTTAAGAAGGCTAGCTTAATGTAACCTCATATCATAAATCCTCTGATTTGAACTGCTCTGAACACACATTTTCAGCTATGCTTGTAATTAAACTGTGATTCCAATGACCACCAATTTAATTACCCAAATCTTCACATATTTTTTCTCAAACAGATTTACCTTCTGTTTTTGTCTTTACCTAAAATTATCACTTTGCATGACATATTCTCCAGTAAGAAGGCAGAAGAAAACTTAAATCAACCCTTTAATATTGCATATCCTAGTGAAATAAAAGCAAAAAAATGACTGCTGTTACAAGGGACAAAATTGTCCCTGCTGTTGCAGGGACAAAATTAGAAAAATTAGAAAATTAGAAAAGCCAAAGCTCAACTGGAGCTCAATCTGGCTACTGCCGTTAAAGATAACAGAAAATGTTTTTACAAATACATCAATACAAAAAGGAGGACTAAGGAGAATCTCCATCCTTTACTGGATGCGGGGGGAAACTTAGTTACAAGAGATGAGGAAAAGGTGGAGGTGCTTAATGCCTTCTTCGCCTCAGTCTTTAGCGGCAATACTGGTTGTTCTCTGGATACCCAATTCCCTGAGCTGGTGGAAGGGGATGGGGAGCAGGATGTGGCCCTCACTATCCACGAAGAAATGGTTGGTGACCTGGTACGGCACTTGGAAGTGCACAAGTCGATGGGGCCGGACGGGATCCACCCGAGGGTACTGAGAGAACTGGCAGAGGAGCTGACCAAACCGCTTACCGTCATTTATCAACAGTCCTGGCTATCGGGGGAGATCCCAGTTGACTGGCGGCTAGCAAACGTGACGCCCATCTACAAGAAGGGCCGGAGGACTGACCCGGGAAACTACAGGCCTGTCAGTTTGACCTCAGTGCCAGGGAAGCTCATGGAGCAGATTATCTTGAGAGTCATCACGCAGCACTTGCGGGGCAAGCAGGCGATCAGGCCCAGTCAGCATGGGTTTATGAAGGGCAGGTCCTGCTTGACGAACCTGATCTCCTTCTATGACAAAGTGACGCGCTGGGTGGATAATGGAAAGGCTGTGAATGTGGTCTACCTTGACTTCAGCAAGGCTTTTGACACCGTTTCCCACAGCATTCTCCTCAGGAAACTGGCTGCTCTTGGCTTGGACTGGCGCACGCTTCGTTGGGTTAGAAACTCGCTGGATGGCCGGGCCAAAAGGGTCGTGGTAAATGGAGTCAAATCCAGTTGGAGGCCGGTCGCTAGTGGCGTTCCCCAGGGCTCGGTGCTGGGGCCGGTCCTCTTTAATATCTTCATCAATGATCTGGATGAGGGGATCGAGTGCACCCTCAGTAAGTTTGCAGATGACACCAAGTTAGGTGCGTGTATCGATCTGCTCGAGGGTAGGAAGACTCTGCAGGAGGATCTGGATAGGCTGCACCGATGGGCTGAGGTCAACTGCATGAAGTTCAACAAGGCCAAGTGCCGGGTCCTCCACCTGGGACGCAATAACCCCAAGCAGAGCTACAGGCTGGGAGATGAGTGGTTGGAGAGCTGCCAGGCAGAGAAGGACCTGGGAGTGATGGTTGATAGTCGGCTGAATATGAGCCAGCAGTGTGCTCAGGTGGCCATGAAGGCCAACAGCATCCTGGCCTGTATAAGAAACAGTGTGACCAGCAGGGCTAGGGAGGTGATCGTCCCCCTGTACTCGGCTCTGGTGAGGCCGCACCTCGAATACTGTGTTCAGTTTTGGGCCCCTCGCTACAAGAAGGACATCGAGGTGCTTGAGCGAGTTCAGAGAAGAGCGACGAAGCTGGTGAGGGGCCTGGAGAACAAATCCTATGAGGAGCGGCTGAGGGAGCTGGGATTGTTCAGCCTGGAGAAAAGGAGGCTCAGGGGTGACCTTATCGCTCTCTACAGGTACCTCAAAGGAGGCTGTAGCGAGGTGGGGGTTGGTCTGTTCTCCCACGTGCCTGGTGACAGGACGAGGGGGAATGGGCTTAAGTTGCGCCAGGGGAGTTTTAGGTTGGATCTTAGGAAGAACTTCTTTACCGAAAGGGTTGTTAGACATTGGAACGCGCTGCCCAGGGAACTGGTGGAGTCACCATCCCTGGAGGTCTTTAAAAGACGTTTAAATGTAGAGCTTAGGGATATGGTTTAGTGGATGATTTTGTTAGTGTTAGGTCAGAGGTTGGACTCGGTGATCTTGAGGTCTCTTCCAACCTAGAAATTCTGTGATTCTGTGATTCTGTGAAATACAAACACCGACAGCCAATGTAAGCACTGGCACCTCCAGCCCTTCCTGTCCCTGCCTGCCCCCAGGCCCAGGACCCCCCAAAAGACCAGGGCCACCAGCCCCAGCCCCAGCAAGGCTGCAGCAGGGCTGGGCTCCAGCTCCCCACAGTCCTGCCCCAGCCTGGCCTCAGCCCGTCCCTGTCCCCATGGAGGTGCCCAGTGCCTGGGGCTGCCCCTGAGCTCCGGGGGGGCGGGGCCCGCGGGGGGCGGCAGGGCAAGTGGACAGGACAGGCAGCCAGGCTCTGCTCTGACGGATCCATGGGCAGCCTCAACACTCCACAGGCCCTCACAGCGCCCAGGCAGCAAGAAATTCTGGACTATATAAATTCCCAAGAAGAGAAACAGACAAGCTGCACCAAACTGAAGTGCATGTTGATCATAAATTCATTATTTTTCACCTCCAGGGGTGAACTTTCTCCACAGACACAGTGTCTTCATTAACTGTAATTACAAGCAGATACACCTCTCCTGTAGGATTATGCACTACTTTTTAACTTCTAATAGGTGTGTAGCATTATTTCCTTCTTTACATGTGGAGTTTCATCTTTCCCAAATGGTATAGTTCAGTGAGATTCACTTCACTGCATTTTAGCATCTAAATAATAGTTATTGAGGGCTGATATATTCATTGCACGATTCCTTTTTAGTCAATAGAGGGAAAAATAAACCTTCAAAGGGTAATTCACCTTGTCTGAGATAGACCCAAAGGAGGTATCCATTTCTGTCCCTTGATCATGGAGTCTCAGGCAACTAGGTAAGATATATTACCAACTCTTAGATTTTTAAGGTTACATAAGATTAATTCCACCCAGTAACTCCAAATAATTTCTGCACGTGCTTTATGTTAAGCATATAGGTTTTCCTAGAATGTTTAGCTCCTTGAACTAAACTGAGCACTTATATTATGAACTTCCATAACTTCCATTTTCCTCACTTAAAATTTATGTCTGCATTAACACTTGTTAATTCTGAAAAGTACGCACCCTTTTGTGAGCTCTGAACACAATCTTGTAAGCATATCTATCGGTGTCCGTCAAAGGACACTTTGTCTTTCCACGGTGCTAATTACTAAACCAAGCTTGCAACTGAAAAATATTTCAAATACATGAGAATAACTGCTTCATGCTTAGAAAATTAATGGATATGTGTCTGTTATTCTGACAGTAACACTGTGTTTGACAAGCACAAATATGAATAACGTTTTCTATTCAAAAAGTATATGTTCTAAATGTTTGGCATAGCAGCACTCTAAGGGCAGTGCTTGCACTGTAACAGTGATGAGGGATGTATCCTGTGGCCTCCTGTGTGTGCACAGCAAGGGAAGGTAACGAGGGAAGCCTGCAGCTCAGAGGTGCTTGTTATAAAAGGATTCCTTCCAGAACACAGCCCCTGGCCAGCCCCCAGCTGTGGTGGGACACAGCGGCTCTGACCCCATGTGCAAAGTACAACACAGCACAGCCAGCTCTGCTCAGTAAGAGGCAAGCAGACCAAAAAAAAGAACTCAGCCATGCACTGTGAGCGATAGTAACAGCAATGGTAAGTGGGTAATGTGAAGAGGGAGTCAGGAGAGACTTTCACACAACACAAAAGACTCACTGGCTTTGAAATCCTGTGATTAGCATGCATTTGCTTGTTCTCTCATTTTCCCAGTCTCTTCCATCCTGTTAAACTAATTGGAATATTGGTGGAAAAAAACCTTTATATTACCAGCATCTCTTCCAGAGAAAAGCAATCCCATGCTGGTGACAGTTCAGCCACTCTCACTGGGAACAGACAATGATTTCAAAGGATGAAGTGACTTCATTGTATTTGTGTTAATTAAATGGATGGATGTTGCAAGTGACCTTTTCTCATTTTTGAAGTTATGTGAATATGAACAAATACGAAACTAAGGATATTGTCTGGAATGCACAAATATTTTACTAAAAAGTGAAAAATATTACACAGAATATCAAGTACATAGTTTACAGAACATAAGCACATAAACCTATGTTTGGAATATTGCTTGTGCATTGTGAAAGTTATAGAAATGTCTTCTAACTAAATCCTCAAAAGTGTGTCATTATAACCATTTTCCATACTTTTTTTTTTTTTTTTTAAACAATCTTAATAAGCAATACTTTTTTTAAATAGTAAGCCACTGGCTTTTTTCTCTTTTATGTGTTATCTAGATCATTTTTGTATGTAACCAAGCTTAAAGCTTGGGTATCATCTTTTGTATAAGAAAGGTTTAATTTTTAAAGAAAGGAAGGCGACAAAACTGTTCTGTGACTAATATGTCATCTCCAGGACTAAGCCTTACAGTTGCAGGTCTTAAAATGCATGGTTTTCATGTGGGCACACAACTTTATCTGTAAGATAAATTGTTGCTAGCATTAATCGTAAAATCAGTAGGCTGTCTCAGGACCTCTCCTGAAATCAGCTTGTAAACTCTAGGCTTACCTTTTGATTTATTATTATATTATATATATATTAACAAAATGTCTTATTTATCTACCTTCTGAATTCTCGGTGTTGATCACATATTTGAACCCCATTGTCAAACTGAAATTCTCAGACCCATTACTTTGGGTCCACTCACACTTTTCCTTCCCATACCTATTTTGATGATCTATTGTGATTGGGGTGGGTTCACTCATGGAACATTTTTCCCCAAGAAAGAAAACTAAATGACTTTTGCTTCAATGGATGGACAGTGGTTGTTTCCTTGCCTAAATATGTGCTTACCTACAGGAATTAGAACTCTTCTCAGGCAGTATAATATCTCTTAGCTGTAGAAATATCTCAGAATGCTACAAGAAGCATTCAGACTGTTGGACACACTAAAGCATCAGATGATTTTTTTTTTTTGTAAATATACTGTTGACTGCAGAGATTAATCTGGAGACCACCCTGTAATACCCCAAAATCTGATACTGTTCACGTTACAGTTGGTGGAAGAAATGACATTAAAAACAAAAAACTGCAGTAAAAAATTACATGGGGTTCTTTGATTGTGCTTATGTCATTTTGATAACATCAGTTTCCAGATTATATTTTTCTGTACTGTAGTCTAGATAAGTGGACAGCAAGGTAAAATAAATATGTACCTGAAAGGAGTTAGTGTTTAAATAATATAGATTCATTCAGAAAATATATTTATATATATATAAAAGGAGATATTTTTAAAAACAATGAAAATCAGCTCCTGCCTTTTCAATGTCAACAAGCATATATTTAGTTTACAAAGCTCAGCTCTGCCGCTGGGTGATCTTAAAGTAGAGGGCACAACAAGCAATACTTGCATTTGACTTCACATACCCACAGGTCAACATGGTGAAAATCTTTCTTGTAGGTCTTTTGAAGTCTCTGTAAAACTAGGTAGAGCAGTTCTTCAGCTCAAACAAACTACCATAGTAACAATTAAGTCAATGGTGCTTACATGTGTTCAAACTAGTAAAAAAAAATTAAATGTAATACTTTGTTAAAAAGATTGTGTGCCAATAAAGGCACAATAAAAGATCAAATTTCCCCATTTGCAAAGCTTAATCTGCAAAAAGAAATCTGGTTGCTTTATGTATGTATGTATTTACTTATTTATTTATTAAATTTAAGAATTAAATACCCTTTTCTCCTGATTAATAGTCCTGTCAAACAATATTATGTACTCACTGGCTTTTCCAACATTAGAATTCAGCAAAAAGATTGTTACTTTATTTTGCTATCAAAATGGTTACTAAAGCTAATATTCAAGAATATTTCATGAAAACTTGATTGTCAAGACAGAAAATCTGACAGATATCAGAGATGGTATTTGCCCAGCTGAATAGGCTACATTTTTGTTTGTATGTGTTTCTTAATTTCAAATCATCTGAAGATGCAAAAACTATTCTTGCTCTCCTGAAGTACTTGTGCAAAAAAAAAATCTGCAAAACTACTACAACAGAGATCAGAAAGGATCACATAAAGTTTGACTACTGGTAGCAAATAGAGCATCTCAGATGGATTAGATAGATTTTAGTTGGCCTGGGTTCCTCACACTGCATAGAGCTCTGGCTTTTACTGTGCTACTGCTCACTGTGTTTTTAATGATGCTTTAAAGCCAACTGACTAAAAGTAATGAACCACATTAGCCATTTCCTCCCAGAGTCTTTCTTTAAATCTTTACAGTGGAAAATATCAGCAGGAATATTGACCACTTCAGTTTAGAACCTGCTTGCTTGTTTTCTTTTTGCATAAGACAATACTTAAACCAGACTTGAACAAGTGATGATTGCTCACATCAGCATTCAAACCCTGAATTGTACTGAGCTGCATAACACCAGCATGCCAGTGATTGATATATTTGGCAGTTTTCAGTGTATGTTCTACCACAATATGATAAACTGTCAGAGTCCATTCGAGGGACAGAATTTCCTGAGAAGGAAATTCAGAGTTGCACAAGTGACTGGCTTCATGGTGACCATGCGATAGTGCAAACTTATTTAACTAATAGTCTGTACTATCTGGTTGCTCAATTTTCCAATTTAAATTATAGGCATAAATTCATTCATTCAATTCTCCGTGGATTTGGTGAGTTAATACTAAACTTGCAAAAAAATAAAATCCATCCTATCTGTAATAATGAGAAACTGAACATGGACCTTTGCTGTTCAAAGACAGTAGCTCCAGAAAAAGAAGCAGACTTCCTTCTTTTAACACGAATTCTGTCTTTTGTCAAACTGAAGTAAAATTTAAAGAAGCAACATATTTCATATTTTCCATATTTTTTTCTTTCCTTTTTTTTTTTTTTAATGCTACTTAACTAGCAAAAGTTACTCCTACAATTTCTTCAGAACATAATGAGTCAGAAAATCAACAAGTCTAAGGCTTCTAACATAACCCAGGAGATTTTTTTCTTTTAGTTGAGATACAACAGAGCTGCTCTAAACTCCTTTTGGAAGGCACAATACTTTCTGCCATATAAACCTTGGTAGTAGAAATCTCATTGTAGAGATCTGGCCTGAAAGGAACTCTTCAGTCTTGATATACTAGGTTTTTAGCTCAATCAGCTCGATTCATGAAAGGTTTTATCATCTTTTATTCAAAAAGTAGTTGAAATCTCCAAAGCAAACTCTGTTCTCTCAAATTCCCATCTTCATGCTGGCACTGGCCTTTGATGATGATCCATCCTTTTAAGAAGGCAAGTGAGAGGTCAGGAGCTTTCAGCATGTGGTAGAGACTTTATAGGATAGGATACTGTCTTCTTGGGGAAAACCTAACTATTCCTGAATAAAAGTCAACACAAAGAAAAAAAAAAAAAAAAAAAAAAGAAAAAAAAATAAACTCAAAGAATTCCATTTGCCAGCTGCTGAAGGGCAAGTCTTGAAAAGACTGTCAATCCTGAATGCCAGAATTAAACAGGTGCAATACAGAAAATACGAAAAGGTTTCTAAGCTGAAATTAGACCAAAGTTCACCCAGGCATATTCCAGCTGATAGCTTGATAATCGAAGCATATCGTAAAGCCCTAATGCTGAGAATCAGACTTGGAGAGTAAATATTTCTTCTATTCTCCCTTAAAAGTTGAAATAAGGAAACTGTCTTCCTATAATTTGGGGAATGACAGATAGAAAGAACAGTTTCAGCAATTCTCACTGCAGTAAATTCCCCTCTCACTCCTATTTTACCAAGTGAGTTATTATATACACTATATAATGTAGAATAAACCATTGTACCACCCAGAAAGTTGTGGCCAGATGCCAGAGAACAAACACAGCTTTCCACCTCCTTAATTAGAAAATAGTGTTAAATGATATTAAAATGCTATTTTTAAAGGTCATTTTCTGTCCACTGTAGAGGAAAATCAATATGCCAAGCTCAAAATATATCTGACAGTAAATACAAGATGAACACACGTAGGTATCATTCTCTTACTCACAAATGCATAAGCATGCACACAATTACTACTGGAGAAAGGAGAATGGCAAACAATATTTGGTGACCCAGAAACAGCAATGCTTTCTCTTGCTACTTTTGGATTTCTTTTTATTTTCCCAGGGATATGGCGTCATTCTCTACAAACACTATATAAAAAATGCTATTCCTTTACTCTGTGCAGCAATTATAAGACTTCAACATCAGCCTTTCTCTGAGAGCTTAGACAAATATTTAAATTGCTACATAAATGACTCTGACTACAAGGCAAGCCCAGGCTACTCTAAAAATAAATGTTCATGGACAATAAACCCACCCAACCAAAAGAGAATTCTAAAAAGCCGTGGAATATATTATGTCTCACTGAATAGAACAAACGTATCTGGAGAAATGGTTATGATTTTCTCTCTTTCATAGTGTTTTCATGACAGAAAAGAATTTCAAGAATATTTAAGAATGAAGCAATCATCTAAAAGTGACCTGCAGTCTTGTAATGGAGTTGAAATTTTAATTGTTACCTAATTGTAGTATTTTTCTTCCTCCTCAGCACCAGCAATACATGTATGCACATCTTATTGCTCTCTGTGATGGAATATGGCAAAGTTCCACTTCTGAAATGAGGATGGTTTTGCATTTTACCTTAATCAGATCAAATTAGGGCAGGTGGTAACCCTGCAGGCAACACAATTATGAAAAATGCCTGTGTTCAAGACAAACTGTCCTTCCAGTCTTGAGGTCTAATAGGACATCATAGTACAATCTTTTTACATTTTACTGGCAGCTCAGAACACACAAGTCCCTGGGGAGTGGGGTGGTGGGGGGGGGGGGGATGGCGTGTAAGCAGCTCTCATTTTTGTCTGTGCTTTTCAATATTCACTCTAAATAAGAGGTAGCATGTTCCTGTGAGTGCAAAAGATGGTGTGGAATAAAATCTAAAATTATATACAGGAAAAAAGAAATTAAGTCACTCTCTAGTCAGGTCTAATTCTAATTCTAATAACGTTGTGTGAGACATTAATCCTGCATTAGAGTCATTCGTGTTTCTACTATAAAAAAAATCTGACAGGCAGGCATAAACACAGGGGTTCACGCTGTCTGTTTGTCTAACAAAAAAGAATTGGAATGACCTGAGAGCTTCCCCAAAGATACAGTTAAGGATTTTTCTAATATTATATTGATATACTGGCCCTGTTCTTGAGCAGACCAATAGCTGGCAAAACACATTTGAAATGAGCTGAAAATTTAAACCAAAATTCCATTCTACGTTAAAGGGATAATACAGCCAGGTTCATTTAGAATATTACTCCTCTGAAGACACCCCAAGCACCACAATAACAAATGTTATATCAAACATGCACTCAGCAACAAATGCAATATGAGTCTCTGTGAGGCAATTTTTCAGTATGTCAGAATTATAATATCACTCCATGGAAACAAATTAAGCAGCACAAGCTCGGCTGTTGGGATCACTTTATTAGCAATGCAGTGTTTTCTCATAAAGAATGCTTTGCTGTGGATCTGTCAATGAACATCAAAGATGGCCAACGCATTTTTACGACGCACAACTTATTATTTGCCTATGAAATAAACAAAACACTTTAACATCCGGCTCTGTTTCTGCAACATTTCAAAGATAATACTGAGAATAGCAGAAAAAAAAAAAAAATCCTGATCATTTTTACTGTACAGCTGAAGTCCAGTCCAGTGTGCTTTTTTATTTTTTTCCATCAAGAGGGATAAACATTTTAATCACAAGGGATAAAACCAGTTCACTAATACCAGTGAAGGAATGCTGAACAATTCCCAATTCCTACCTGGTAGAAGAATATCTGTTTTTAAATACCCACACAATTCTGCAAAATATTGAAAAATACTCTGTTCTGGCTAGCCATCATGCTGATACACAAATTGATTTGATTTTGTCCCTCTCATGAAGAGAAAACACGATCCTTGCTAGGTACTTTTCTGCCAGCTGGGTGCTGTCATGACGAATAGGCTCCATTGGGATCTTGTGATAGCTCAAAGGCTGCTGCTCTCGCACCGTGGCCATCCAAGTCCAAGGGTGTTACAATCTACCCCAAGTTCAATTAGGAACACAAGGAAAGATGGATACACTGTTATGTAGGGGGAAGGAGAAAACCCCCATAGCTGTGTTATGCCATCACAGGCTCATCGGCACGCTGAAGTGAATTAGTGCAAGCAATTTCATGAGATTATGCTAGCAATTTGCTACAGAACAGCTGCCGCACCACACTGGAGGATACTCCTCCTAGCCTTTACTTACATGGCCACAAATAACTTCTGAGTTAATCCAGAGCAACAGCGTGCGCTTTTTATCTTTACCACCTTAAACAGGGATATGCTATGCCTTGTAATTAGGTAGTTTTGTCTGACTCTTTTTAAACTCACCAATATTTCCCTTATCACAAAAGTCCAGTATATCCTCATTGAATTAGACACCATATGACAATATTTCCTCTAATATTTGAATTACTGGGCCCATATCTAGATCATACACATTTTTCCCCTCTGCTACACTTTTTATCTGTATTCCTGCAACACTGCATTCTTTCTAAGCTGTGGGCCTGAATCCAGAATAAACAGGTAGAGGAGCACATCTCCAACCTCACTAATTGCAGGTATGAAACCGAGGGGCTGCAGAGCCCAGCTGCATGGTGTTTCTTGGGGTGTGTCTTTTCTCCTCTTGGTACAGGTATGAATCTATCATTCATTTCCAATCAGAAAAAAAAATAAAATAAATAAAAAAAAATATATAACTGG
This sequence comes from Nettapus auritus, assembly GCA_011076525.1. Taxonomy (NCBI): domain Eukaryota; kingdom Metazoa; phylum Chordata; class Aves; order Anseriformes; family Anatidae; genus Nettapus; species Nettapus auritus. The sequence goes on along the minus strand of CM021767.1, from coordinate 47,421,913 downwards.
TAGGATTCTAGATTCACATATCTTGGCACTATGACTGTTGACCTAGACACTGGAGCATCTCTGACCTTGATGCAAACACTGAAGCAGCCTGATAAACCAAGTCAGAAAAGGTGTCAACCCTGGAATCCCCTCTCTCCCCTGCCCCCTCCCTGTCTCCCTAATCCCCAGAAGCTCAGGCATGAATCTCCTCACTTTTTTTCTTTCCATTTGCAAAATAGAAAATCAAGTTATTGAAACTACCCATAAGGTTCAGCTTTTTTTCTTTCCTCAGGTCATTAAAATGCTCACTTGACTTTGCTTCATTTCAGTAGATCATTGAGTTACAGTTGTAAAAAATAACAACACTAGGTCTCACCATGTGTATACTTACCTTCTGACACCATGTTAACCATTTTTTCTGTAGAGTACTTCTGAGCAGTCATTTATATGTTAAGTACTGAACTCTGTATCACTTCTGCCTTTCAGTACTACATTGCTTGATATGTATTTTCCACTTGTGTCTGTTATGACATGGACCAGAAATTAATTCCTTCTACAAAGATGCCTCCAGAATACCACCATGTGGTATGATTGAATGATGATGAGGATGATGGAATAAAAGTATGCATAAAAGCTAAAAGCCCTTAGAATTATTTGGAGGGGAAACAAAACATCACCTAACCATCAAATCAGCTGGAAATTCTTCATACTGCTCTTCTGTACCAATTCCTGTAGGATTTACTTTCTATTGTAGCTCCGCTCCTGTCTGCTTCAGGAAAAAAGATTGCCAGTTATGATAAATGATTCTGTATGGCAGGATTTAGACTCAGGCTACAGAAAACTATATTTAACAAGACTATCTGATTCTTTTTTAAGGATCGATAATTTATTTATAGGAAGGGGCCTCAAAGGTTAATTTCTAGTGCTTTGCTCACGAAGCTATCCAGCACTCAAACGACTTGTAGGAGACGTACAATCAGAACTGGCTAATCCACATCAGCTTGTTTAAAAAAATTGTCAGATTAACAAATCAATGATACTTACACACTACAAAATTGGTTTCCACTTAAAAGCTGACTGGATTTACACAGTTTACATGCAGCATAAATCCTGTTTTCATGTAATTTAGCAGGGATTCCGGGCAAAGTGATTCTCCTGTCTCTTGTCAATTTACAAGACACCAACTGGCCAGCAGAAATCCTATTGCAGTTTGATGGATGTCTTTTGAGGGAAACAGGGGAAGAGAGAAAAAAGAGCAAAGCAGGATTTTTGATGCTTGGCTACAGATTGCTGTCACTGATCATTTTCCTATCTCTGCTTCCACAGCTAACTGTGACTTTCTATTTAGAGAGCTTTTCCCTTCATTACCAGTTATGCCAAGAAGTATGCCTTGCCTAACTTGTGACATGTTGATGCTACATTCATGCAACAAGGTTTTTTTTACTAATTTTCCCATTCTAATTCTGCTCCCACCTGTTGTAGTCATTGTAAAAGAGACAACAGTGTGGCTGCCATCAAGCAGGCTGTATCATTGAGTGCAAAAGTTAACTTTGCTCTAGTGAATTCTTTGGTATGGGTATGCACATCTCCCTTCTCTCTCTTTCTCTCCTTTTCTTTCCCTTTTATGAAGTATTATCTAGTTTTATTTTTACTTCCTCTAACTTTTGGAATTTGATGGAGAGTGGGTTGTGGGAACACTACACACTTGAGATCATTAGGACTACATCCACCTTCACTGGGATGGTAACAAATCAACTTACGAAACATGTGAAAGGTACAATGATATTTTTTGTGTGTGCAATGGCCATGGAATTAGAAGAGCTGTGATATAAAACTGATTGAGGTGACAGTTGCTTAATCAACTGACTCTTCAACAACTCTAATAATAGTTTCCTAACTTCTTTCTACACCTGGAAAATACGATCTGAAGACAAACATAAATATTTGCAAAAAACAACAACAACAAAGAACACCACAGTGTCAGTTTGCATTTTTTCAGTCTTGTGTCTACTGATACAACTGAACTGAAGGTTAATGCTAACATTTAAAGACAGACTGTGCATAATCTTAGAGGACGTGACATTTTTATGTTTCAGGCTAATACTTTGTGTCTTTGTTCTTCAGGAGAGTCTCATGTAGGAAAGTAAGCTAATGTCAACAACTATCTCAATATTAAATAGATAAATAAATAAATAGAGACAAAGGAAAACATGATGGAAATGGCTGAAATAAGTGGCATGTACACACTACAGTAAACGATTTGAGTACGGTGCTGAGCACTGTTCTAATTTGGCCCAATCTACCACAGCCAATTACTCCTGCCTCAGAGACTCCTTATCTTAGATTTTCCAAGCCAGCTAGCCTCTATTTCTTGATAAAAGACACAGCAGTATTTCAGAAAATTGCACATTAGATAAAGAAGAAACCCAGTGTTAAAAATAATTGCCTGCTTTTTTTTTTTTTTTTTTTTTTTTTTTTTTTCCCTAGCTGAGCCAATCCTCCATCCAAATAGTTGAAAAGCTAGATACCTTCAAAGTTAGGTCTCACTAATCCGTCTGTGTTGGCCACAAAAATAATAGGCTTGACAATATTGTAGAACTGTTGCTCTTAGCATTACTGTCTGCTAGAAAAAGCTGGGAAAATAATCTTTAAGAGGTCAGGAAAAGCTAAAAAAGATTGGATCAAATTGTGCCCTCCACAATACAGGCTGGACATAACACACACTTGTGACACAGATGTGACACTGAGCTCCACAATGCATGGAAGGTAGAAATCATCCAGCCCTGCTTCTTTCTCCTTCTTCAGGGAAAGAAAAGATATCTTTGGTCTGAGAGAAACTGGAGCAAGCAGTAAGTACCATAGCTGAACAAATGTATGGGACCTAACAAAAAATCCATCTCTCTCAGGATCCTGGGTCTGCCACAGGCCAGTAGCAGATGATATGAGAAAAGCATAAGAAAAAAAGAAAATAATTAAATATCTCTGTATACTACCCTTACCTGCTGATTGTAGTTTAGGGACATCCTGAGATAGAGGATCCTCTTACCTAGCCACTCCTGGGACTCTTCAATTAATTTATCTAGGCACTTTGGGAAGCCTGAATACTTTTGTCTCTACAGTATCCTGAAGCAATATGTTCCCCAGCTTTAAGTCACTGTGGGTGAGCTTCCTGTCTCTTTTATACCTGCTGCCTCATAATTTTATGTGTATCTCTAGATACATAAGAATGGAAAAATCCCCATTGATCTTTTGATCTTCTCCATTCCTCTCATGATTTTAGAAATCTCCATCACATATTCATTGAGATGTCCCTTGCCAGAACAAAAAAATAAGTATCTCAATGTACAGAAACCATTCCATGCCTTCCCTCACCTTTGTCATCCAATGTTTTAATTAATAGTTAGAGAGTTCTTTTTGAGATGCAATAACCAAAACTGCACTTGGTCAGTGCAGAGCAGGGTGCGCTCCTGCTTTATAATAGAGAAATAACATTTTGTCATTATCTCTTCCTATTATATTCTAAGGTCTTAATTGCCCTTACGATTTCTACTGACTGCTCAGATGTTATTTACAGATGTTATTTCTGAATCCAGAAAGGATTCAAAGTAGTAGCAGAAGAAATGTAGCAGATGAGAGACCAGTGCCATCTGGCTTGCCCTTTATCCCTCTAAATTCTAGATAATGCCACCCCTCTTTCTTAAGAAGCCTTACTAGAAAGTGTTGAAATAAGATAGCAGTGTCATGCTGACAGCTCTGTACAGTAAATCGGTTTGTTACTCCATCCTTGCTCTTGAAGTTTGCTGACGTGTTGTAGCCAAGTCCAGGCCATAGTCCTGCACCCCATCAACCTAGATCCTGAATGTCTAACTTGCCTTCCTAACTCCACCTCAGCTTGCTCCAGCACTGAGACTTGCTACTGATCGCAGGGCCATGGCTGACCCCACGGGATGTGTCCCATTGGCATGGCATGGTATGGCACAGCCAAACTCACTGACACCCCTGGGTCAGCCCACCTTTCACCTCCTGACAGAAAGTAGTCATTGCACAAGACTACAAAACCATCTACACAATCTCCAAGGAGTTAGTACTCTTTAAACTGTGGCATGAGGTGTCAGGGAAGAAAACAAAATGGACAAAAATCTGATAATTGGGAACTAACACATGAAAATGAACAACTAAAAGCTGAACAAACAAAATACCAAGATAGCAAACAAACAGAAAGAACAAAGAAAACTACCATCAGTCCCCTCCTTTTAATCTTCCGAAGAATAAATAATTCTCACAGAGCACTATATTCTCTCTGTAATAAGTAGCCTTGTAATTTTCATTATAAAGATCATGCAATAACAAGAAAATTACAAGGATCATTTTATTTTCTGACAGATTAAATGATACAGGATTGGAAATTCAGTGCTAGACAATGACTGATTAGTGGAATTTCCCCACTCTCCCTAAAGCACGTTAAGTAATGTGGGAAAAAGTGTAATTAACCCTTAACTGTACTATATTTGCAAAGGCACTGTATTCTGATATATATTGTATATGATAGTAAGCTTCTTTTCCTTTTATCAAAGCAAAGAGAAATGAAAACAGAAAGTACTTTTGCATATGTACCTTATAGATCTGGATTTGAAAAGAATGATTGGTCTAAACTCTAGATGTGATGAGTTCTGTCTGAGTTTCACAAAGAGTAGAAGGTTCCCCACACCTTAACCTGTGTGCACAGCTTGCAGGAACACCCACTGCTTATGTAGAGCCTGTATTCAACTCAGGCAGAAAACTGCTGAGGATGAGACAATTTATCTGGTACCCTCAGATTTCTTGTCTGTGCTAGGTGATACCAGGACCTCAAACCACGTTTGACCTATAAATGGAAAATGAAATCTCTATTTGTAGCTTAATCTTTCATCCACAGGTCCAGCTATAGTTTGTTTGTTGGTTTTATTTTATTTTCTATTTTTCCCCCCAAGTACTCGTTTTCATTTGTAGGAGCTGTCAGGACAAACTCTTTTGTGATTGAAAATCCTGGTTATGTAAAGTGTGCTGCATATAGATGTGCAAAGGCAATAAAGATTTTCTTTTTATTTATATTACAGTTGAGCTGAAAGCTTCATTTGAGCTAATAACCAACCCCACTGTGCTTAATAGTGGGCAAGGACATGAAATGAAACCTATGATACTGTCATCTGTAGTCTAGTCATATGCAAGGGTGGTAAAGAATCTGTGGCAGAGGCTTGAAGGGAAAGGGCTGAAGCAGTACAAGAAAACTGCAAATACTTCTGCGCTATGGATGTCATGACCAATGCAAAACTGGGATTTTAATTCTGTCTGTCAGCATCAGGAGCTGTGGGTGTGGCCCTAGTGATTTTATATATACATGCTACACTGCCAAAGGTAATTCTCCAGGTGCACTTCACAAACAGAAAACCATAAATCCTATGTCTTGAATTTACAGAATTTAAACCAACAATCTGTAGCACACTTGAGTCTGTATTTGACAATGACAAGGCAATGTTGCCATGCAACCTCTTGGGAACCTCCACTGAAGGCAATGGCATTTGAAAGTTACAACATCTGGCTCTGAAACCTCACTTTATGACTTTGCAGAGAAGAAGAACAGTCTTAACTGCATGACAAAATGTCACTTCTGTATTTTCTGACTTTTCTATGTTTATTGCCAAAACCTTAACAGTATTTAAATATGGAACATTGCACAGTAATGCATGTATTATATAAGACTAAAAATACAATATCTGTCTCTCACCAAGTGTTTTACAGAATATATTAATGTACGTTTTATTCATGAGACTGAAGTCTTCTCCTCTTGTGAGGAGAGGCCTTTTGCATACAAGTAAGCTTAGGCAAGATTTTAAGTAAAAATAATAATTAAACAAACAAACAAACAAACAAACACCTCTTTATGTTCCCCAAAGGACCAGAATGGTTAAAATTAGCAACTTCAGTGTGCTAGATAAATATACAACCCTTTTCTTTTTCATTTGCATTAGTTTATAAGGCTTATTTAGCTGGTTTGCTGTCAAAGAAGGAGTTATTAGAGCTGGAGCCCACCCATTGCCAGAGCTGAAGCCTGCACAGAAAGGCAGAGGGTAGAACTGTGACAAGTTTTGTGCAAGAGGTGCCTGTGTCCCCTTCTGCCTCTTCACTGAAAGTACACGAGCGGTTCTACTCATTCCTGTCAAGGATGCTGATAAAAGAGCTCTCTTATCATTCTTCTGCTCTAGCAATGCAACTGTTTTACCAACCATCTACAGGGCCTGTAGTAGCTCTGTCTTTTAAGTAAATGTTGATAGTAAACGCTTCATTGGCAGGATGCAATCTGCAGCTTATTCATTCTGTAATATTCTCTTGTGATAGTGGGGTGAGTCTAAGTTCTGTGCTCAGAAACAAACCCTGTTTTGCAGGAAAAGGGGATGAGCTGAAAACCCAGCAACCTAGTGAAGAGAGATGAGCAAATGGGGTTAGTTTAACTAAGAAATTTGAAGGTGGAAGTACAGCAAGAGGAGACAGATTGCAGTGCTTAGCAGTACAGAGCACTGAGGACACTCAGCACTAGCCAAGCTGTTTTTCATGTCATATTTTCTTCAGTCTGCAAGCTCTTGGGGCCAGACTCATTTGCACTCTGACCATGATGCCTCAACCCAGGCACTGGACTATATCTGCAAGACTGTGGCCTATATTTTCCTGGCACATGAAATAGGATGGGATGCACTGAGGGAGCTGCCAGATGAGAGAATCTCACTGGCACAAGGAGAGAGGTGCAGGACAAAGTGGCTGTGCTGAGACACATCTCTTATCAAAGAGACCTCTCTGAGATGAAGTTTGTGGGGGACTTCCAAGGACAGAAGAGCTGAACGCACATCTCCCTGGAGAAATGGCAGGGAAGAATTTGGCTAGTCAATTTGTATGTAGGGTGTTACATTCCCTAGCAGGAACACATGTGTAGAAGAAACTAGTAACAAAGAAAAATTGAGCCAAGAAGTGGTGACAAGCCTGAGAGTGACAGCCCCAACCCTGCCAAGTGTGCTAGACACACTAGCTGATGTGTTGCTTCTCAGGAGTATGAAGCCACTCTGTGATTGAAAAAACACTGTGGCTTGTACAAATGTGCTCTGTCTTTGTCCATGTTTACCCAGCAAAATTACCTTGGGAAGATCCCAGGGGCTGGAAGCTTTGTGAGCACTTGTGAAGAGATGGGAGCTCTAGGGTCATGTCCATTAGTCTTTTTGAAGGAGTGTCAAAGATCAGGCAAAGACAGATATGATCTAGAGGTAAGTACATGGATGCACAGGCAGCTCTGATAAAGATAATTACTTTTCTCAACTAGGAAACAGTGTTCTACAAACACAACTTCCCAAACTTCATCTCTTGTAAGTTAAAGAAGTGGCTGAAGCAAACTCAGAACTTCTGGCAATTTCCTTTGAGAACACACATAAAACAGGTTTGCCTTAGTAAAAACGGAGAAAAATGGTTTTAAGTCCTTGACTTATAAGAAATAATAACAAATTTAAACAGCTTTATTGACAGTTTGCACAATGGTGACAAGATCCTTGCCCCTGAGAAGAATTTTGGGCCAATCCATCACTCAAGATGCCCTGTGAAATCCAGCTGATGATGATAGCTGCAAGGTCTGTGTTCAGTGTTTTTCCTTTCTCCATATTTCACAGACAGTTTTTCCAACAATGACATATATTAAAATTTCTGCATCACTCAGTGTATAATAACTCAGGAGGAATCTGAATGAAAACAGACATAGCATGGAAGAAGTATTAAGAAGTATAGTCCTTGCCCTTTCCATCCTTAACTTCTAGAGCCAAACAGAGGCTAATTCAGCTTATGGCATGATTCACAGCAGCCTAAGGAATATCTTAATTTTTGCCAACTACAGTATTTTAAAGATCTTTTGGCATTGAGAGATTGCTAAGCACACCTTTAACTGACACCCCTATTTTGTTCATACCTCTCTACAGTCCCTAATGGCAGTTCTATAGCTCTGCGCCACCAGTCATGATGAGAAATCTCAGCTGACTATTCAATATCACCTCAACTTTGCAGTTTGATGAGGGTCTGGATATGCTCCATGACACCCGACAACATTTAAAAAGAAAGAGAAAAAAAACACACTGCTGTTGTAAACGGAGACTACCCACTAGCAAGACAGTATCCATCTCTTATCTATACAAAACATGCAGGTTTACCTGTCACTGAGGTAACCACTTCTTCAATCTCTGCAGAAAAGGATGTGTAAAATTATTTTGCAGATAGGAATTCTTTTTTGCTATGTATTATAGATTACTTCTACTGCAGTGAGATGGAGTCCTCTATATTCCAGAATAGGAAGAGCCTTATGAATTTTTAGATGTCCAAATGAAAATTTCAGATATGTGTGACAAGCAAGATACAGTAAGAAAGAAAAAGTGACGTAGTGCCATGTTGAAGGTATATAGGCATTGTGTTGAAATAAAATCAAAGTACTATTGCAAGGGGGGTTTTCTCTGCATAATCAATAATGGAATAATATTTGTATCACTGTAAGGTGATAAATTAATAAACTTGTAATTTAAGAAGAAACATTCTTGGAAGGGCATATCACTGACCATAGAGGTCAATAAGCAATGTCAAAATTATAAGGGGTTTAAAATAAATGTATGGTATGAACACAAATACAGAAAATAAATAAATAAAGATTAATCCCCCAAAGTAGTAACAGCAATTATTGATATATAGCAGGCGGAGTACATCAAGACTTTGACTAAGTAAACCCTAACTCTTATATCCAGAAGTCTGATTCTAGTGCATAATACACATGTATATGTGTAAAGAAGTCCTGGGGGCTGTGGTTGCTGCCTCACAAGATTTCTGGACGGAAATAAATCAGAACTTTGCCTTATGTGAACTGGGATTTGATATGACCTTCATGCTGCAGACCTGTCAAGCTGTAGCAATGATGAATGCAATCAGACAGCTATTAGACACTGTTCTAATTTAGACACAGCAAAACCTATTGAGTAATGTCAAATGAAACAAAAAGCTGGACTGGCGTGTGAAAGGGCTTTAGTTCCCTTTAGGTAAAATTCAAAGGACCTTGTACCATCAAGGCTCTGCTGAGCAGTGCATGAAGGCCTAGGAAGTGGTGAGGCAAGATTATTGACTGAATATGGCAGAATCCTGTCACAATCCTCAGAGGAGGTTTAACATTTCTCAGGGATGCTTTGTTTCTGCAAAGTTTTGAGCAAGGCGGTGAAAATAATTTTGAAAGTTCACCTTTCTTTTGTTCCCATGTCAACAATACCCAGATGTTTAATTCTTAAGCAAGACATGTATGAAGGAAAGTATAATTTATTTTAATACCGTTTTATCATCTTAGTTGAGATCATGTTTATGAATAACACTATAACAATGTGTATCAATATCAATATCAATAGCCCCAGCCTATCCAAAAGAGAAGGTAATCTAAAACAGGGCAAGCCAGTCTCTGTGGAAGAGAGCCAGAGTTGTGAGCAGACAGAGTCTCCTTTTTCATTTGGGCTTTAACTGCCTGAATGCTCCTTCAGCAACTTGCTAAATATTGCCAAACTAGCCAGAACTCAGGCTTGAATACAGAGAAAGCGAGAATCTGGACACAAAATTTTCTTTTTTCTTGAAAATTATGCCTGGATGAAGGACAAGTCCACCTAAGGGAGTTTTAGCAAACTGATTATGCTAAATTAATATTATCAAGACTACTAATATATACGATTTTTGCTGTAGCAAAACAAACAAACAAACAAAACCATACAAAACCCCTGGAAAGAATAGTTTTATCTAAGTCGCATTCCAGGAAAACAAGTAATAGGAATTGCTTTTGAGCTATAAATGAGCTCAGGCTTTCCTATAGCAAACTTGGTGATGCATTGGCTCCTTCAGTACTCAAAGATAAATAAAATGAAACTTTCTAGAGTTAAACTGCCAGGATGGCAGTTGGTAGACTTCTGGTCCATGTGCTGCACCAAAAAATACCTGGGCATGGTTTCAGAGCAATAACATTTCAGGGACCATTTCCCAGAGGTTTTATGCACACAGATGCCCTGGTTTGGAGGCTAGAAGAGCTCTCTAACATAGCTGCTTTAATGCCAGGCAGCCTTCATGTGCCTGGGTACATTTCTTTTCATTTTTAATTAACTGCTTTAGGTACCAAGTCTGTGGCAAAAAATATTACCTCTTTTGTACAACACCAGGTACGAATATGTCCTGAATGATTTACTCCTTTATTCACCACTAGTGTCATAACATAGGAAGAGACATAGACTAAAAAAAAGTCAAAGATTCCCTCAACTGAAATCAGAATTAACTTACTATTTAATTCAGTGAAAGCAAAGTTAAAGTTCTCATTGTCCAAAAATGGAGGAACAATTAGGCCAGAGAAAAGTGGTTTTGAAAAGCCAATATGGATGTGGTGCTTTGGGAAAATGGTGAATTCCTTTTAAAGAAAATTTCAGTCCAAGTTAAGAGTGGAACAGAATTTGTTATCTGTCAATTCCTATTAGTGAGATGCTATCACTTGCTGGAATGAAGTTCTATGAAATCTAGGTTTTGATTTATATTATGTCCTGAGGATTAAAGTATTACTTAAGATTTACAATAATTGCTAGGGCTGCAGGAAAGAGAAGTAACACAAATCATTTGATATAATAGAGCCTCATGTATATGAACTGCTGTATTAGCTTATCATTCAATTGTTTTAATATTCTATCTCAAAGAATATCAAAGAAATTACTAGTCTTAATGACAGTGTGAGTTACTGACAGTTTACAGATTATTCATTTCAGTGGCCATAAGTTCCCTCTCCTTTGAGACCTTATGAACTTCAACTGTAGTAGATTTATAGCTATACTTTGGAAATCATTACTTAAATTCACTTAGGACTTATTATCTTCTCTTATAAATTGTTAACATTAAATTGCCTATACTAAAAGGTTTTTACTACAGAGGATAAATTTACTAGTTTAGACTTAATAAGGGCTTCATTTTCCACCAGACAGCAAATATGCAGCAGAATCAAGTCACATAAGCAGTTTAAATGACTACTAATTTCCTAAAATAGCCTAAAGTTAAACTTCTTATTAAATTAAATTTCTTATTTTGAAGCTTTCACTTCCTCTATTCCAGAACATTTAAATGTATGTTTTACTGAAATGTAGCATGTAAAACACACAGAATTATCAATATAAGAGCAGAGTAAGTTTGAATGCTTTATTTAATACTCCAGTACTTGAGAAGCTGAGGGCTGTGGAAGCTTCAACACAAAGTCCACTAACTCTCCCTTGACTGCACAGAAATGTTAATGTTATATACACTAAAGTTGTTCATTTATCATTGCCTTTTTAAAAAGAAAAAAAAAAATTATCAAAAGGATAAATGATAACAAAGTGAATTAAATCAAAGAAAATGACCCCAACATACATAACTGGAAAGCAGGAAGGTACTGCTAGCAAAGGGTACTACAGATCTGTTTAATGCTAGGTAAGGATGGGGATAGTTGTGCTGATGTATTTCCAAGCAAAACATCAGATTTGGCCACTTCGCAAACAGAATGAGCAACACTGTAAGTGAAATATCATTTTTTTCAAGCAGATGATCTCATATCCCATTTCTGAAAAGCAAGTTCTGAAACTATTTAAAAATAATGTTTTAAACCAGCTTCTTGGAGCTACAAGCTTTTGAGTATATGCCTTTTTGAGTATAATACCTTTGTATATTAACAACTTATGTTCTACACCCATGCTTTTACAACATGACTTTTCCATGACCTTTACTGCCTCTTACAATCCAGACTCCTACACAAGTCTGTATTTTTTGGCGGGGGGAGTGGAGTGCTAGAATTCATAATGTAACTCTTTAATACATAGCCAGATCTGCACTTTTTCACGGTTTATTTAAAAACTACAAATGGAATGGCTATTACACTGTGACACTGAGTAACTGTATAAAGGTTGTTCCTAGATGCCTTAGCTGTATTTCTCGTGCTTTATTTTAAACATAACTTTACGGCTGATGTTTCTTAGTTTACAATGCCTTATTTTGAAATAAAACATAACATCTCCATAATTCAGGCTACTATGAAATGATAACGATTTTACTATAAACTCCACTTCAATGTAATTCTTCTCTTGGAACACAAAATTTGGTGAACAATTTTTGATGAATATTTTACAACTGCTTTAGAAAGTGCACTTAGTAGAAGAGAACCATGCAGAAAGAATCCTTTTAAAATAAATATTTTAGATACACAGTGAAAAATGTCTTCTTAAATTGCAATGGTAAGCAAACACATTCAAAATTTGATTGTAAAAATGTTATTATATAGTTGGATAAAACATATCTCATGCAAACAAAAAAATACTTCAAACTTGGAGTAATAAATACTTCCCCAATACTGTTGAAAAGCCATAAAAAGAGTTATTTATTTAAAGTAGTTGCCCCAAAATTAAAAAAGCAAAGAATCTTAATAGTTTGCAGACAATTCACAAACATGGAATGAGTAAACTTCCAAAGCACAATTAATAATAAGAAATATAAATTCAAAAGATTAAGGTTAGCCTACAATAGAAAAGCAACAGATTTTGCTATGTCTAAGGGCAGGTTTAATAAATGTATAGCTTAACTGGTTCTATAATAACTACTGTGTTGTGATAGTTTAGAAATGTCATCGGATGTGTAACTATGTAATTAGCATTAAAAGTTAAATACAGGGCAGCTATTATAACAGTAAAATTTTAAGAAATCTCAAAACCCAGGATATTCAAAATGGAAATATTATCTTTAGAATGCCACAGAGAAAGCTATGCTAACCAGTAAGTTAAAATCCCTTTTTTTCCCAAGTATTAATGAAGATTCTCACATGTGAAAAATCCGTTCACTTCTGTAAAACTACACACATTTTTCAGCTGCTGTTTTACAGAACATTCATTTGTCATTTTAAAGATTCTATAATCAAATGCTGGAATGCCACATAAACTATTCCAAAAGTCAGTATATTTCCCAAATTCTCACAATTATTTCAAGATGGTACTTCACTCTATTTTTTATGCTTCTTTTAAAGGGAAAGTTATCATACATCATGATCTTGAACTCTCTCAGATAATCACAGAAAAACAAAAATTTCCTGGTTTAATCCCCATATATTAACCCATGAGATTAAACCTCGGAATGGATCTTTGAAGATGTTGCTACTTGTCCCAGAGTTCACTCTCCCTCTTCCCCTACTCCATGCTGTTGATGGGATATGTAGGGAAGATGTTGAATAAAGTAAATTTTATTTTTGTGCACTGTATAATATTGCAATCCCATAACCCTCATAAAGAATATATATCAGAAAATGAAAGGAGTTTTGCTAACAGTCCCACTATATATTTACCTGTTATAAAAGTGAATATTTTGTAGAGCTGAAGACAGCTTGCTTGGCATAGCATACAATAGCCTACATTGTTTTTACTTTCAAAGATGATTTCAATACATAAATTATTTTTTAAACAGTATATTATTTCCAACAAATAATATATGCTTTCCTTTACCATTTTAAGTGTTGATATTACATGAAAACCTGGATTCCCAGACCATTTGAGAATTTCAGTTTAAGAGAAATACTAATTAATAATGAATTTATAATGTACTTCATAAGTGACTTTATAAGTCACTGATGGGGGTGGCAAGCAGCTGTGAACAGAGATCCAGAGGCAGAAAGTACAGGCATACCTGAAACCAGCACTGCTATCAAAACTTAGTGACATGGAAGTGTGGCATGAAGGAGAGGCTACAAGATAAGTCTAAGGAACACACAGCTTTGAGAAAAGCCTAGAAAAGGGATGAGTGCTCCCTGAAAGGGGTTGGACACTATGAAAGACATTATCTTCCACTGTGTCCAAATGAATAGGGCTTTCTTCATCAATTGACAAACTCTCTGAAGGAAGCACCACAGACTGTCAGCATTCTTATTCCAGCTGGAAAAACTCATGGGGGCAGGCAAGACAAGTGTTCTCCAATTGACTTTTCAGTGAAAGCCTATCAAGTATTTCCAAGCATAATCCTGAATTTCATCACTGCCATGTAAAATTGCAGGGAGGACTACAAAAATAAATAGAATCACCATGCTATATAAATGTAGCACAGGAAACAAATTCATTATATAGCTGGTCCTGATGGGTAAAATACATCTGATGTATACAATGCTGTAGACCTTCTCTAGGGACTGCCTGCATGAAGAAACTCCAGTGGCAAGGCAAGATATACAGGTTCTTCTGGACAATTATCCTCTCAGCCATAACTGCTAGCAAATCTGATTATTGAAAGGTCCAGATCGCATATGCTTTTTTTCCATTGTTTTAAAATAAAACAGTGATTTGGTTTAGTTCCTAGGCTCAGATGGAATTGTATCAACACAGCTGAAATGGCAGTAAAATAAGGTGCAGGGGTAAGGTGCAGTGGCTGACACGAAGGGAGTGGAACGAATGTGAATTTCTTAAGATGTTTTGAACACAGCACTCAATCTAAGTACACCCTTACACTAGGAGGTGCACAGGAGATACAGAAGTTGACGTCAGTCGTCTTAAGTGAAGGGTCTTTGTAAAAGTCTTCATGGGCACAGGAATGTAGCAGAAGAGTGACAGAGGTCTAGTTTAACCTATGTCATGCAATACACAAAATCTAGAATAAAAAGATAGTTCTTCCCTGGGAAGAACCAACTTTTCCTCCCACAAAAGTCATTTTCTCTCCCACTTTTCCCAAAGTCCTTTAATATGTATTCAAAATTTAATCACAGAGTATTCTTTCCAGACTCTGTGCATTTGAGAAATCACTGAAAAAATGTTTAGGGAAGAGGTGATCAGCAGAAGGCAGTGAAAAGACTTAGTATCTCAAGACAATAATGAATATCAGAGGTAAGGCTGTGCAGTATGAAGACCGTGAGTCCAGAATAATAACAGCACTATCTTCAATACTATTATTTATAAAGCATATCAGGTGCAAGACCAGGCATGTGCAGGAGACTTTTGCCTATCATTTCTTGTTTCATCATTAGAATCCTCCAATGATTTGGTGCTGTTGTGTCAAGAGGGCAGTTGACAAAGACGAGACTTGTGGAGTTATGAGTATAAATTAAAAAGAACAAACTGTGAAACTGAGAAGATACATTAGCATTCTGACTCTGCTTGCATACAATGAGAGATGTATTTTAAAGGCTAAGAGTGTTATAAATTCTTGTGCTGCTGTAAGGATATGTGTCTTTTTAGTGGGTACATGTTTCACTTGAAGCCCATCAAAATGAAAAAAGAAACTGAATATTTGTCTTTAAATCTGAATACCGTGTAAAATATTGTGTCACAGATAATCAGGTCATTCTATTGTCATGTTAGCTGTGAAGGAGTATTACAAAATAGTCAGAGATATCAGTGCCGCAAAGAAATCATTCAGTTTCTGCCGTTGTGTTTGTGTGTTCTGCTTTGTTGAGTGGAAAACTGTTAATAACCATTTCCTAAATTAATACTGCTAATATTGTTGTCCATATTTGAGTGAATTGCTAAATACTGTTTGCTTATTAGAACACAGTGTGCAGCAACAACATTTTATTTTATGAACTGAATGAGTAAATACCTCAGCCTCAGCTCTTTTCTCAAATATAGTGTGTAAAGGGAAATGGTAGGGAAGAAATTCAAATTTAGGAGATGTCATTAAAGCTGTCACTGGATTTGTCAATATTTACATTGAACCTCTTGTGTATGAAATACTGTAACAGGGGAGGCATAGTAGAAGGCTGGTAATTCAGGCTACTGGATGGAAACCAACAAAATTGTATTAATATGCTGGACTCCTAGAGATTTCCTGCCTTCACAAACTTTTTTTTCTGCTCTTTTCCTTTCCACCAAACAAAAAACTGCATTAGAGACTTACTCTCAGTTTTATTGCTTAAGCCTACCTACAAACTATACATCAATACAAGACTAATTGTGCATAAAATTTAAATTCCATTGCACTGCTACATAAAAATGCAAAATGCTTCAGTGGTATAATGGCTGGTGCTGAGCTCATTCCAATAAGGGTTGCCCCAAGGCAACACATACAAATGCAATTATCTCTCACATACTCAAACTGCTTTCTTTCACAACATTACTTTTATTATGCAAATGTATAAATCTAATTTTAATCCGCGAGACCATCTAGAAGATTAAACCAGTACTCATGTCTTAACTTCACTAAGTGTAATTAAAAATATTTAAAAATTTAGTCTTGAAGGAATGATTGTAATGCAAGAAGGAGCTCAATATTGCCCTCAACCTAAATCATGAAATACAGATATTAGAAAAAAAAATAAATTATTTCATTCAATATGCTCTCTCTCTCTCTCTCTCTCTCTCTCTCTCTTCAACTCTGCCCTTTCCTCCTTGTGCAAGGGTATTTATTGTCCACATTAAGGTAATGTGAAAATGGGACTAAGGACTAGCTGAAGTCCCTATTTCAATAAAGGAGGCAGAAGTACTGAATATTCATTGCCCTGCAACCTGTGCAATCATTTTGATGACTGTAGTAGTTGCTCTGTGATTAGGAGGCATTTATACTCACTTTACCTGGCTGTGACAGACGATGGAAAGTGCTGAAACAATGAATGAGCCATTCTGGCTGTGTCAGCAAGAAACCAGCAGAGTAAAAAAGCCTGTGCAGAAAAGTGCTAGGATAAAAAGACAAAAGGGAAAGTGCTGCTCACAGTCAAGTGGGATATGGAACGGAAGAGACTACTTCTTTGATTTGGTGTCCCTCTGAAGGATCCTGTGATTTCTTATGACTTGCCTGGGAAGAGGGTTTATTCCAGTGTTAGATGGACCTACTCCTTCAGCACTTCCAGTAAGAAGGGGGTTTAGAGTATCTTCCATAATGCCATTCTTCTTGGCTGGGGAAAGGGGACAACACTGAGAATAAGAATTGGGAACCTGATAATCCTTACTGAATATTAACAGTTTTTCATGAACCCATGCAAAATATACCCCAATTTGCTCACTGTTATTTTGAGTTCTTACACATGCAAAGAAATACTTTGTACAAGTCTCAGGAACACATAAAAAATGGAGGGATAGAAATTTCATTCCACTTATGTTAGAGCTGAAAGAGTGAGGAATCCATATTTCAATAATAAACTGCACAAAAGAAAAATTAAAATCATCTTCAGGAATGCTGTGAGCTCCAGGAAGAATGCCAACATACAAAGTGCTGTGGCCCTCATCCAAGAAATGATCTTCTCTTTTTTCCCCACACAGAACTTGTCTGAGTACTTTCTGAATTTTAAGGATGTGTACAAATCCTTCTGAAATCAAAAGGATCACAAGGACAGAAACACAGGCAGGAAGTTACAATAGCATTTAGTTAGGTACTTTCTTCAATATGATCTTGAAATGCTGTGGACATCGTTAGTTTTTGCCTGGATTAAGGTGGCAGATTTAAAATGTCTTCTACCTATTCTCATTATTCTCCAACCTTGTCTATTAAACTAATTATTTTGCCTCAAATTCTCACTTTGTTAATCTACGCAGTGAGAACAATGCAAATAATGAGGATTGTTCCCAAATATCAGTACATATTAAATAGAGTTTCAAGTTTAAAACATAAACATACACAAAATATGGCTTTTTACCAGTTCAAATGTGAACATATTTTATATGAAATAGTTCTTGTCAAAATGAAAAACTGAAAACAAAAAAAGTGAAATGCATAGATGGATAATATACGTATATGTTTTGTGCTGATAAAATGTGAAAATTCATTTGTATTACCAGTGCAATAGAAAACATACAAAATAATAGACTTTCAGAAGATTGTCTCACTTGGTGCTGAATATTAATGGCTACTTAACATCTACTGGCTTTACAAGTTAACACAATTAAGAGCTTGATAGCTGGCTTGGATCTAGAACTGTGAGCATTCTTTCTTGTCCAGCACAAAAATGACTCCAGATCCAGGTTGACATTCACTTGGCATTGCAATTAAACCCCTAAAGATCCTTACTTCTCTATGAGTTTTGATTATTATCAAATTATTGATGTTATCTCATTGATCTAAATATACGTGTAACAAACCAGACTGCACAAAACTATATGGATCCTTTGTGAAGTGCTTGTGAGGCTCCACAGTGAATCATAAAAAGTTCTGTGAATCATTTAATGACAAGTATCTCAGAAAGATTGCTCTTTCTCTTTTCCAGTATTGAAAACTCATCTGGGTCCAAAGCCATATGGTATGAAAAACCATATGAATATGGGCTAGAGCATCTCTTTTTTGAGGACAGACTGAAGGAATTGGGGTTGTTCAGCCTGGTGAAGAGAAGACTTCAGGGAGACCTCATCACAGCCTTCCAGTACCTAAAGGGGGTTTACAAGAAAGCAGGAGAGAGACTCTTTGTCACAGCACACCCTCACAATGCGATAGGACAATTAGTAATGTTTTTAAACTAAAAGAGGATAGATTTAGATTAGATACTATGAAGAAAATCTTTTCTATCAGGGTGGTGAGGCACTGGAACAGGTTGCCCAGAGAAGCTGTGGATGTCCTATCCCTGGAAGTGCTCAAGGCCAGGTTGGATGGGGCTTTGAGCAACCTGGTCTAGAGGGAGGTGTCCCTGCCCTGTCCCTGTCCAGAGCAGTTGTAATTAGATGATCTTTAAGGTCCCTTCCAACCCAAACTATTCTGAGATTCTGTGATTCTATGAGCTCTTAGCTGTAGCAAAATGGGATTTTCTGTGTATTTGAATTCACAGAGATGAGGGTAGTGATCCCAGAAAGAGGAGTAATTTCAGTTTTCTATACAGCAGCTACAAAACTAACACTGAAAATCCACATCTGTGTAGTGTCTCTAGTCTTAAAGGGATGTTGAGAAGCTGGAGAGGGTGGAAAAGTGATCCATGAGAATGACTAAGGAAGGAAGAAAATTTCTTACAGTGAAGAATGAATAGCTTAATCTGCTATACTTACTGAAAAAGAAAACTGAGAGCTTACTTGATTACAAAGAGTAATTTTTTTATTATTATTTTTTTATTTTTTCCATGAGAAAAAAAACCACTGGATGATACTTTAATCTACTGGAGAAATACTTTATGAGAACTATTCGCGGAAGCTGAGGCCAGGCAAATCTGAACGAGGATGAAACACAATGTCTTTTGCAAAAAGGTGGCTGATCAACCTCCTAGACCTAACTAGCAAGAAAACTGGTTCTTCCTTTGTGACTTTCCAGTATAACTCCAACACCTTTCTGAAGAGTGTACTTTTGCCAAATTGTTATGCTTTGCCAAATTGTGTAGTTTCAGTAGCAATAAATATGCAAGGGTACAAAATACAATGCTCTGTGACATACAGGACATCAGGCTATACTTTTTAATGATGCACCCTGAACTTAAAATCTACAAATTCATGAGATCAGAATACTGATTCTTGTGGTTATAGTTCAAACAATGTTTTGTTTCAGAAGCTGATTTATCTCCCATGGGGACTTAGCATTCCCTGGCAGTGAAAACACAGTGACTCAGCTATATAAAAGAGCAAAAATATAAAAGAAGTCCATGAAAGACAGCTTTAAGGAACAATGAGAACATTCAGATAGCATTTCTGAAAGTACTGTATGACTTATCATTACAAATTCAGAGAAGGTACAGTTGATACTAAGTGCTTAAAGGTTCCATTAGTCCTTAGGGTAGAATCAAAGTAGCCAAGTGAACAGTGAACATTTTCCTGCTTTGCCCATTTACTGTTCCTAAAATCTGCTTGGATATTTATATTTTAAATGACTGATATCAGACCAGGGAAGCAGACAGGTGACCTAAATAAGAAGTATACTTATAATCCGCTGGACCTTTGAAATGATGCATTTGAAAAAAGGACCAAATAACTAACCAGCAAAAGAAATGTGCCAGGATAAACCTGATGGTTTGTCTTTAGACTTCCAGACCTTTCAGCCTTAGAAATGAAAACAGATATTTTGTCACATGGAAAAATGTACTGTTTTGGGGTTAGTATCAAACGGAACCTAAGTGTTCAGTCTACAACCTCTATATTTTAATGATTTAAAAATCACTCCTTCCTAAATGTCCTGAATCATAGACTAATCTATCTTCCAATTTTCTTGTTGACCATCAGGATTCTTTTAATTTAAAATTGTAACATTAATGTGTTAATTGAAAGCAGGTAATACAGCTCTATGGACCACCTGAGGACCATTGTCCAGCTGGGCCACTGCTTGCCTGTTTAGAGATTAAGAGCCACTGTCTTAGTCCAGGCTCTCCAATTCTCTCAAGACCTACAGCCTCAGAATGGAAGGTATCCTCAGGGCTAAAAACCTGGAGTGTTTGAACCTATCAATGAAATGAAGTCATTTTCACTTTTCATGAGACTAAGGAACAAAGTAATTACCAAACACTGTGAATCCTTTAGCCTTCAAACTGGGGAAAAAACAAAGAAGAAAAAAAATAAAAACAAAACAAACTTCTACACATATTGCTCTGATAACTACAGGTACAATGTTGCAATCATTAAATAAGTGACATAATACAGTAGTGTAAGAAAGGCGAAAAATAAGACTTGACATATCTTACTGATATCTTGCCAGTTAGTGTGATCTTGCCAGCTAGTGTGATAGAAATAGGAATGGTTTGCACTCCACACGACAGAAAGCATTTTTAATTGGCTAAAAGATGATAAAACACACTGCCTTGCTATGTGCTAATCTGTTGGTTTGAAAAATATTTCAAGTGCTGTGAAATTATGGTGAAGATATTTTAACAAGGATTTTGGAGGCTAGACTACTCTTACACCAAAGATTCTGATAAGTACAGTCAATGTAACCACAGAGGATTGCAATAAAATATTGAATTACATAGGTCACTGTGAACTAAATGATGTTACAGATACGGAAGGGAAGAAAATTTAAATATGTTGCTCTTTAACCAATGGAATAAAGCACCCAAAAGGTATTTTGAAGCATCTGTCATTTAGACAGTTCTGTTTGTGAAAGGGCATGTTTAAAAAATAGTCCCCTGGAGCTCTTAACAAAATTGTATTTTTAACAGCTATTGGTACCTTGTTCTGCCAGGCCAAAAAAGCAGTAATTATGAAAGGGATAACAAATTACTAGCAAGATCTGGCTTCCTAAGAATGTTTCTTTAGCTTTATAAAAAGAGTGTGTTAACTCTAATCCCTAATTTTCCCTTGAGTTTGTTTGTGACTTTCTGTATTAAATTTACTCTGCCTAACAGGAGTCAAACCTTACAGAAGTACTAAGTGTGAACTAAATGTAACCAGTCTTAGGATAATCTGATGGCCAGCAATCTAGTCTGACAATATCCAAATTGGACAAAAAACAGTGGTGCTTCTGAATCCTGACATAGTCATCTATAAGGAATATTTTGTCACTACTGCTAATAGAACATTTCTCAAACCTGACATATAAATATGTGCACATACACAGGTGCCTATGAGGACTAGCAGACAAAAGAAAGAACTGAAAAATAAAGACATATGTATAAGCTTGAAATTAGAGTTTAAATTATGAAATATAGTACAGAACTATTCATATAAATATTCTGAAAAACCTACTGCAAAAGGACAACTTTAGTATACATTAAGGACTGATTTTTTACTTTCTCCAAACAAATTAAATTTTAACTTTATTTTTTATGCTCCCTTACCTTTTTAAAGACAAATTTGGGACTTTCTCTTTTTAATATATTTACAGTAAAGAAAAAGTGCCTTGTTAGGTGTCATTGTTTCCAAACTTACTTGCTACAATCTGAAATGTCAGTATGTAAAATTAAAGATAAAATACAAGATAGAATTCAAAGCAATTGATTGTATTCAAAAGCATCTGAGCAAGTTTGGTTAAGTGTCTACAGTTGCATTCATGCATAAGCAATATCATCCTTTATTATTCATGGACCGTATATACTTTTTACTGTCTTCAAATCTGCAGCAATTTCTCCCTTGTTTGCATCTTATGGTAAGTGCCAACTTTCTGGCTTCTTCTGTGTTGCAGTCTGTACTACTGTGATAAGTAACAATGTGTTTCTAAAAAAAAAATGTTAAAAATTAATGGGAAACTGATGAGAACCAAGTTTTGTACTGCAGAACCTAGAACCTCTTATGGTGATTTGAAAAAAAGGTACAAGAAATAGGTTTTTAGCTCATCCTCGATGACTTTGGGCTAATTATTCTCAGTGCTATCATCCAGCATAATCAGAGATAGAGAAATGCAGTCACTGAGAAGTTTTTTTTTATTTTTATTTTTAAAAAAAGGCAGGAATGGGGTCTTGTAACTTTTGTTCAAAAAAAAAAAAAAAAAAAAAAAAACGCAACTAATTTAACTTGAACATTTGCTGTGTTTACTCTAATTTCTACAACACTCTTGTGTACAATGCTATGTTATTCCACTGCTGCATGAGCTGGAAAGCCATTCTCTATTCCCATCAATTACTGTAACACCTGCATATGTGCTCAGTGTTGATAGTGTATTAGTATATCCATCCATTATTTCCTTAATACTTCAATAAGTTTATTCGAGTGCAAAGCCAAAAAGCTTCAATACTGAAAAATGCAGGAGAGAGCTTGTTAAATGCGAAGAAATGTTTATACCTTGCCAGCCAGCCTTTAAGTTTTTCTAGGCACAAACCAGACTATTTTAAACACTCGTAACTATCCTTCTTGACCTGCTGGAAGAGCAATAGAAAGGTCTGATCTCCATTCTGCTCTACCCCAGTTCTTCTGTTTAGTATGGGTACTGTAATAGTGAGGACAATTTCCATAGAGGGAAAATGTGTCAAATCTCAATCTGCTACAGTACATTAAATATTGTAGGTTTAATGCTGAGTTCTGTATACACTAGCACAATTTCCTCTGACGTGATATTTAATAGGATATAAAAGCGTTAATATTTTGACTTGATGAATTTGCTTTTTGCTTTCAGCAGCAAACAGTTATGAAAAGTTACAGTGGTACATTAGTTACAGTAATTTGGTTTTGAAACACAAGCAGAAACAAATAAAATCCATTAACAAAGCCAATAGCTATAACCAAAGCTAATAAAAAGGGCTAAAGGCGATTTATAAAAACGAGTCTTAAAATGTCTAGAGAGGAAAGAAAACTTAAAGTGGTCTTAAGAGTAACTAAAACAATACTGTTAATTCAATACTTCAGCTAACGCTTTTCATTTTTAAATATTTAATAACATATATAAGTAGGGTAATGCACAAATTCCATTTGTTTTCCTTGGTTCCACACATTTATTTACTTAAAATATTTATAAGACTTCTGTTAACAGGCATCAAAAGTGTCAAATAAGCCAGTCAAGATATATTAAAATGGGATTTCCTTACAGTTCTATAAATAAATAAATAAATATCTAGGTCTGTATCCATCTACAAGAACTTTTTTTCCCTTTCATTGTCAGAAAACAAAAAAAAAAATGGTAATTCCATGTTGAATTTTTTGTACCATTTTCTTTTTCTAACTTAATCCTCTCCAGATATATCTGAAAATCTATTTTAAGAAAATATCTTTAAATTTTGCTGAAATTCGGTACTTTGAATGATGTAGCTACTTAATAGACCTCAAGGAAAGCCATTAAGAATACCAAAAGTGAGAGAATCTGCAGATTTTTATGGGGAAAAAGAGGGATTTAGGATGCAGCAGGGAGGACTGCCCACAGACCAGAAGTTCTGGCAATTTAAAGCAGAATGAGAAAACCTGATTCATAAAAGCATGTTTTGAAACAAATTATTTTCTTGAATCCGATAAGCAAAATACTGTACCATTTTCACTAGTTATCATGCAATGATAGCATGATTGTTGACTAGGAAATGGGTTCAGGGACATTGGATACATATCGCTAGTGATAAGATACATGGCTTCGTGTTTCACACATTATCTGGAATTGATTCAAGATACTATGGGTTACAGAAAGCACACTAACGACATGCTGTGTGTAGCCAGTGGAACCAAGCCCATTAGCAAAACCAGCCACCACACAGATTTAAGAACAACGTACACCGGTTCTTCGCTATGGGTGGATTTGCTTTCCTATGGGAAATGAAGAACAGTACCATTTTATTGCCATAGGGGACTGCAACCCAAGGCATAAAATCAAAACTGGGTATAACTGGAAGTAGGTTCTAGCAGAGCCATTTGCCTCCATTAACCAGCAGAAAAAAATCAGTTCTCTCCTCTTAATTGTCATAAAGTTAAAAATGTCTGTGTGGGTTTTTCTACACAAAGAGGATAAAGAGCAGTAAGCTGCAGCAGATTTGTAAACACCCCTAATCCATTTTGGCCGTGAAACAGTTTACTCCATTTGAAAACTGCAGTAGCAAACGTAGGTTTAGGGCAGGGGCCTAAATGTTTGCACAGGAAAACCTGGCAACGACCATGCAGACTGACAGCTGTCAGGGATGTGATTGCCTACTCTGTATGCTCTTCTTATTGTAGAGTAAAAGTAATAACCTAATTTTTCTACAGGGAAATACACTTTTGGTTACCTGTACATGAGTAACAAGTGCAGAAGAGCCAGTAAATCCCCATACTACTTTATGGCACAATAACCAACCTCTTTGAATACATAAACCTGATCAATATTCTAATCCTAGCTCCTTGGTTACAACACCTAGAGCAAAGATTTACTTTCTCTGTACTTCAAGATATGACATTCCTGTTCATTTGGTTATAGACTGGTTTGAAGATAGTATTGCAATGACAAAATACAGTCTTTATAATTCAAGCTATTTTGTCTGATCCACGTCTATTAAGGCAACTAAACTTATAAAAGCGACCTCTGTCTACAGAAAGAGATAATTAAGGACATGAGCAGCTAATAATACGAACAGAGATTTAAAGATAAAGAATGCTTATCTTAGAAGCTGAGTAAAAGGGCCCATGATAACAATACCCCAAAATTATACATATTACTATAAAGCAGAAGGGAGCACATAAAATGAACAAAAGAAAACATTATTTTCAATTGAGAGGACAAAAATGTAAAACAGATATAAGAGGTTCTTTTTCAGACTGCATAATTACGGGATGAAACTTTTATCATGTGCTATCATTTAGGCTCAGGGTTAAATTTAATTTGGAAAGGGGAATATTTAGGTGACAAAGGTAACTGGAGATAAATTAGGCTGAGGTATTTGGTGGTATTTTTATAGGAATTTTGTCTAGGGCAAATCTCTTCAGAGAATTACACCCACTATGCAGTACTGGCTGTGCTGCTTTTGGGGAATGAGGACAGGGAGGTTTCCATCTTTCTAAAAATCACCTGGTGCAGAGAGTTGACAGAGACAGAACAGAGAGCTAAAACCCCTACTTTGTTCCAGTGTTTGAATCTTGCATTTCTATAATCTTTTGCAAATTCCAATTCCTAAAAATCTTTGCTTTTGCACAGTTCACTGTAGACTCAGGAGTAATTGTTACTCTGTGGTAGCACAGTAGCTATTGAACATACACACAAAACCCCATAAAATTATTATAAAATACTGTGTACATACATACAAATGCAAATTATATATAATTGTACTGTACATAGCATTAAATGCTATGTCAAGTACTTAAATATACATGTGTGTAGATATGTACATGTAGTTCTAACTTTCCATGAATATTCATAAAATGTTATCATCACAAACCCAGAACGTTCATGCTATATAGTAGATTTTCTGCTCTCTAGCAGGGTTCAGGAAATTTGCAGCCCTACATCTATGTAGCGAATGGGGTTTTGAAAACACACCTGAATAAAACTCAAATAATGAGCTTTTCAACTTCTGGTGACCCAAGAAGAAATTACAGAGAAACACAGAACATCACAGTTGTTATCCATCTTCTCCATCATTTTCACAGTACAGAACTGGCTCTTTGAGTCAGTCTGTTGCTCTGAGAGGAACAGAAATTTATCCAAGACCAGGACTTGAATGTGACAGCACAGCTTAAGACAAAAACAGTATTCCTTTACACATATTACAATGAGTGAAGGCTGTCAACTTCAGACACTATCTCATAATTTACAGCTCTGCCCTTTTATATAGAGATATTTGTCCTTTACATGACCATAGCAGGATGCAGGCAAAGAGCAACGGGGAAATCACTAACTTTTAAAATAACATACTTAAGTTTGATTCTACACTAAAAGAAAGCACACAGTTTTATGATGAAAGTAGTGGCTGCCGAAAAGAACAAAACAAAACAAAACAGCAACTGTCACTGTAAATATAAAATAGTTTACAATTTTAATCTATTAATATATAATAATCTCACATTTTTGGTTGACATATATAAAATGTAGAGAAGACTCTTAACTAACCCCTATCTAACTCTCCTGGAGTAACTCACCTTAGGAAAGATTAGAAGATTAAAAATAAGATAACACCCACCACCTCCCCAAAGAAACAAACAACAACAAAACAAAGAAACAAACAAACAAAAACACAAACAGCTTCAATATCCAGAGCAATTCCAAATTCTTCTCACTAGATATAACAATGGTGGAGGTGAAGTGAAGTAAAAGTAGGTTCCCTAATCAGGGGGTCCTGGGAAGCTGGGAAGCTAGGAGAAGGGACTGCTACTTATTAGCCTTCAGGTCTCAGAAAACCTTCATCTGAAGAAGAAAAAGAAGGAAAAATAGTCCCTGAAACACATTTTTGTGCCTCATTCTGTCTATTGTTGTGATAGGCTGTATGTATACTGCTGCAGCAGGGCACTGGGGTGAGCAGTCTTGCTTTGGTAAGCATCTGGGGTCCAAGGTTTTAATGTATTTTTATTATCTATAGCCTGGCATGAACGAGGGGGAGACAAGAAAAGGTTGGTTGAAGGTACTACCTGTTGTCCCCTTGCCTACATGTTGATTTCTGTAACGAACGAGGTATCTATATCCTCTTGCACTGGTGATGAGATAAGCTTACTGAATGTTTTCAGATCTCAATTTAAAGCATATGTCATTCTGCTAAATGAAGGTGGCACTTAAAAAGAAATTGCAGGACGCTATTTTTATTGGTATTGTTATTCTTTCTTCCCAAAGGCTCCAGGTACTCGTAATTCTCACTGGACCTCTAAACGCTCAATTCCTTCAGGAAAAAAAATAAAATAAAAAAAAAAAAAAATCAAATCAAATACAGGTTAAGTATGTACAACCCATGAATTGGGTTTACATGGCAAGGTTTTGGTAGCAGGGGTTAGGAGTTAGGGGTGGCCTGTGTAAGAAGAGCCCAGAAGCTGCTCCATGTTAGATATGGGTGTTTCAGCTATCTCTAAAAAGGACCTGCTACTAGCCGGTTGGACCTCTGGGAGAGGAGATTTATTAAAGGGAAAAGAAGCAAGCAAACAAACAAACAAAAACTGCTGTGCAACAGCAGGTGGGTGAGAGAGGAGTGAGAAGCAGCCCCGCACACACCAAGGTCAGTGCAGCAGGAGGTGCTCCAGGCAGGCAGCAGCAGTTCCCCTGCGGCCTGTGCAGGGAGAACCCTGGTGGAGCAGGCTGTCCCCCTGCAGCCCATGGGTCCCACATGGAGCAGATCTCCACGCTGCAGCCCGTGGAGGAGCCCCCGGTGGAGCAGGTGGATGTGGCCTGGAGGAGGCTGCGGCCCATGGAGAGCCCCCGCAGGAGCAGGCCCCGGGCCGGAGCTGCAGCCCCTGGAGAGGAGCCCACGCAGGAGCAGGGGTCTGGGGGGAGCTGCCGCCCGTGGGGGACCCGTGCTGGAGCAGTTTGCTCCTAGGACCCCATGGTACGGAGCCGTGTGGGAGCAGTGCTTGGAGAGCTGCTGCCTGTGGGCAGCCCCCGCAGGATCAGTTGGGGAAGGACGGCATCCCGTGGGAGGGACCCCATGGGGAGCAGGGGCAGAGGGAGTGTGAGGGAGCGGCGGAGACAAAGAGTCAGGGGCTGACCGGAGCCCCCATTTCCCTGTTCCCCTGAGCTGCCTGGGGGGAGGAAGCAGAAGAGGGTGGATGGTAGGGGAAAGCGTTTTTAGTTTGGTTTTAGTTTGTCACTGTAGTCTGCTAGTGATAGGCAATAAATTAATCTCCCTGAGCCTGTTTTGCCTATTATAACTGGTGAGCAATCTCCCTGTCCTTATCTCAACCCTTGAGCCCTTTCCATTGTATTTTCTGACAGTTTTCATTTGAGGAGGGGGAGTGAGAGAGCGTTTGTGGAGTTCAGCTGCCCAGTGGGGGTAAACCACAGCTTCCTCTTACACCCTCATATGCTTTTGTCATGCTCTTTACCTGCCTGTCCGCTGATGGAAAAAGTTGTGCCCATTTGTATCCATTTGTATAGCAGAACATCATCAGAGACTGGAATTTTGATTTAACTCAATATGTTTTTGTTTTTTTTTTAAAGAAATAAAGAAAAGAGAGAGAGATCACAGTAACTTGATAGTTTTCACTGTAAAGGTTGGGAGAATGCAGAAATCTTTTCTTTGTGCTTCTGTCACCAAAAGGGGAAGCATATTAAGTCAGCCTAGAAGCCACACTGCAGCTCTGAAGAAGTGAATCTCAACAGAACTATAAAGAAGTAGCGACTGTGCCACAGTTAAGGGAAGCTGCTAGTTGTATAAAAGGCATTCTCCATCTGAAAATCCTGACTCATACAATTAAATTCTCTGTCTGTCAGGGTGTAATAGGTCAAACTAGTTTAAGTTGGGGCTCATTTGAGGAAATGAGATCTTAAGCTCAAAGGCTGACACAGGTTTTGCTTTGGTAGTATTGAGGATGTTACCATTAAATAAACAGAGGTAAGGTGAAAGATTTCACACTAAATAATAGATACACTTGGCAGTATTATAGGCTCAGAAGAACTCAGACTGAGAGAAGGAGAACACGAGATGAATGGAGCAATTCACAGCCACCAGGGTCTTGTTTCAAACCTTATTTATCTCCACTGGGTGTTTTCATTCAGTCAGGTAGGAACATTGAGGTATGATTAAGAGGCCACTTCATGTCTTCTGACACTGGTGCTGCAGACACCAGGCCCAGATTTGGGGCAGAATGCAAGATACCTAATTTCCTACTCCTTGTCCATGGCTCATGCTTGCACTTACCACAGTCTGCTTGCCTTTGCAAGTGTACTCCTAGTGTTGAATTGCAAGAAACCGTGTGGAGTATTTTCTGTCTTAAAACAGTTTGCAACCATACAGTAAGGAGGTGTAGAGTGTCTGTGCGGGGTTGCCTAGAATTATGTACACAAGAGAATAATGGAGAATACTGTAGCTGTGTTAAGGATTACAAGAGAGCAGTGGCAGAAGAAAAAACAAAGGCAAATGGAGTGGCAATGGTAGAAGGATGGTGGGAAAAAGGGATCAGAGATATGCAGAGCAGCAATCCTTCTCTGAGCCCCAACCAGCCTACAGTGGAAACCACCATTTCTATTTCCCCTTAGCGCATTACATCTTTTCCCTACTCTGGTATTCTTTTTGCAGATATTCAGCCAGTGCAGCAGCTTTGGGTAATAATTGTCCCTTTGGCAGAACAAAAAAAAAGATCTTGCATGTAAGGAGACAATAACCCATACAGATCCTTCTTTGTTAGATTCCAAAGAGCTCACACCAGATATGATACTGTTGTTAGACAAATGAGAAGATTCACTTAAAACAAACCAAGTTCCAGTCTGTCAGCATCTGTCCTGTCAGAATCATAGAATCATTATGGTTGGAAAAGACCTCCAAGATTATCTGGTCCAACCATCCCCCTATTACCAATATCACCCACTAAACCATGTCCCTAACCACCAGGTCCAACCTTTCCTTAAACACCCCCAGGGACTGCAATGCCACTACTTCCTTGGACAACCAGTTCCAATGCCTGACTACTCTTTCTGAGTAGAAATGCATCCTAATTTCCAACCTAAACCTCCCCTGACACAACTTGAGCCATTCCCTCTAGTCCTATCAGTGGTTATCTGCAAGAAGAGGCTGACCTCCAGCTACCCACACCTTCCTTTCAGGTAGTTGTAGAGAGCAATAAGAAAAGTAAAAGAGAGAAAGCATCCCATCCCCATGTTATTTTTCTTGTATAGAAGAAAATAAAAGAAATATTTTTACTAGCCCTTCTGAAACTAAAATACCCAAATACATCTAAGACAGTTAATCAAAGAATCAGATTGAAAGAATCTTGCTCTTTTACCATTCCAGATTAAAAAAAAAAAAAAAGACAGAAAAAAGACATAGAAGACATCTTGTGGCCTTCCCAGCATATATGTATAACAACTCTGTTATTGTACACAGCAGCAAAAAGCTTAACATTACTCCATGTTTTAAATCTAGTATTTGATACAGATGACCAATTTATAGATAATTTGGACTGTGTATGTTGGAATTTTCTCTTAATCATATTAACACCATAATATTTACTGTTAGGTAAATAGTTTATGCAATATTATGTAATGCATATAACATTATCTATCATTAAGTCACTTTGCCAAACTTCTTATGAATCCAGAAGACTTTTGTTCCGTAAAACTTTTTAATGCATCTGATTTGTTTTGCAAGTGAAGAGAACTGATGAGTGAGCAGGCTGCAGCAGTCCAAGATAGATAATTAGTAAAGTGAGCACACCCAACAACGCAAAGCAGGAAATTCACATTCTTTTTCTAAACAGAAATACTGCTTTCTAGGTTTGAGAAAATCCCAGCAATAAAGAATTTCAATTACAAACAATTAAAAACCAACCAAACAAAAACCCCATGCTAATATTGCCCAACTTTAATTAAAGACCACCTAAGCCCACGTTGAAGATGCTAATATAGAATACTAGAAAAATGTTTGGGTTGTTACAAATGGGAAAGACGATCTACTTTTCCATATTAAAAAGAGACAGGATTTTGTTGTAAGTAAATAAGTATTTGAATGCATACTGAACATGATGAATATTTTCTTTTCCTATTTGGTGGAAAGGAAAATCCATCTCATGACAAGAGGAAATGAGAAAGTCACTGTAACAGCTATCATTTGGCGTACCTTTGCCCTACCAATTCATTTCAAGACATAACCTTCACTTACCCCTCACAAGGGCCTGTAAACGACAGTCATGTTTGCCATCAGACTGCTGATAAATCCCATCTGTGCACCAGTCCTGAAACACTATCTAGAATTTAACACTGAAATTAGATATGTTTTGTCCTTCAAGAGGTACATACGCTGCTTATCGTATCAGAGCAGTAACTTTACACCAGTCCGTTCCAGCTAATCTGCTCATCATTGAGAAACATGGAGATATGGCAATCAAATTTGGATGACACAGTAAAGAGGGCATATACCATGTTGCCTGGCTGGTCTTTACAAGTTTCAGTTTGCATCATTACACTTTTTTTTTTTTTTTTTTTTTTTTTTTTTTTTTTTTTCCTATGTTACAAGCCTTTCATCTCTGTTTTACAGAGCTTTGAGTGTGGGTGAATTCACACTTTTGGCAGAATTCAAGGTAGCAGTGGTGACCTCTGCTCTGAGCAGTTTATCACAGCAATACCCAGACTATCAGGTAAGACTGTGGCAGTTGTAAGTAACAGCAAATCTGGTAACTATCTTTATCTTTCCTTTTAGAAACAAAAAATATTCTCCACAGGCTGTGGCATGAACATTTGATGAATGTTAAAATAAAACAGACCATATCTGTATATAGAACCACGAGAACTGCTTTACCAATTAAAACCAATATATGCACCTTCACAACCCACAACTCACACGATGACAGTGAGAAGAGACTACTAATAAAAAAAAAAAAGCACAACAGATTCAGTTTAACATTGTTTCTCTATCTTTACATGTTCTTTTCATTAATATAGATGAGGCCTAAGGTTATGAAAGCTATGGAAAAGGTAAAATTTAATAGTGCCTGGACAATATCTCCTGGAAAAGACTTAATTTTATAAGAAATACAAACAGCTCTTTAACTTTCAGATGAGCATTAGGTGACCAGACAAGTTCTGTAAGGTCTTTTCATGTAGAGTCCCTCCGCTCCTAATTATTGGACCAGTTTGTTTTAGAGGATTTTTTTTTTTTTTTTTTTTAATAGGTGGGTAGGGGAAGGCATTTGTATATGCAAGACAGAATGTCCTCTACAATTTTGTCCAAGGGTCTTCTAATTTTCTTATTTTCTTTCTCAATCTAAGTATTAAAACTTATATTGGGCAAACATTACCATTGTAAGTGAGCAAGGCAATCTCCTCATATGAGGATAGAAACAACATGTTTACAGTTTGAAGCCTAAAGATGGGCAACATTACTAATTAACTGGCCTGAGTTTTTCTCCTCATAGATAGGTCTAATAGTTCAATAAACTAATGAAAATGAAAATATTATAAAAATATATTTTTACAGATAAATATTTTGATGCAAGATACACAGAATGTATATGCTTTCTCTACTATTATGTGTGATAGTATTTGAAGGATATGCACTTCTAAAGACTTCATCTGCTGCTGTTTTTATCAAATACTTGAAATCATAACAATATTCTTATGACATCATGCATTTTTCCACAGCAACCAATTATATGTATCATTTGTATTCAACGAAATAAGAATGAATACATGGAAGCTTAAAATACAAACTATCATTTTCATGTAAATAAACCTCATTAAAAAAGAAAAGAAACTACAGAAAGCACATGTTCATACAGTTAGAAGTCACTAAATATGCAAGTTTTTCTGTGTCTGCCACAAAGTGCCAGTACATACCCGAGTGAATAAACTGTCCCATATTCCACTAAATCCTTGTCAGTCCATATATGATCACCAAAGCCAGCGTGGTACAAATTGCCTTCTCTGATTAGTTTTTCTATCTTCTAACCTTTCTCAAATCATGTTCTCTTTTAGACAACAGTATTTTTATCCTACCCTCCCAACTGATTTGATACTTCTGATACCATTCCTACATTTTTCTCTCCAGGAGGTACCAAAGAGATGGCAGCCCTTGGAAGGTTTTCATTTGGAGGTGCTCACCCATTAAAAGATTTAAATTTTCACTAAGTGATCTAGGCCTCTTAGACATTCATTTGAAGGTGCTGAGAAACTTAAATAACACACTATAAAATGAATGAGACCCTCTAGACATTATTTAAAGACAAACTATTGTCATTTTAGCCATGGCTCACTAGCTTTTTACTAGAATACCTATACAATAAAACTTGTTTAGACTATTTTAACTAAAATTCAGTTTCTGAAACTCTTGCAATATTCCCCATAGTAGCATTTTCTATTTTAAACATCTGTTAAAAATCAGTAGCATTAACTTAATGGGAAAATCTGGCTGGGATCTTTTGAAATTAATCAAACAAATTAGCATTATGGACTTTCAGCAGAGACTGAGAAGAGCTGATTAGAATACCACACATTAAAGCAACAAGCACATCTGTACAGGGGCACAGAGCATGCAGCAGACAGACTTCCACAGTGCAAAGCACATTTAGGGTCATACAGTTGCCATGTGCTAATACAGTGATAAAGGAAGGTCCTATTCCATCAACTGAGATATGCTTCATATAAAATAATTGCCAAAATAAAAACATTTCCTACCTTCCTGCACCTTCTTCTGTCAATGAGGAAGTCGCATAATTGTATAATGATAAATGACTGAGGCACACTGTTCCCAGACATTCATAAATGCTAAGTGCTGTACCGATCATATAAGACTGTAATGTGCTGCTATATTCAGTCAATGGAACAAAACAGAAGGGCTATGTTAATTCAGTCTAGCTGTAGTGAATATCTACCTGAAACATTCATTCTTCATTTAAAGTAAAAATCAGTTATTCCAGTTATACTTCATGACTGCTTAGCAGTGCAACTTCTCAAGTGACAAAGCTTCAGATTAGGTAGATACCAGTGATAAGACAAACAGTGACCAGAAATTTTAAAATGTCAGCAGTTTTAAGTTGCATTGGCATTCAAAATTTCAGTTTGCCTGCAAATATCTGCCAAATATAAAGCAAAATGTCCTGAGAAGTTTCCAGTTCTTCTGGGTTAATAATGGGTAGAAATGCTGTGAGGAAGGGCCCTGTCTAGCTCTCTCTACCTCACAAGTGCAATTCCATTCATTCTTGGCTCTTATTGTAATGAGGAATCCCAAAGGAAAATAAAGGATAAAAACTAGGGGGAGCAGAGTTAATTAATTTCCTTTAAAATGTTTTCTGATTCAGATAAAATAAAACTGTAGAAGCAACAGGAGCAAAGAAGAGTTAAACTGAAAGAAGATTCAACTTTATGTGTTCACTGCTTTTCTTTGTAGTTTTTATTTCTATTTGTATTGCTATTTGTCTTTTAAGGACAAAATTACTGAAGTAGGTTCCATATGACTTGTGTAACACAGGTCATATACCTATAATGGTGTATTTCTGGTCTTAAATTCTATTAATCTATCATAATGCTAAGTTATGCATTATTTCCCAAGTACAGCTATATTCTGCTTTATCACTCGTCTCCTTGACTGCTACTATAATTTGCACTGTTCTTGAGTACTCTTCTCACTTCGTCCCTTTTCCTTTCAGGTTTCTCATCTAGATTTTTTTTTTTTTTTTTCCCCTATTCACCAAATCTGTATTCAGAAACTGTTCTAAAAGACTAGAAAAGATTTATTCTATCCACATTTTGGTCTGCTGATACCTTCTTATGTGTCCTTTCCTCCCTCGTGTTGGGTCTGTTTTAATCAGAACACAGAGGGCCTATTCCTTTTGTTATTCTTTTGCACAGGGACTATCATGGCTAGTTCCAGTTTTCACTATTACATGGTACCGCAATAAACATAGCTAATGACAACACTGGAAGGAAGTTGAGTTTTCTTTTTGTAAAATGATTTTAGAGACTAGGATGCACATCACAACTGAATGCTAATCCCCTCACTATGCATGCTGTATGGTCATGGATAAGTGGTGCATGAGCAGTCAAGCCTAGGTAAGTTTAGAAAGAAGACAGAATACTTTGCTGAAGGGCTTCTGAAAGGATTTCAAAAAAGTTAAGAGCTATCATGGCTCCTGGCAAGCACTTCACAAACAGTTTTGTCCAAAATGTCCCCTGATATTTAGTAGGAAAGAAAGAATATAAAGCAGAAGACCTGAATGTATCAGGTCAGGAGGATGAGGTTCAAAATAAAACAGAACTATGCGTCTCTGCATCAAGAATTTATGCATTTGAATGCCAGACAGCAATCCTGATGCTGGCCTGTCAGGATGTCATTAGTGATGCTACAGCTCACATTGGTACCTGACAGTTACTGCAGATTCTGAATATCTGAAATGCACCTCAGCATTTTTGCCTGCCCTGATTTTTTATTGGAAGAGTTCTGGTGATGTTCAACATATTCAAGTGAAAATCAGCAAACAGGAAAAATTGCAAAGCATAGGGATGCGCTTAACCAGGGCACCGAACTCTTTAAATATGCATGTTTATTTATGATCTTTGTGATTTTAGATTAGATTGCACACAGAATTAACACCCTTTACTGAATATGCCATGTCATCTCACACAAACATCTTATCTGAAGTAAACAGCAACTGGTGGAATATGAGGTCTCTCATCAGAGTTAATAGAGCATGACCAAGAACAGGATTTGAAACGGGATTCTCAAATAAATGAGACTTCTTGAATAAAAGTAAGAAAGAGTTTTAAAAACTTGCAACTTTGTGGCATGCTTTGCTGTTTGATCATTTCTATTTTGGAGTTATACTTTTGCAAACTGGATCCATGACATTATCATAATCTTGCTGATATTACTCCCTCTATTCATCCACTTAAATTTACTACATATAAAAGCAGAAAGCACATTACCTCCAAGAGCTTTGGGAGGTTACATAATCTGAATCAATTTAATTACCATAAATAAATGTCAAATGGCTGAAATATATTTTCTCTGATTAAACTGTCAAGGACAAGAACATGCAGGAAGAGAGAGTCTTTGTTTTATTCCTGCTACAGTAAAAAAAAAAAAAAAACCGCGGGGGGGGGGGGGGGGGGGGGCGGGAAGGTAAGAGTAAAGGAAAAATGAGTATTTTATTAGAGATCTTTGCACAACATAAAAGAGTGGCAGTAAATCCCAGAGACAAAAAGATGACCTAGTTGCCCACTTTATTAGTAACTAAATAATACACCTGGGGGGACAGGCCGGGACAAAACAAACAAACAAACAAACAAGCAAAAAACAAAACTGAATGGCAGGTGTACACAGTCACAACTTGAAACTGTGCTACCTTCAAACCTTTGTCTAATGTTTTTCTGCCCTCAGCTTATGAAAAGAAAACACACTCGTGTATTCATTTTCCTGATTATCCAAAATAAAATCAGAAAATACCAATGTTTCACACTATGTGTGCTCAGAGAATTCATTCAAGCCCTCTAGAAACATTGGTTTCTCATCTTTGACTATAAGGGATTTTGAAAGGACAGGCCCAGTTGACAATGGCTGTGTTTCCTGCTGAGGTCTGAACCACAAGACAATCCTTCTGGATTCATATCCAGAGGTATAGTAATAAACAAGATTTTAAAAAAATATTTCAAAACAGTCACTTTTAAGGTACCTACATTTACATATATTAAGTAAATAAAGAATGGCAGATGAATGTGATTAAGTGGTAATGTTAATTTTGAAATTCAGTATAGAAATTCAGAGACATGATTTCTAGTAGCAACACAGCACTTCTGAATGAGACATTTTTATACTGTGCATGTGTATTTTCCCAAACCTCATTCATTCTCGTGGGTTTAGCTAAAAATGATTTACCTCTGCATTTTAATCTAAATCAGCT
Source organism: Nettapus auritus (assembly GCA_011076525.1). Lineage (NCBI taxonomy): Eukaryota > Metazoa > Chordata > Aves > Anseriformes > Anatidae > Nettapus > Nettapus auritus. The sequence continues at coordinate 47,385,155 of CM021767.1, read as the reverse complement.
AAGGAAAAGTATATTTACATTAAACCAACAAATACAGTTAACTGGGGTTATTTTCCAACTCTCGCCTCTGAGCTGAACCTTAAATCACGTTGCTTTGAAAACAACGAAACAAAACAAAACAAAAAGACCAGCAACTTTGAACCAATTTAACACTACCTACTACTATGTTAGAATCAGGAGAAGACTCAAATTATGCAGGTTTGGAAAAACAGTGACCAGACTTTTGTTAACAACCTGTTGGATTTTACTCCAGCAACAAATTAAGAACCAGCAAGAAGTTCCCTCAGTACAGGCAGCATAGGATGGTACAATGCCACAAATATGTTTTCTGAATGACAGGATTGCCAGCTCTCACCTGCAGTCCTGGTGCCAGAGCAGCCTACTGAAGACAGTAATTATTTGTGAAAAAAAGAAATCCTACAGTGGCTGCTTTTACAGGTGCATTGTCTGTGATCAGGCATGCTCTCTGTCTCAGCAACAGAGCTCCCTGATCGTAACAAATTTGAATTGTCTATAGCTGATGAGTGAAATGCCTTTGTCTAACTTTCAAAAGTCTTGAGTTAACTGTACACAATTCTTGCATAAACTTTGCTTTGGGCTGTGTTTATAGAATGTTAACATAACTGCAGGTGGATTTGTTTTAGTTATTAGACTAATATATGCATTGAATTACCTGTGAGTTAATACAGTGATATGGCTGTATTGATTTTGCAGATGCATCTTCTAGTTAATTTCTCAGTTTGGGTTTCCAATCTTTATTTTGCTTCCCATTTTACTCTTCAGCTTGTGCTTGGCCCCTGCCGTTCACTTGCATCTCTGCCAACAAATGTGTACAACATAAAACACACCAAGTTTTTAACTGTGCCATGAGAAGCTGGCTCCATGGAAAGTGATCAATCTCTAGCTAACCAGTTTTTTAACTGTGCCTCCCACACACGACACAGCAAACAAAAGTAGTGTAAAACAAAACAAAATCCTGCATTAGGTCTTTCCTACAATATAGTACAAGAGACAGAAAAGAAAGCTTCCAGACATACTGCAGGTAGCTGCACTGCCTAAAATCAGTGTAACAATATAGCACAGCTACCACACACACACACAAATCTGTTCAGAGGAAACTGTTTAGCTTTTTCTCAGTATCTGTTGGTTGATCTCACTGACTCAGTCTTGAACAACCTTTGTGAGCTTGACTATTCCTATGATCATAACCATCCATGATACCCCCTGTGCTGCTCAGTGGAATATACAGGGGTTGAGAAGTAATAGTGAAAGACTGAAGCTGAGCGTGGGAAAGTGGGGAAGAAAGGTGTTTCAGCTTTGGCTTTGTTCTTCAATACAATAATTTATTTTAATTGGCAATAAATTAAATTAATTTTCCCCAGGTCTAGTCTGTTTTACCCACAAAGGTAATTGGTAAGCAATCTCTGTGTCTATATTTGAACACATGAGCTTCCTCATCCTCTTTTCTCCTCTTCTTCCTCCAGTGAGCAGCTGGGTGGGAATATGGCTGTTAGCCAAAGCTCATCCACCACAACAATTAATAGCCTGATTAACTGTGGCACTGAATCTGAACTTGGAAGTCCTATTGGACTTTCATTGGCACCCTGAGAAGAAATGCAGATCTCTCTGTTGCACACTGAAGTTTTTCTAGCCATACATTCAATTTTTGGGGCACTCTATCTGTCTACTGTCCCAGTAACTAGGAAGCTAACAATAAAATGAAGAAAAAACAAAAAACAAAAAACAAAAGTGGGAAATCTACAAGCAATCACCAAAGCACATACTTTCCTGCCATTGTAGTCCATCTTGAAAAGACAATAGTCTATGAATTGTTACAGGTTATTGTAACATAAAACCTGTTCAATATTATTACAGAATGGAAAATATTATTACAAAGATTGTGGTGCCCATTTTACAAGTCAGAAACAAAATGCTGAATTTTCAATAGCACTAGAGTATTTCTAGAAGGTTGTCAGTGGACTAACTGGGAACTAAGCCTTTTCCAAAGACCTGATCAGAGCAATAAAAAGTTAAGAAGTTAGCTATCCTTTCCCTTAACTAACTGATTAATATTACAGCTGCTCTTATTGTCAATGATCATTGATAATGCCAGATTTTGCTCAAAAAAATTTCCATCAAGGAAAAACTCAGCACAATCCTGGAAAAAATGAATGGTATCTTTTTTTTTTTTTTTTTTTTTTTTTTTCTTTTTCTTTCCTTTTTTTTTTAAAGTGTTTATTTTTAGTTTTAGTTTTAGTTGTATTGGATTAAAAAACTTAAAGTAGATTAGAAAATTGAGATGCAATTTTTAAGGCAGAAAAAGTAGATTAGAAACATTTATTAACTCCAAGGACCAGGATGGACTTCACATGACACTTGTAAGTGCTGAGAACACTTCTGTCTCATGAAGATTATTTTAAATATCTGCAGGGCAAAATATTATATGTTCCCTATAGGTGGAATTTATGACACATAAAAAGTAAGTAGTAAGAATAAATGTGCACAAATCAGACTACATAATTTCTTTGCTATTGCCAAAAAATTAACACACAAGTTTGCTAGTATTTCTGAAAATGGTGCAATCCATTTAGTTTCTGAAAACTAATTTAATAATGCCATAAATATTGGCATAAGCCATACATCAGAAACCCAAGGAAAACAAACAAAAAACACAACAACAACTGATTACAAGCTATATTGTTTTTAAAAAGATTAAAGTTTGAAGGAGAAGGGAAAGGGGAAGAAGGAAAATTGAAAAGGGAAAGGGAAAACATGACTCCAGAGTGATTTTTTCAGGCAAGCATTCTGCTTAAAAAATCAGTACACTACTAATTCTACTACAAAGTTTTTGGCAATGCAATTTAACCAAAACAGTAAGAGAATCATTTGCACTTTGAACAACTTGTGTTTAAACAGCTTTAGCACCCTTTCTGCTTCTCAAAAACATCCAAGAACAAAGAAAAAAAAAATTGACATAAAAGTCTGGAGGACTTATAGTGCATTTTCATTGCATATGACTATGACGGAATATATCGGAATGGCTATAGAGACAAATGCAGATGATGCAGAAGTCATTTTATATTCAGCAATGCTGAAAAAAAAACAGATGTGATTATTAGTGCCAATTAGACTACATTGGTTTGAAATGAGTGAGTGTTGCCCTTGTTAATGACATCCCTTCTTCAGTTGTTGAAAAAAACCTACAGATTATAACATCTACATGAATTAAGATTGAATGTACACCAGCACTTTTGAGTATCCTCATTTTAAATCTTATCAGAAAACCTGACCTTTTAGCAACAGAGCAACTTTCTTGGAATAGATCCATCAACAGTCACAATTTTCCAGATTCCTGATCCCTGAATATACTAAGGGATAAAAGGAGACAAATGTTTTAAGTAAAATATTTGTTACTGAAATACTTAAAAAAAAAAAAAAGTGACAGCTATACTTTCTGATTAATAATTCATAAAGCCCTGCTTTCATAATATGATATTGTATATCAAAGTAAGATTGCACAGGATGTATTATCTGTGTTTCAAGCACAAGTTTCTTGCTTAAGTACATATCTGTGTCTTTTTCTTCTAATGTATATCTGTATTTTTATATAGTGAATAATATGTATTCTCATATGCCCAATTCTTTTGTTCTGTTTAAATATGAAGAATATTTTAGGAACTCAAGGGAAATTTATTTTAGAAGTACACATCCATAAGAAAAATACAGCTATCAAGGAAGGCATGTAGTCATAAAGTTCTCATAAACTATACCAGGGTCACTATACCAGGGTCTGTTTTGGATAGGACTCTTCCGACCACTGAGAACTCAGTTCAATGTGAAACCTAGGCTAAAACATCTGATTGCTGAGAGACTTTCTAAGTATCTCAGACATAGAGTCTTCAGGCTGAGGAGTATCTGATAAAATTTCATGAAGGGCAGCATCTTTCTCTCTAGAGACATTCCCAGCAAAGCTGTTGCCCAGTGCAGAAAGTGTTATGTTTTGATGCAGGAACTGCAAATTCAGCCCATTCTGGTACAGGAACTGAGAATTGGGCCAAGGATGTTATTTCAGATGACAAAATCATACTCCATGTCATACTCTTATATCATTTCTGCTATAAAAGCTTTTTAAATTGTGGGGCAAAACTCGAACTTAACAGCATTTTTATAAAATTCAAAGAGGGCAATCGCGAGCAAAGACAAAGGACCTGTGGATAACCTACAAATATAAACACAGTTATTGGGCTTGAGGGAAAAGCCTTAAGCCTGGATAGTTACTGTGATTAGCTGAGCCATATGTTTGCAAAAGATCTCATTGCTTACCTCCCATATTTAATGGACTATCCTGACAATGTCCTTTGTTAGTACTGTCTAGGATACAGACATGAGAGGGATCATGGAAACATGGACTTTATCAATCTAGTACTTGTAGAGAAAAATATAACCTGAGAGATTACAAAAAACTCTGCATCTCCTGGGATGAATGGAGGAAATTAAATTTCTGTAAATAATTTTGGGAGAATTTAGGTTGCACCTTCTCTTACATCTCTCCACAATCATTTATCTGCAGGAAAGTCTCTGTGATAAAACAGGTAACCCACCTGACACACAAAGACTGACAACTCTCATTTCATAGTATTTGACAACGGATAGCTTAACCAAAAAAACTTAGGAAGATCTTGAGAAATTCTCTACCCAGTATAAAAAGATATGTCTAACAACCACAGTAAATAAAGTTGCCTCGGCAGTGAAGGTATGTGTCTTTGAGAAAAATAATGAGGTTATTTTCCCCTTAAAGCAAACAAACAAACAAACAACTCTGAGAGTACCTTAAGAAAAAAAAAAAAAAAAAAAGAAAAAGAAAAAGAAAAAAGAAAAAGTTGAATTCTGAAAATTACTTTATCCTTAATGAAAACGATATCACAGAATCAGAATCACAGAATAGTCTAGGTTGGAAGAGACCTACAAGATCACCGAGTCCAACCTCTGACCTAGCACTAACAAATCTTCCACTAAACCATATCCCTAAGCTCTACATCTAAAGAAAACATACAGAGGATGTATGTCCATGCTCAGAGCAGACATGCTACCAGTGTGCTTGTTAGCAAAGCTCTCCCACCCTAAAAAGAACATGTTATCAGTATATCAACAGGCTGTTTAGTTAGAAAAAAAACAATACACCGTCAAGACCTCATTGAATGACAATCCTGACAGGCAAAAGAAATCTAATTAAACACCTCACAAGCTACCAGTAGAAAAATGAATAAAATGGATAAGGGCTTAATCTCAGGATGCAGCAACACCTTAATGAAATTTGAGGAAACCACTAAAAGATAAAAGTTCTTTAGTTCCAGTGAATAATCAAAAAAAAAAAAATCTAGAAAAAACTTTCAGTACAAGGGAATATAGTTTAGTTGTATGGTACACCTTCTAAAAAACTTTCTGATGCTGCATCTGTAGGATCCTGTTTCCAAGGAGAGTTTACTCAATACTGAAAAGCAGGTGCTTTTCAGCTTCTTGGGTGGAGGTAACTCAGTTTAAGGTGCCAAAAATGACTTTAAGGAAAAAAATCTGGTGACAGCGAAGGGGTTTTGTGTCAATGGATCAAGGGCCACAAATTGTCTTGAAACTGTTATTTCGTGGACTTGTAGATGGTCTCATCTATAGTTTGGGTAACCTGTTCTGTGTTACCATGAGTGCTAACTCAGGAAAGAAAGGAACTGAAGGGAACATATATAATCACCTCTCTCTACAACACAATCAAGAATACATCCTAGATATCCAAGAGAAAGATCAGTTCTGGATCAGAAAATTTTTTTTTTTTTTTTTTTTTTTTTTAATGATCCCTGAAACAAAGAGTAGCCTCAGAGTAGATCCGATGCTAAAATTATTGTTAAAATAATCTAACTCATCATTTTAACTTCTCACCTATAATCAAGCATCATCAAATAATTGAAATGCTCTCCAGCGGTTTTCACCCTTGAATAGTGACACACTAACAGATAAATGTGATGGCCTGTGCATGAACTCCATAGAAAAAAATCATAATTAATGCATAGTTAAAGGGAACTAATTAGTTGAGGTAGGAGAATATCAGTAGTACTTTCCATGACCTTATGGATTTGCTATTCTGCAATGCATGGTAAAAAGTCCTGGCAAAAATATCTTCAACCACATTGCCATGAACATGCTCACCACCTATAATCCTTGAGCTCTTGTTCCAGTCAAATGGGCTCTTCAGTAACAAAGGCAAGCACTTTTGGTTATCATGTTATACAAAGGGAGAAAAGCAAATGGTGTGCTTCAGCAGACATGATTTAGAATCTTTTAGTAGCATGTAGAACCATGAATATTAATTAAAATATTTACTTCGGTATGTATGTATCATGCGAGCAGTGGTCTGACTGACGCTACATGTTCATTCGAGGTGAATGATGCAAAAATATGATGCTTACAAACGTCATATTCCAAGTCAGGTATACAGAACTGCACTTGTACATTAATATGACCCATCTAACTAAGGCAAGGCTTTATTTTAATGTTAGCAAGTGTTGAAAGATTGAATAAAGATCAAAAACAGTGTAAAAAGCTCCTTCTACTAAAGAGGTTGTAGCTAATAAACAGGAGCTAGTATCAAGTCCAGTTTTACTCTTGTAAATGCCAAGCACTGAGAGACAACCAACTGATATTCACACTAATTAAACTCAGGACATCTAAGACTTTTAGAATGAGGTTGACAGAGATCATCAGTTGACAAAAAGAGCTATACTTCAGGAGTCAAGTATAAAGGGTGATCATAATCTTCTATGTATAATCACAGCCAAAATCTTTATGAAGATGCTGGTTGCCATCTAGAGCAAGGACCCTGATTTAGTAATAAACCCACTCTGTTTCCAGTATTAGATTTAATCCAACATAACAAGTTGATAGTATCTTGCAGGTCAAAAGATGCAATCCTATCTCCCCTTCTTGAGCAATGGCGTAACTGGTATTGAGGTCATTTCTGCATGCAAGTTTTCTAATAAAAGCACCTAATTTTTCAGTACCTAAGGCTGTAGTACACCCTCTGTTCTTTTCTGCAACCATAAGTATTTTCTGTGGAGCCTTCTTTCCTGAGAAATTAATTTACAACAACCCTAATACCTTGGAGATGCAAACATGACTGACTGATATGCCTTAGAACAGCCACTGAAGAAGAAAGGGATGAAGGTTTAGAAGGTGGCAAAGCCAACAAAACAGACAGTGTAATCTTGGGCTACAGTGCCAAGAGTATGACATTGTTTCACAGATACCCTAATTTAGTTAAAAAAAATATGGCAGTCTGCTCCCCAAAGATTACTGGCTTCAGGCACATTCATACATACTTTGTTGAAGAAGGGAAGAGTACTTTGTGCCTATCTCTTCAAGAGATGTGTCTCCCACAGAGGGCTGCAGAACTGCTGTGTCCATTCGGAGCAAGCAGCAGCATCTAAAACAGATTTTGAATCTCTCAGTGCCTCAATTGAAAGGAATGATACTGCAGAATATCAGGATCTGAAACAAATGGAGTATCAGTATTTAAACATCTTTTTAGCTTTAGTCTGTTGTCCCTGAAATGCTCACAGACTTCCAGATGAATAGGGTGCCTCAACATACAAGCAATGAATGTTTTTTTCTCTCCAAATGAAAATCTAGAATCAAAGATGATACCTTCTGGAAATCTTGTGCATTTGCTACTAGAAAAGTCTTCTAATAACCACAGTTGTGATGACCAGTCACAGACATTCAGGGATCTTGGAAAAAAGCTGCAATTGTAAACTGATTCTCTGTAAGAAGAACATTGTAGTCCTTTCCTAAATTCTTACAGTGGAACCCCCTCCCACGTTATTCCATGTTATTTCATGGAATAACCCCCTCCCATGTTATTTCATGGAATAACAGTCTAAAAACACCTGCTTTTTTTTTTTTTTTTTTTTTTTTTTTTTTTTTTTTGTGCAGGTCAAAACTGCATCCCAGCTGCAGAAAACTTTTTTCTTTTTTTTTTTTCCCTCCCCATAAAGGAATCAATATGTGAAGTCTGAGCTTCCTTGTTCTTCTCAGCAAGCATGTTAGTTCCCTGATAGTAGGGGTTACAGCAAATCTAGTATCTCATCAGGCTATGCAGGACCGTCTTTCTCCTCACCTCAAAGCTCTTCTCCTGCATATTTTCCACAAAACTGCATTGTCTCAAATTAAACATGCTGGATCTAAAAGCCCTGCACTAACAGACAGGAAAAATTTAGAAGCTGAGTGATAGTAGTGGTTCAAGACCATGTGTTATCTTGAATATTACTGCAGGGATATAGTCAAATAGGAAGCTGATCTATTTCTCCAGAAATGACTAATAGACATCATGTACCACTGCAGGAATTACTGCAGTTCCTACTGGTAATTCAAGTAGGCTTTCCAGGAAAAAATAATCTGAGGGCTTTGAGGACAGTGACAATATAATAGATAACTTCCTTTTGTAATTGCTCCACTGAGGCGGTGCGATGGTACTTGGAGAGCCACAGTGTGACAGGAAAGGACTTTCGTCAGGATGAAAACCCAAAGGACAATCTGAATAAAGTGAGGTCCTGGTAAACAGTAAAAAAGGCACATTTAGAACTTTGTGGTTCCATCAAAGATGGACCACATTAATGGTTCTGCTGAAGTCTACGAGGAATACAGATAGGGCTTCAAAGAAGCCCTAACAGTAACAACAGGCTTCAACAGTAACGAAAAGTGGGTGGCACTCTGCTTTCGGCAGGCACAGAAGGACTATTTCCACTCAGCGGAACAAAAAGAAACAAACAGGAAACAGCATGCCTCATTCCTCTTGGAACTACAGGGGCAAGGGGTTTAGAGCATGACCCTAATAACATTGCGTAACAGCGCTTGCACACACGTTCTCTGCAGTGTGAATATGCATATATATAAACACTCAGAGAAACTTGACTGCGTGCTCCTTGTCTTCCTTAAAAGAACTTTCCTTACAGTGTTTCTAACGTCACTGAATGCTTGAAGCAGCCCACTTAGATTAATCATCTGAAAAGCACCGTACTTGTTGATGTTTTCCTTTACTGTCCGAGAGTATTTTGAAAGTAGACTTGACTTGCCAAAGCAAAAAACAATGATGGGCTGGAACAAAGAAATTATGGGAATTGTTAAGTTTAATACCTGAACCCCAAGACTGCACTGACTTTTGACAGATAGCCCACAAAGCATAGAAAAAAATCTGATGGGGCATGCAGTGCAGAGGTGGCGCACCATAGCCTTCCTAATGCAAATAACAAGTGTTTCTTTTTCTTTAAAAATGAACAAACAAACAACAAAAAACAACAACCGCATTATCTGGATGAAAGAATGCAAATTTTAAGTATTTTAATCACAAGATAACTATGCACTCCTTGCTCAAAAGATGTAGGTCATGTAACATGGATTCACACAAAATCTGCAACATGATTCAAGCACCATCTTAGAAAGACCAAGAAATAAACGGGATTGTAACTTTGAAGTAAAAAGCTAAGAACACATTTCAAAGCAGAGTGGAGAGTTCATGCTTAGTAATTATTTTGTTACTTTGCTAAAAAAGGGGAGGTGGGGGGGAAATTAAACACTTTTTTAATAGCTTCAGCAGTTCATGGGTCCATTCCATTCTTCTACCTATCATTCATACTTGAAAATCTGTTCTAAGCATTAAGGGCTACAGAGTTTTTCTTTTTCTTTCTCTTTCTCTTTCCTTCTTTCTTTCTTTCTTTCTTTTTCTTTCTTTATTACTTTTTATTTTTTCTTTCTTTCGAGAATACTGCAGATACAGCAATAAAACTAAGTAATGAATGAAAGTATTCTCTGCAAAATACAAAAAAGTTCTTAAGTATGAGCATGTCAAATACTGCAAACAAGCTATGTTTATAAACAGTGAAAATAAAAATTACTAACAGTCATGAAGAGTTAATATCAAATAACTAACAGCTGCTGTCATTTTCTGTTTGTTATTGCAAACATCATTTTATCAATTAGTCCTGAAAACTTTTACCAATCATCTATTAGTGTTGAATTAAATCAATTAATGTTTGGAAAGAAAAGGAAGTGAACTGAGATGCCAACAAAAGCCAAAAAATACAATCAGATAAATTCCCCTTCTTCCCTAACAACTGATCACTTCAGCTTATAATGTCAAGTATGGGTGTAGGAGGAGTGGGGAGTGGGATGATAAAACAACTGCAAACAGCAAATAGGTTTTTCTTTAGGTCAGTATAAATAGTGTTGGATTTTAGATGTTGGGAATGTTGATGGAGGCACCTTTTTATTGTTTTCGAGAACAGATATCCACTTCTAGACAGGGACTTGCATAATGCTTTTAATCTTTTCACCCCAGCAAACAAGTCTGTTTTGTTTATTTACTTGAATGTTAAGCACATTTTATCATGGAAATGTCTCTTGCAAATTCTGTATGTTTTGAGCCTATTTTCTCTCTTGTGTTTTTAGCCTTTTGGTACCTTTCATTTTTTAGGGCAGACTTAGCATGCAAAAACATAATTTAATTGAGCAATAAAGATCCTAATATTTTAATGCTTCTAAGAAACGTAATATGCTCTGCAGCTCACTGAAATAAAACCAATTCAATAATTTTTTGTTTTTTCTCCCTCATTGTTTACTTAAGCTTTTATTACCAGCATGGTGCTCGTGATGGGTGAAGAAATGACAGCATGGAAGCCTTTAGTCCTTTGCATATGCACCAGCTAGGAATAGGTCAAGTGGAAACAATGTACAGATATTCCACTGGTGCAGATGCACTTCACATCTGACCTAACAGTGCTATCTCTTCTAAAGCAAAATGGCTAGTCAGGTTTCATGTTTACTCAATTTTTTACCCTCATGTGAACTTCCTGCGTCATGTGGACTGTGCCAAATTGTGTATGATGGTTCTATAATGATCCTGCCAACATACCAACAGCCAATCTTTAGACAACTCAGTAGGATTTGAATAAGAGTTTCCAAACCTGCATAGTCTGGTTTGGAATCAATACTTCAAAGTACTGTGAATCTGTATTTCCAATATCTCTTCAGGGAAAATAGCTGATGAGAAAATGCTCATGAAGAGATACTAAAAGTCTACACAAATGAACACTGGTCTCACACTTGAATGTGCATCAGTAAAGATATAATTTACATTACAAGCTTTGATTAAGATGCTTACATTAGTTACAACACATAATCCTTTATATTTAATTTCAAATCTCTGCCATGGACACTTTTAGCATAGTATGTAGTGCAATATTATGTCCTGAAGCAAAAATCAAAACTACCATGCAGCAATTAACTCTTCAGCAAAATCATCCATGGTAGTTAAGATAGCAAGTTCCTGCTTTCCTGGAAGTGGCTAACCATCTGCCTCCAAAGGGTAGTGAATAAACTCCTTATTTTGATTTAACTGTCTATATCTCAACCTATGAGTTTTCTTGTTTTTGTTTTTCCTATTTTCTGCCCTGTCCTATTAGGGTGTGGGGAGTAACTGAACAGCTGGGTGAGTACCTAGTTGCTGACTAGGGTCAATCCACCAGAGTATTGTTTTTAGCCATGAAGTATAGAACAAGCGATGTTTTGCCACTGCTAAATAGACAAACAAGAAAAGCTAAGATTTTCTAGTAACACTTATGGTAATGCTTTCATATTCCATATTTTCAAGTTGACTTGGAAATCAGTCAGTGTCTTCAATTCCATACATATTTTCTTTCTTTTTTTCAAATCCGAACCCAGTTACTTTAAAGTGTCGCATAAGAAGATGGATGGAGCATGAACAAAAACTGAGGTTGATATATATATATTATACGTATATATATTATATGTAGGTGTTATCACATTAGATCTCACATCAACAGGAAGGCAAATATTTAAGAAGTTGAACATTAAGGCTTGTCATTGCTAATCAAAAACTTTTGTGATGTGAGTGAGTATATGCATGAAGCTGAACATTTTCTGGATTTTCTGGATCTGTGCTGAGTCTCTGTAAGTAATAGAAGTAGTTAAAGGAAGAAAATGGACAAAAGTTACCCATTCCTGTATAATGAAATATCATTTCCCCTGCTGAGTTCCATAGAAGAAGAGAATAATGAAGCATCTGCCAGGTCCCATGTAATTACAGTAAGATGTGGAAGATGGGGCAAAAGATCTCACAGTCAAGACACTGGAGGACATGTTCCTCACCCTAGCTATTGCTGAATGACCTTTCATTTTAACCTCTTTGGATTTCAAACTCCTTAATTGCAAATTGGTCATATCAGCATTTATAAAGCACTTTACAATCTACAGACAAAATGTGTTGCCCAAGGCCCACACACATACTACTGCTATCAAACCTACTTGATCAGCTACTCCATAAAAAACAAAAGCTGAATAGTTGCTTTCTTTGCTAAACATTGACTGGTCATTGCTAACAATTGTTTATGGTGTTACTGTTATTGGGATTACTACTACAACCATCAGGATAACATTTAGATACAGACTAAGTGCCCCATACTTCTTAAACACAGAATAAAAAGACAGTCTACATCCTATAGGGCTTAAAATGTGATTTAAAAACAAAGCAAAGCAAAAACACAACAGAACACACACACAAAGAAAAACACAGCCATGATAAAGGACCAAGAATAAACAGTGTCAGCAAGACAAATTGACTACTATGATAGCCAGTAATCTTACCTCGTTTGTAGAATTATTATATAGACTAGCTAAACAGTGCAACAAGGTATATGCATTTCAAGGACCTGCTCCAGCTACATCTTCATTAAAATATATATATATATATATTGTTGTTGTTAGTGGTTTTTACAGCTGCTTCCCTCTCCTTTGCATTTTCATCTGCTCAGAAGACTAAATTACCCACTTGCCATAGCCTATTGCAACTTGTTATAGATTCACTACCTCAAAGATCACTGAAATGAAAGCAACAGCAATATTAAGTGTGCTCATTTTTTTTTCTGTATGTAAAAAGGACCACATACTGATGAGATGTGTATCAGTCATGTTGAGAAATCTGCTGTTTTTATTTGTTAAAGAAAGGTGTTAATGAGAGAGCTGCATAAAGACTAATTACAACAAAGAAGTTCTAAAACCTACCAAACCCAACAGACTGAATAAATATGACTAGCACCTTTGGACCTTACCAACAAGCAAGTTAACCCAGGGGATAAAACTTGGCCACTAACATAGAAAAAAAATAGTGGACTACACAAGAACAAACACATCAACAGGAATAACCTACTCCCCCTTCTAAGTTGCTCACAGGAGACCCCACTGCACGATTTTGCAGGTCTTTTCCCTCCATGGGGTTTCTGAGACTTAACACCTGTGCTGGGTGTGAGCCAAATGACTATATGATGGCTCTTATTCTATCTGAAGTCCTCTGCAGATATCTATTATGTAACTTAATCACAAAATGTAAAGGAAATTCTTTATAAAAACTTGATGTACCCATGCCTCCTCACATGCCAGAAGTGGTATTTTTTCTGTACTTTGGTTGTTGACTCCTTCTCAGGAAGCACTTGCATTCCTAACTTTTTCTAGTCAGCAGTGCAACAGCATTGGAACTACATATGGATATGTGTGTGCATAGAAAAGGAGATGTTTGTCCTGTAGCAATACAAGCATTACACGCACCTCTAATTTTCCCTAAACCAATTACCCTAAGTAGACTCTTTCTGTCCAGTTCAATATATCATCTTTTGATTCACCACAGTACAACAAATAACAGAAGTTATTATTTAAAACAAACTTTTTATTTTTTAATTCTTTTAAGCTCTTTGTTACTGCACATTCAATTTACAAATATGGTTAGCAATATTTCAACCACCAAAATAAGAAAGGTGCACAGAATAATAATAATAAAAAAAATCATTCTGCATTCCTCAACTCTCTTTTGGAAGAAAACTGCTCACAATTCAAAAGCAGAGAAATAGCCATTTTAAAATAGATTCTTCCTACATCCATCATCCTTTTCTTCTGTTTGTCAAGACTCTATGGCCTTGAGCTCTAGTTTAATTCAAAATGGTAAGTTAAGTTCATCCTTTATTTAATCTCAATTTAATGAATTAATGCTAAACGGTCTTTCTGGTAATTTATTAACAAAAAATAATGGCTTTACAAGAGGTCATTTTGAGCTTTCTGAGCTAGAGAGAACAGTCCACAGCATTATAAGGTTTTCTTTCATCTCATGTATATCATGTATATCATTGCTTTGGTTGTAGGTTTCTACAGGATAATATTTTTCCAGGAATAAATTCTTTCCAGGAATAAATCCAGGAATAAATAAATTTAAATATATATATATATATTTAGTATTATTTCAGTTCATTTTGATATTCACATAAATGATTCTTTGTCAGCTGGGACTCTGTAGAAAGGCAATATTGGATGAGAGTCCTAGAACTTCCCCTTCACTCTCTTGGTGTCCTTATTAAACTGCTCAAGTTAAAAGCAGAATTAAACTGGTCTGCTAAATAATTATAGACATAACTAAAATGTCAACCTGCAGCTTAATATAATTCAGTCTCGACATACAGTTGGAAACTTGTATTTTAATGCCCAGAAAATGGGGTTTGCTTTTTGTTCATTCTAGTGGGAGTGAACTAGTGGGAGTTCAGACCCGTTCAGGTTAGTCATGTGCAGTATAACATCAACTAAGCAATTCTTCTATATCAGATTTTCATCTGGATGCAGCTGTGGACTATTTGGAGCAATTAGAGTCAAATTGTATTGATATGAAGTTTCTTCCACAAGGTCATGGCAAATGAGAAGTGGATAATGCTGATAACCTATGACATTGGTTTCTTTAGGAGAGAGCTGGGATGCATAGTCACAGTCTGCTTTTTTGGAGTTGAAGAATATTTGACCATTTTGAAACAATAGTAAATATATGTAAGCATTACACAGTACTCTACTACTAGCACTACAAAATACTGTAGGAAATGGAAAGAATTAACGTTAGAGAAAATAAAGGCTACCATTCAGGAAGCTTTTTTGTCCCTTTGTTCTGCCATTGCCAGGGGGTGTTTTGATTAAAATATGCAAGTAAGGTTTTTTCCCATCCATTTTAATACTTATTACTAGATTCTAATATGCTACAATTTTACATTAATCCGTAACTTCACATGATTGTCTCTTGTCTTATTTGCAGAAAATCCTGTATTAAATGTATATGTGATGAGTCCAGAACTCCTTGCAAAAAAAAAGGATTTACCAGTGATTGGCATAAAGTGGGATTCTTATCTGCAGAAAGACAATCTGGAAAAGGCTAGGAGAATTAATCATTGGAGAACTAAAGAACGAAATAATGTGTGCTTGCAGAGTAGCTTTTACCAGATGACTGTTCCAGATAGCAGCATATTGATAACAGAAATATATTTATACCATGGATAAATTAAAGACTCACATCTCCATTAAAGACTCCAATCTGTCAGCTAGTATGGGCTGAGCCTTGTTAGTAAACACTAAATTAACTCACAAAAAGTTTAATAATATGTGAAAAATTAGTTAAATATAAAGTTAGCTATATTACAGCTAACCGTATTAGATCTTTGTTTCATTGTGAATATCTGTTAAAGATAAAAAGTTTTAGTAGCCATTGTAGCAAGAGTTTAAAGACCTATAGCCCCAGCAAACCAATATGAGCTGAAAAGTTGAAGCCAGGAGAAATACCTCAACAAGTGTAGGATCTCTCAGAGCTCCATCCTTCCCAAATAAAATGTTCTATTTGGTGAAATGTCTGATTTGAAATAAGCTTAGAGCAAAATTATTTTCTCATCCTTTCAACATGAGTTAGTTGGTCTGCTAGGAAAACAAGGTATAGGAAGAGCTTATAGACTTATCAGATAATACAAACTATGTTCCTTAACAATACTCCCCTCTGCTATAATAGGAATTGACAAAAAATAAAAAATAAAAAAAAATCACATCATAATGAGTGATGTCCACTAGACTCACTGGGAACCTTGCCCAGTTACTGCATATTATATTACAGCTTCATATCTCAATAAAAGGAACACTTTATATATATATATATACACATACATAAATAAATCTTTGCTTCAAGTAAAATTACTACAAACTCCAACCAATCCACTTACATTGGTGTAACCAAGTGAGTCTTTTAAAACATAAATTATATTTGCAAATTGAATTTCAATTTTCAAAACACATATCCCTAATAACAATAACATCCAGAGAACTTGGACTTCAGAGGAAATTCTAAGTTCCAATACAGAATAATTATATAAGGGTCAGATTTTTTTATGTATTAGTTATGCATTTGTGCAAATCACAGATTCCTTTTGTGGTTAAAATTAACATAGAGAGTGACGTAAGCCTGGACCTTTAATTTTACTAAATTTTTGGAATTTGATAGTAGAATTGGATTGGGTGACCCAGTTGGTATGTAATACATAGCTCAAAGGCTAATCATTTTGCTGGAGTTCTCTTAGTATCAAACCTGAGAAGGAAATTGAAAGCTTTACTCTTTTCTATCACATTGGCAGAAAGAAGCAGCTTGAGGGCAGTCTGTGTCTTATAGCAGTCAAGTACCTCTGGGAGTGGAGTGTTCCTAATGAATGCTACAATATACAGCAGAGAGACTGTCCCCTGGTGATAATAAAAAGATTAAGTGGCTAAAAAGCAGCAATCAGCAAAATAAAAGATGAATGGTATGCTTTTTAAAGTGGAAAAGAAAACAAAGTACCATGATGATAGACAAACGAAAAACATCAGAAAGACTTATCCTCAAAATTGAGATATAAGGGATGGCATTCTGGCAACTAGTAATGTAATAACTTCATAATAGCTTTTCTGATGCACAAAAATATTTTACATGGATGTCCATGAAGTAAAGCCTTTCCTTTCCAGGTGTCATATAATCAGTTCTAATTGCCTTAGAATTCATAGAAAGGAATATTTCACTGCACTGTCAGTTTAGTTTCTTTCCCATTCACTGCTTCCCTCACTTCACCATCCTCAACAGAACTACAAATAACAATTTGAAAAGGAGTAAAATGGCAAGAAGTGGCATATGACTCTTCTCAATACAGAGGAAGTTTCTTGTGATTGATCTGCAACAAGACAAGAAGCAGAACAACTGGCTACGAAGAGGTAGAATACCAAAGACAACTGCTTTCCACAGCCACCTCTTTTTGAGTGCTTCATGTCAGGACTAGAAGGAGGCAAGATCAAATGTTCTCATATCAGCTTGAAAATCATATTCAACAACTAAAACAACATTTATTATCATTTCAGTTCTGTGAACTTCCTTCCAATTCCTGTTCACATAACTTTCTGTGAATGTGCAGCCAACAGCAATCAGGAACACAGACAAACACAAAACAGAATTATAGAATCATTTATGTTGGAAAAGACTCTTAAAATAATCAACTCCAACCATCAACCTAACACTACCAAGTCTACCACTAAACCGTGTCCCTTAGTGCCATGTCCACATATCTCTTACATACCTCTAGGGATGGAGGCTCCACCACTTCCCTGGCAGTCCATTCCATTGCCTAACCACACATTCCATGAAGAAATTCTTCCTGATATCCAATCTAAACCTTCCCTTGCACAACTTGAGGCTGTTTTCTCATGTTCTATCACTTGTCACCTGTGAAATGAGACTGATACCTACTTTGCTGCAACCTCTTTTAAAAGTAGCTGTAAATAGGGATGAGGTCTCCCCTCCTTTTCTCCGGACTAAACAGTCCCAGTTCCCTCAACTGCTCCTCGTATGCTCTATTTTCTCCTCCCTTCTCAAACTTTGTTGCTCATCTCTGAATGCGTTCCAGCAACTCAGTAACTCTCTTGTAGTGAAGGGACCGAAACTGAACACAGTAATAGAGATGTAGTCTCAACAGTGCTGAGTATAGAGGGACAATACTTCCAGTTCAAATACAAGTACTACCAGATTCTTTCTGATGTCTACACTTTTTTTCTGTTGCACATCAGATAAAAGCAAATATTATTAAAATGCTCCATAAATGTCCATTATACTTTAAAGATGAACATTTACTGGCAAGACTTCCTTAGTAGACATATGTTCAAATCAATATCCTCCAGTGACATTTTTTCATTGGGTCGGTCCCTGTATCAGGTTCATTCAATGAAATCAACTTGCAGTGAAATAAAAAGAATACTTTAGATTTAAGCATTTGTTTCTGTTTTGGTAGCTACCATATTCTGGTGGGAGAACATTTTTCTCTTTCAGAGAACCCTGTGGGCTAACTGTTATTAATTCTGACTTAGGTACGAAGACTAGCAACATCAACAAATGCCTTTGCCTGCTGATAAAGCATTTTCTGAATGCAGAGGTGTGGTTATTATGGCTGATGGCAGCTGTGTACTATGAAAACAGTACAGTGAATGCATAGATCAGTTTATGACATCATTAACTAGTAGAACAGCGTGTGCCACAAGGAACAGTCAGAGAAACCACCCTTGCAAAAATATGTATTTTCAGTCCATCCATTTCCTAGAGGAAAAGAGAGAAAAATCAAGGTACTGGATGAAAGTTAGTCTTAACATAGCCTGGTGGTGTGGGTGTGGTGAAAAAATTAAGTCCATCCTGGCCAAACTCAGTACACCTGTTAAGTATGGGATTTTCCCATATAGTTGAAGGCATTTCACTGAGATGACTTTTGCTGCGATAATCCTATGGGAATATCTATTCAGAAGCAGTGAAAAGATACTGTGTGACTTTTAGCATATTATTTACTTCATGAATGGGCCCTGAACAAAAGCTACTTAGGAAATAATGAAAATAGTAGTATGACAAAATTGTCTATTTAGCAGAGTGGGCAGCAACACTTAAAAAAGCACCTGTGATCTAGTTTCTATAAGGAAACCACCAACAGCCCAGAACTATGTCAGCAGTGCTCTTCAAGCCACCTAGAGCATATAAGGGCCAATAAACAAACTGCTGAATTCCTTTGTACTTAGGCTCTATTTCTGCTGTTGACCTTGGCAATAACCACATTTCTTGAGTCCTCTGCATGTCAGGTTCCCCCACTTGCAAAACAAAATGTAAAGTCCTAGTTTCCCTAATAAGGAATTTGGGGATTTACAAAGCACTATACAATAATGCAAAATATAATGTAGTAAGTTAGTAGTATTATCATATTGAAGTTTAAATCCCAACATTTCAAAGATTGAGCAGGTATCAGTGGGTAAAAACTGTCTTTAGCATGTTTTCATATAATAGCTTCTTTGTCATACACTGAGGAAACTGATTTTCACTTTTAAAACCTCAGAAATACATAATTTTGTTAAAGATTTTGTTAAAGACTGAAATAATGAAAGAAAGGAAAACGTCAAATATTGCAACTCAGTATATTGAGGGTATATCATAGATGAAACTGAAGCTGAGACTTTTATAACTGCGTTGTCATTCTGAGGATGTCATATTAATATTGATCTATCTGGTGAGCAAATCAGTCAAAAATATAAATTCTTTTTAAAATACAATTTCTCAGTCATTGATTTCCTTCTAGTTTAGAAAATCAGGTATATTGAATACATGCATCTATACAGAATAAGCAGACTGTTTTAGCATGAGAAAATCTATTGTGCTATCAACCATTATAGCTGGCAGGCAGGTAGCATTTGCAACTTAGCTCGCACATACATTGTACCTGATATCAGCACAATATAGAAAGGATTTTCTATTACCTCTTCCAATCATTTATAGAGATCACAGCTGTAGGATTAGACCTTAGGTTGATTTTGCAGGTTTAAATCCTTTCCTAAACCTTGTTGTTTCTGAAAGATAGCATTTGTCTGTCAACCGATCTGACTTTTATAGATCTGTATGTTAACTTGGTAGAATAAAGTAATGAGATTTTTTTTAAGAAGCATAAAAGAAACAACTTATTTCAGTACTCATAGTTACATCTCAATTACTGATCAGTTTCCTGGAAAATGTCCTGTAATAAATCTGCTAGCATCTCTTTCTCAAAGAAAAACTGATGGACATGCCTCTCTAGGCCAAGATTTGTAGCAGGACTAGAGCGTACCCTTGGCTGGAAGAAGGAAAGGACATAAAATTGAACTGCTACAACCAACTGATTACATTGTCAGATTCATGATCACAAAATCTAAACTTCTCTTTTATTTAAACAGGTCTGGAATTCTTAAATGAGAATAAACAGGGTAGACAACAATTGATAACCAAACAGAGGCATCACATAGATACAGTGAAGCCTTAAGATATTTAACTCCTATTTAGGCTCCTAAATAACTGTGGACTTGAATGTACTGTTAGAATCTTCAATATTCCTTTGATTCATGCCCAAGCACTCTAAAATGCCCATGAAAATTCCAGCCAACGACAAATCTTTCTTACACTGAGACAGCATACAAATTCGAGAAAGCTGCAATCACATCTGTTTTTTAACTTGAAATTTACTGTATCAAAACACAGCGAACAGTACCCTTCAGTACATTACCCACAAGTAAATTAAAGTACCTATTAAATAGCTTCAGTATCATGGATATTGTTGCTATTGCTACTGGTTAAATGATGCTGAGAGCACGAAAATTGGCTACCTTTATGCAATAGTATTCTGGTTTAAAAACTGCCAACCCTTTGTGTTTCAGGAGACCTAAATTATGCATGCAAAAAAAATGAGATTTTCATGTAACATTTGGCATCAGTTTACTTTACTGTCATAGCTGTCAATTTATAAAACATTGCTGTATTTTTCTATGAAATGACATACGAGTTGATACAATGGAGCCTAGGCCATTTTGTGGCACAGTGTCAAGCCTATGCATTAACAAAAGAAACAGTTTTCAAGGAAAGGATGTTGGCTTCTCTAAGTGACTGTGCTCTCCCTGCTCTCTGTCTTCTTCCCCCATGGCATACCTTTTTCAGCCTTCAGCTAATATCTTGCTGTTTCACTAAGTATTGCTCATACTGCTAGTCTCTGTGTTCACAATACTGAACCTCATCATGGAGGGCAGGGCAACCCAGGATATTTGTGTAAAGCCACCCAAATTCAAACTTGGGTGTTTTGCTCCCTGCAAAGTATTTCATGTGATCTTCCTCTGTCAGTGCAAAGGACTGTGGGAACCCCTGTTTCCAGATCAGAACTGAGGTGTGATGGCTAATGCAGAAAATCTTACAATAATTGTAGTTAATAATAATTACTTGTATACTAGGAAAAAAGAAAATCAATTCTAAATTAAAATAGCCAGGATGCAGAAAAACTGCTTCATTTTCAAATAACAGTAGGCATAGTATTTTATTTTCTCTGTCTCGGAAGAGGCTGTTTCCTTCTGCATAATAATTATCAGAATAAGTGCAATAAAAGAATATTAAGTTCAAAATTCCAAAGAAGGAAAATTATACAAAACATGAAAGGAAAATTGTATCTCTCCACCTCTATATATATTTGGAATATATATCAGTAATAATTTTATGACCAATTAGTTCTCATATTCTTCCATTGAGTTAATCTAGGGTTAGCCTAAATAAACTTAGGAAGGAAGGACAAAACATTCACCTTTAAACCATTCAGCACACTGAAAAAGACCTTAGAAAATGTGATCTATAAGAATTTTCTCCTTGTGCTACTGGATCAATACATTGTACTGTACTGTGATATTTAATAGTGAAAGTCTCTTCAAATCATTGTTATTTTAAACATGTCCTTTGTACCATAAGAGTAAAGTTGAAAGTAAAGTGACCACTTGATAAGTAATATTAAAATGAAAGGGAGAAAAAAGACTGATCTGTAGACATTAGAAAAGTCTTGGGCAAATAACACTCAAAGATTGTTTTTTTCTAGTTTCTTCCACTGGGAATCCTGCCATTCCACATGTTTTACATAATATTTTTGGCATCATAAAGAATTAAATCAGCCACCATGTTCTCTAGAATAATACATAGTAAACAGGTTACATAAATAATTGCAAATAATTTTACTGAAATAAATCTATTGTGACTAAAAGCCTAATTTTGAAAAAATCCACTGTTAATCCATCAGCATCCAAGCCAATACAATTAAAGTCCAGTGACACTCTCTGCTACAAGCAGCATAATTGAGGAATGTTAATAAAAAAAATACATTTCACTTTAGCATTTGAAATTTAGGAGTGTGTGAAGAAAGAAGCATTATAACCCTCATTTTGGTTGGATTAGAGAACGTTATTGTCCTACAGATAGAATATTATTTTTTATTTCAAATGCTTTTATAAATATCATTTGGAAATACATCCTAGCTTATCACTTTGAAGACTATCTATATTTTCTGACCTCTTAAGTTATTAATTCTCACCATACTGGTGAGAATTAGTTTCTTCTGCATTTTTGCCTCTGACACACATGATTTTAAAGAAGATGCAAAGTTTCTACTTTTTTCCTTTACGGAAAATAGGCTGCTGTATGTTGTAAGAAGAATTACAGAGAAGCCAAACCAGTGGAGGTCTTCTGTGAATATTATATGTTTTTCTGCTTTCAGTGTAACTAAACCATCAGCCCAACCTATTCAGTCATCATGTCTCTACTGTAAAACTTGCTCTTTCACTTGAGAATAATATTTAAGTTCAGTAAACTGGTATTTGTCATAACACTATTTTATACTGAAGGAAAGATTAAATTACCTTTTTTTTTTTTTTTTT
>CM021767.1:47331761-47362099 GCA_011076525.1 Nettapus auritus | reverse complement strand
TAATGCATTTGACTGTATTACTTAAATGCAGATGTGAGATATAAATATAATGTATGTACAGATATTTGCAGATGGTGGCTATCACATCATAACTTTTCAGCCACCACTAAAACCAAGCAAAGAGGTGGTGCAAAAGTCAGAAGATGTACAGAGAGGAGATCCTCCATCCTGGCTGGCTGCAGGTCAGCACGGGAGCATTGTGGTTCCTGTAGGGCCTATGTTTGTTTAGATCTGATAGCTCATAAAGTAGCAGTCAAAAAAACTTACTGAGGACATCTGAACCACACATTTCTCTGGAAGTAAGATGCTGCAATACTTGGAAAAGCTTTGTTTAAACTGACTGTGGCTGCACTACCAGTGACAACTTTGAATCATGGCTTTAGACAAAGTCTTTGATCTGGATAGGCTGGATCAATGGGCTGAGGACAACGGTATGAAGTTCAACAAGGCCAAGTGCCGGGTCCTGCACCTGGGGCACAACAACCCCAAGCAGAGCTACAGTCTGGGAGGTGTGTGGTTAGAAAGCTGCCTGGCAGAGAAGGACCTGGGAGTATTGGTTGATAGTCGGCTGAATATGAGCCAGCAGTGTGCTCAGGTGGCCAAGAAAGCCAACAGCATCCTGGCTTGCTTAAGAAACAGAGTGGCCAGCACGTCCAAGGAAGTGATTGTCCCCCTGTACTCGGCTCTGGTGAGGCCGTACCTCGAGTACTGTGTTCAGTTTTGGGCCCCTCACTACCAGAAGGACATGGAGGTGCTTGAGCGAGTCCAGAGAAGGGCAACGAAGCTCATGAGGGATCTGGAGAACAAGTCTTACGAGGAGCGGCTGAGGGAGCTGGGATTGTTCAGCCTGGAGAAGAGGAGGCTCAGGGGTGACCTTATTGCACTCTACAGGTACCTCAAAGGAGGCTGTAGCGAGGCGGTGGTTGGTCTGTTCTCCCACATGCCTGGTGACAGGATGAGGGGGAATGGGCTAAAGTTGCACCAGGGGAGGTTTAGGTTGGATATTAGGAAAAACTTCTTTACTGAACGAGTTGTTAGTCACTGGAATAGGCTGCCCAGGGAAGTGGTTGAGTCACCGTCCCTGGAGGTCTTCAAAAGATGTTTAGATGTAGAGCTTAGGGATATGGTTTAGTGGTCGACTTGTTAGCGTTAGGTCAGAGGTTGGACTCAGTGATCTTGTAGGTCTCTTCCAACCTAGACTATTCTGTGATTCTGTGATTCTGTGAATTTGATCTTTAAAGAGATTGAAAGGGGAAGAAACTAATAAAGCTAAAAGAACCACCAGTTAGCAAGCAAGTTTATCTACGTGATTTTTCTTTCTAAAATAGCTGTTTCTAAGCTCAAAATAACAATAATTGCTGCACAATAAAAACAATGTTAAACATAAACATGTCATTCAGAACTCTGCTGCATGATTCAAAGTACATCCAGTATGCATAACCTGTACGCATCTTGAATTTCATCTGCCTTCATGCTGTCCTATCACTTACCTTTATTAGCAGTCAGAAGAGTTCTTCATGATCTGCTCTGGCCTGAAATTTTTAACTTAATTTGAGAATTTAAATAAAATTAACCAGTATTCAGTGTATTTGAGTATCCACGCTGCTTACTGATTTTAGTTGTGGAATTGTAGATACTCTACATTTTGTGAAGATCAGTTCTACAATATTTGATATGCTGGAAAACCTAATATGGAATAAGTTTATGTGAAAACAAGTGTCAATCTCAGAGCATGCAAATTGGTTCTTTCCAGTCTACTCAGCTCATAAGATCGACTAAAACGGACTATATGATGTTTTGCATAATGCACACAGGAGACTGAGGCAGTGTGAATAGCAAAAAATTGTTATTATCTGTTTTTTGCTTGTTTTTGTTTTTGTGTAGACAAGAGAAGACTGAAGAAAAGGAAGGTAAGAGGAAAGTAAGATACAGGAATTGCAGAGAGGCTGGAATATAGTGTGGCCTTGACCATGGTCAATAGAGAAACAGCGTGAATGAATCAAAGCAAAAGAGATGTAGTTTATCTGTTATGTGAACCTTGTAGATGTAAAGGACAGATAAACAGCGGAGAAGAAGCCAAACCTTTATCACTGAAATTTCTTGGAGAACAAACCTGATTACTATCTTTTAGGCATTACATAGCATTACTGACTTGTCTTTGTGAATGGGCAGGGACCTATTACACTTCCAGACTCCGCAGACTCCAACTCTGCATGTTGGGCTGCAAATTTTTTAAACGTTTCATATCCATATTTATATTCTTTTTTTTTTTTTTTTTTTTACAGTAGTGCCCCTCAACCATCTGAGAACAGGACATATCATGTTAGAGCTGTAAAAACAATACAGTTGTAAAAATTGTCATGTTAATTCTCCAAGGGAGAGAGGAGACAGAGAATGGAGGGGGAGGATTGTTTATTAATACTCCTTTAGTGAGGTAATGCTAAAAGGGATTACTAAAATGGAAACACAACCAGGCATATTTGGAAAGTCAATATGAGGAAGCACGTTTTCACAAGCCCCATATGGAGAAAATTTTATGTTCTACCAAATTATTATCCTCACAATAACAATACATATTGATATGATATCAATACTTGTACATTTTACTTAAGAGACATCAGTTACCAGCTTAGCTGGGGAGACAGTAGGCAAATGCTTCTATATACCCTATTTCCTCATCTGAGATAATGTCACAGAATCACAGAATCACAGAACTGAAGGGGTTGGAAGGGACTTCGAGAGATCATTGGGTCCAATCCCCCTGTCAAAGCAGGTTCCTTAGAGCAGGCTGCCCAGGTAGGTGTCCAGATGGACCTTGAATATCTCCAGTGAAGGAGACTCCACAACCTCCCTGGGCAGCCTGTTCCAGTGCTCCATAACCCTCACTGTGAAGAAGTTCTTTTGCATGTTGGTGCAGAACTTCCTGTGCTCTATCTTGTGGCCATTACCCCTTGTCCTGTCCCCACAAACCACTGAAAAGAGGTTGGCCAAATCCCTCTTTCTCCCACACCTCAGGTATTTATACACATTGATGAGATCCCCTCTCAGTCTTCTCTTCTCCAGGCTGAAGAGACCCAGGTCTCTCAGCCTTTCCTCATAGGGAAGATGTTCCAGGCCCTGTATCATCTTTGTGGCCCTCCTCTGGACTCTTTCCAGGAGATCCCTGTCTTTTTTGTACTGGGGAGCCCAGAACTGGACGCAGTACCCCAGATGAGGCCTGACCAGGGCAGAGTAGAGGGGGAGGATCACCTCCATAGACCTGCTGACCACACTCCTTTTAATGCACACCAGGATCCCATTGGCCCTCTTGGCAATGAGTGCACACTGCTGGCTCATGGTCAACCTGTCGTCCACCAGGACCCCCAGGTCCTTCTCCTCAAAGCTCCTCTCCAGCAGGTTGTCCCCCAGCCTGTACTGATATGTCCGGTTGTTCCTTCCCAGGTGCAGGACTTTACAGATAAGTTGCTTTATATTTCTAATTTCCAAGCCATGGCTATACCAGGTGTAGAAAATTCTAATGAACAAAATATGCTGTCCTTGGCACTTGCTGATTTAGCCAGACATATATGTCACCTTTTGATATAAAGGCCTAAGTGATGTAACTGAAATTGGTAGGGAAGCAAATTATGTGGAAAAATGGCATGCAAAATTCTAAGTGTCTGTAACTTAATTAACAAGATCTGAACCAGAACACATCAATTACTTCAGTTCAATCGTTATGCAATCCACCAAGTACAGCTACAGTATGAAAAAAATGTAGCATTACTACAAATATAAATAAAAAATAAATATATCATAAGAGATAAATATATCATTTAAATATATAATTCAAATATATCATTTATCTCTTTAGTCCAGAAGCATTTGCACTGTAACAATTAAAAAAAAATCACTAAAAGGTGAAACATCAACTTTTGCTACCTTGCAAAAAGTAAATCTCACAACAGGCAGTAGAACTGATATAAAAGATTGATTAACTAATATGGCTAAACCCCCCCTTAGCCTCTCTCCTTTCCCTCATCTCTTACTTTTCCCATCCTTCTACTTTTCCCACCTGACTTGAACTGTCTTAAGAGAGAATAAGGAATTAAAATCCACAGGCTTGGGATATTATAATTAATAACCGGGAAGCCAATTAATATCTAACTGCTTTGTGTTCTGATGAAATATTGTCCTTGATCTGCCTATGCTGGCACTTGAATTTCCAAGTTTCTGGAAGTCGAAGTAGTTTTAAAATACTTAACATAGTCGGAACAGTTAAAACTTTGTGTCCTGATTTTGCAACTCAGGCACACATAGAGACATCAGTGAGCCATACTACTTACACTTACAAAGGAATTAGAAGAAAATAATAGTGGAGATGGATTTTAAGAGGGACTAGTTAGATCACAGTTAGGAAAACAGACTTGTTTTGTCCATTATGAAAGAAACAATGAAATTATTACTTTACAATTAATTCTTAAATAAAGTGGTTCTACCATTCATTTTCCTTGCCACGAGTTTGGAAAACATTATCTGCATTGCAAAGGAAAACATGAAAACTTTTTAATGTGTTTTGCCCTGGGAATAAAAAAAAATTGCTAAAGGTACTATACCAGAATATCAGAACAGAACATTTGTTTTCAAAACTTCATTTCTATAATCATGATCACATCTTAGTGTCCATTACATTAAGTCAAGACCTATCAAATGAGAGGAATCACTTTACTGATTTTGTTCTGTCATTTTGTTTTTACTCTTAGTTTCAGTTTGGACAAGATGAAAAAGAAAGAATGTTATAGTTTGGGCCTGTATGAGTTCAATAAACATACAAATATATTTCTAGCTACACAAGCAGAACACTTTTAAAACAGGCCTTTGTGCTAAAACTTAAAAGACTGTCATGGTGACAGCAGGCTATGTTTGTAGATTTCCCATTCTCCTTACAGTTTCCGTCATAGCTACAGATCGACAACGCAGCATTTTTTACTCTTGTTTTAATCCATGGCACAAGAATGAACTATCAGGATGTTAATGCTTCATATATTCTATAAGTTAAGTACAGCTCTGTATGGCTTTGACCTTTTCAATATTCTCTAATTTGACTGACTGGCTACTCTAATTTTTCCCGTTTATAGTCTCAGAAACCTGTGGGGAAGAAGCAGAATGCCCAGCCAATCAAAATACTGAACACTGAAAAGATCAAAGTAGTAAAACATACTACAGTCTTTCACAGAATATATTAGGCATTAAAATTTTGATATCACACTATAAAAAGATAACATTTTTCCCTGCAACTCTAGATACTATAAAAATGGAGACACTGTGAAGCAAAGGGTGATATCACTAAACCAAGAAACACAATTTATACTACTTGAAAGTTTTTGGTTTAGACTGTTTTGCATTTCCTCAAATAACACTCTCCTTCCTAGCTTTCAGATCAAATAAAATTCAACTTTAGTTTGATATCTTTAATACAAACTCATGACTTTCCAGTATGCATTTCACAGTTTTGGAAACTGCAGGGATAGATGCTTCCTGATTCTACTAAATGCATACCACAAACTTTTGTCAATAACAATCAGTATTTCTAATTTGCACCATGTGGAAATCTTCATTTTCATTTTCTTTGTTCATAGACACTGGGTGAGTCTAGTAACAACAAGGCAATTTTACAAGATTGTTAAGATCTCAGAGACTCATCTTGCACTCCACTACTGAGTAAATATTGGTAGGAGCAGGTGACAGAGAAAAATCCATTGCTTTGACAATACAGTATTCTATGAGGAAAACAAAACAAAACAAAAACAAAATCATCTTTGGTTTTATCTTGTCAGAGATGTTGATGGTATACAATGAACAAAACAGATTAAAAATCAAATGTAAACAATGCTAAAACGATATAATCTGAATAGATTATGGATTCATTTCCAAGTAATCACTTGCAGCTTAATTGGGTTATGGAACTGTAACATATTACCCTGTTATCACAATGCATGTTTCTTTATCTACTTGCTAATGAAAGAGACTTATACAAGATGAAGAGGACTAATATGATTTGATTTGTAATTTTTTCCTTGAAAATTCCAAAAGAACAGACACTCTGATTGTTGATACTCTCACCAAACAGGGTATTCTATGTGCTACCTTTTGAACGCAAATTGCTAATACTTAACAAGTTTCCAAAGCAACAGATTGTTAATTAGAAAAGTTTGTCCCTATAATTAGGATTTATCAGAATTTCTGCCTCCTCTTTAGCAGCAGGCCACTTATAACAAAGAGGTTCAAATATTACAGTAAAGTTGTTCATCCTGCTTGCAAGTCTGCATTTTGTGGTACGATCAGACAGCAGGCACTGTCACCAAGGAAACAAAGAGAGAAGCTACTTGAATATCAACCTTCGCACTGGAATAACAAATATGTCATAAGATAATTGGAAGTTAAAACATTTTCAAATAGGATAATAATTTTTGTTACAAAATTTATAATTTAATAACTCTAACTGGCAAAAAAAGATAAAAGACAAGGGTGTTATCTAATTTCTTGCACTGTGCTGGCGAGCAAGGTTTATAGGCAATGGTGCACAGCAGCAAGCATGAATCTTCCTCATCTACTAGTCACTCGGTTATATGATCTCATGCTGTGTGCTGTGCTGTTCTGTCTTTCTCCCTTCATATTGCGTTAGAGTTATCATGTATGACATCCTGTTTATTTTTTCTTTTATCTATCTCATGACCTGCTTCTTGTACCAGCTCACTAAAATGTTTCAACAGAACTGCAATATCATCTTCTAAAGGTAAATTTTTTTACAATTCATGAGGAAAATGGTATTCTAAAACCTGTCTTCTGTATGAATTTAGACAGAAATACCGGTAGCAAGAGGTATATTAAGACTCCATTTAATACAACTAGTAAGTTAGGCTGGGTCAAGCAGAAATGACTGTAAGTGTTGTATATTAACAAAACAAAAAAACAAAATCAAGCAAAACCCAAAAAAGCAACAAAACAAACAACAAAGTCATTTTTCCTTAAAAACAGGGGATATAATATGACAATAAATACACTTAGACTGTAAATTGGATTGTTTTTTCACATTCAGAGGAATAAATTTCCATAAAAGGAACCAAAGAGTAGCACTTGAAGAAAAATATCCTATATTGAAATACAAAGGTACATTGTCAATTTTTTTATTGCAGATCATTTTTCTGCAACACTTTTTATAGCCATTCATGAACATACAATTTAGTTTTGCTTCTGACTCGTAACAAAAATATATATTCTGTATGTCTAGCAAAGTGGAAGGACTGACCCAGAGAGATGTTTCAATGAGTCAAACAGTGTAAAAGCTAGAGATATTGCATGAGACAATCCCTCACCAAAGCAATTGCAGTCATTAAGAGGAACACAGACCAAATGAAACATTATTTCCCATTTTAAAGCACCTCTAATTGTTCAACAGACAGCAGAGGATATATAATATCTTGTGTCTCAGTTGCTGATCATGAAGTCTATGCTGACCACTGCCAGTCAGCTTAGCAACATATGTCTAAAGACCTTGGGAACAACCTCCAAAACACCACCACCACATTTTATGTTCTCCTTCATAAAATGCTAACAGGGAATTTAGAGTTACTAAATTATAAGTGCTGTACTTCAAGGAACAGCTGAGGAATGAAGCTGCCAAATCTCAAGCATTACTATCTGGCAGACAACCTAGCAGAAATCAATCAATTTCTAAAGAAAAATCTTCTCTAGACAAAGCAGAGATTTAAGGAGAGATGGCAAGTAGAAATGAATTTCAGTTCCAAGTAGAATTGTTACTGCAATCAAAAGATATTCCTGCTTGTCACTATATCATAAAAATAGTTTTCCGAGTCATATGGTAAGGTACTAATTCAGATAGAGTGAGGACTTTGGCAAGGACCCTTTATTCACATACGTAACTGAAAGTATCCCTTGCAATTTGGTGGATGGAAACAGGGTGATTTCTTCAACTAATCATTTCTGTCAACCAGGATCTAGAGCTGTCCTCACAATCACAAGCTTAAAATCCACTTTTCTTATTGTCCAACTGAACGCACAAGAGGGTGTTAATAAATATGTTTAGAATTTGGCATGTTAATAACTTTAGATATGGAAGATAAGTATTTTTAGTCTTTCTCTGGGGTCAATGGTGAGAGATTAGTTCTTCCAGAGGATAGCTCAAAGCAGAAGCCTAATTTTGGGGCTCTGTATCATTTGCTGGAGGACTTGCTATTCTTACTTATATGGAAAGATACATAGGAAGGGCACATGGCTTCACAAAGACAAGACTATCCTTTGTGATATTGCTGTGAGACAATATTTTCACAAATGAAGAATCGAAAGAAAAGTCAAAGGACAAGGAACAAAATTAATTTGGGGCAGTTAAGACAGAATATATTGGAAAGCCAGTGTCTTACTTTTTGAAATCTTACTTTTTATCTGGCTTTTGAGAGTCCATGTGTCCTGGTTTTGGCTAGGATAATGTTAACTTTCCTCCTAGTAGCTGGTAGAGTGCTATGTTTTGGATTAGGATGAGAAGAGTGTTGATAACACACTGATGATTTAATTGTTGCAGAGCAGCGCTTACATTAAGCCAAGGACTTTTCAGCTTCTTGCTCTGTCCTGCCAGCGGGCAGGCTGGGGGTGCAGCAGGAGCTGGGAGGGGAGAGACCCAGGGCAGCTGACCCAAACTGGCCAAAGGCCTATTTCATACCGTCTGACGTCATGCTAAACAATAGAGAGGGGTGGCTAGCCGGGGTGGGGGGGCCAGCTGCCTGGGGATAAGCTGGGTTTCGCTCAGTGGGTGGTGAGCGATTGCATTGTGCATCACTTGTTTCGTACACATTGGTAGTAGTAGTACTATTATCTTCATTATTTTTCCTATCTTAATAAACTGTGTCTGCCTCAACCCCCAGGCTTCCTTTTCCTATTTCTCTCCCCCATCCCAGATAGGGAGGGGGGAGAGGGAGCGAGCAGCTGTGTGGTGCTTAGGTGCCGCCAGGGTTAAACCACAACAGCAGTTGTGGTTTATATACTGTAGTCACAGACAACGGGGCTAGATTTTGAAAAGTCCTGCATAAAGAAGAGATCTCAGAAAAGCAAATTTAAAAAACATTAATATCAAAAAAAGTAATTCTGATTGCCATATTCTTTATCTGTCGTGACTAGACAGATGAAAATCTAGGACAGCAATATTGCCTTTAAGGTTTTTTCTTTTCTTCTTTTTTTTTTCTTTATTATTTTTTTTCTTTTTCTTTTTTATTTTTTTTAACAGGCTCTGCACTGATTTCCCTCACAGAATGAGTATCAGAAGTATGACCCTTATGCACTTTCTGTGGTTAATTCATTAGATCAACTCTAAGCATTAGGCCCCTTGTCAGCTTATTTCTATTAGTGAGAAGGAACAATTGAGCTTAAAGCAGTGAAGCAAGGCAGATGAATCTACTCCACAAGGCCTCTTGGCTCCGCCCTTGTTAAGTGAACCCTGCCAGGTGTGGATCATTTGACCTTCGCAATATAAAAAGCAGATCTGGTCCCCAGATCTGGTCCCCCCTTGGATCTGAACTGGAGATGAAGGAACAGCTAGTGCAAGGAACACAAAAATCAGTTGCGCCAGACTAATATGTGGTTGGCTCTGAGCTTGGAGACTGCAACCATCTGCAGACTTCCAGATCTAGAGGAACACTTTGGCTGCAGCCTAAAAGCCATGTGTACATAAGCTCCCCCAAGGCAGCCAGTCTTCTTCCCATGACCTGCCAGAAAACAGCTGTCCTGGTTTCAGTTAGGATAGAGTTCCTTTTCCTCCTTGTAGCTGGGAGGGTGCTATGTTTTGGATTAGGATGAGAAGAGCAGTGATAACATGCAGGTGTTTAATTGTTGCAGAGCAGTGCTTACACTAAGCCAAGGAGTTTTCAGCTTCTCACTCTGTCCTTCCAGTGGGCGGGCTAGGGGTGCAGCAGGAGCTGGGACAGACCCAGGGCAGCTGACCCAAACTGGCCAAAGGGGTATTCCATACCATCTGACATCATGCTGAACAATTAATATGGGGTGGCTGGCTGGGGTGTTGGGGACTGTTGCTTGGGGATAGGCTGGGCATCGCTCAGTGGGTGGTGAGCAGTTGCATTTTGCATCACTTGTTTTATACACATTATTAATAGTAGTACTATTATCACTGTTATTATTATATTTCTTTCTTTTCTGTCCTAATAAACTATCTTTATCTCAACCCACAAGGTTTTACTTTTTTCTGATTCTCTCCCTTATTCTGCTTCAGGCCGGGGGGCGGAGTGGGAGCATGTAAGCCAACAGCTGCATGGTGATTAGCTGCTGGCCAGGTTAAGCCACAACATCATGCAAAAAGTCTGAAAAATAAGATAGTCTTTTTTAATTATTTTTCCTGCTTTATTCTTAGATCTTATATATACCAGTTTAATAAAGAAAAAAAATCTTTGGATGCAGAAAATATTAAGACTGAGGAAGAACAAAGAAACAACAACAACAACAAAATCCCCTTTCCATTTTTGGAACTGAAGCCTTTCTGAGGTTTGTAAATGTTCTGAAACATTTTTCATGTGAGAAAGGCTAATTCCATACTTCTCTGCTCCTGCAGAATTAATGGGTTTCTCTCAAATGCCTCTTGTAGAGAGATTTTCAATGCTATTTAATAACCTCAAGAGGCCTGGATAAATACCTAGATCTATGTTTGCAACCAACTAAAACAGCTTTTTAAATTTACTGAATGTATATTGACAACACAGTCATCAGGTACCATTAAATAACTGTAGTGGAGTATTTGACCTGTGCCTTACTGTTGAATACGAGAATCAAAAAGTATTTATAAAGGTAAGTTCAGACACAGAAGGTAGTTTTCTGAGGCTCCTTCTCTAGTGAGTGAATGGAGGATGAAGGTCTTCCAAATCAGGAGCCCAGTTTCTGAGTTCCAGATCTCCTTGAATTCAGCAAGACAGCTCCTCTGCTTTTGCCATCTCTTCAGCAATATTTAAGTGGAAAATATAAGGTAAGTCAAAAAATAAAATAGCAAAATTTTGGAGAAAGAACATCAGAATGAATGATATGCGTATGACTAGCAATAAATTTCAAACATTTATCTATACTGTTTTCCACATTATTCCATGGAGGATTCAGTGGTATCTAGGAGCTTTTCAGCTGTTTCATAAAAGGGCCTGTCATAATGAGACTGTATTTGAAAATAAGAGCACCATTGATCATAAAAACGCGAAGAAGCCAAGGATATAATGAGTGAGTAGATATTGGTGAAAGAACTGTCAGAAGCACCAACTATTTATCTGGCAGTTAAATTCCTCATTTAAATTCTTATTGTGCTTTCTAGTTTTGTTGTTGTCATTGTTTGTTTGTTTTTCTTCCTCTCTGATTTCATTTATCTCTTTTCTTTTTCTCTGGCACACTAATATTTCCCTGTAAACTTTCCCCTGTCCACTGTGTTTGGATTATGACTTTCTTGTCCTGTGGGGAGGGGGAAGAGAGGAAAAGGTAAAACTCAGAGAAGCGTGCATGAAAAATTCCTGGACAGACAGAGTTGTAAATTCATAAAAATGTGAAAGGTATTAAGAATTCTATTTTGTTGAGATATGTAGTGGTGACCTGGAACTGTTGTGATAAATACTTGTTAAGGGCTTCTTTGCATGACAGAAGCCTATTAAAGAGAAATCTCAGAGCTGAATTTCTTAACAGGCTTCCACATTCTGCCTGTCTAGATTTCATCTGCCATTTCTAGTGAATTCCCACATATTTCTTATTCTGCATTTTTTCACAGAAGAACTGTGGTTTAAACACAGTTATTTTTTTCTCCTGATAATGAGCATACAGCTATTTCATACCAAGCAGTTTAAAGTCTCTCTGTGGGAAGTAAACAAATTCAGCATGAATTTGACCCCAGATCTCCTCCACTCTTTCTCTTTGTTTAATGCATTAACAGAACATAGGTTCAAAAAGAACAATTAAATCCCAACTGTTGGGCAGCATTGACAGCATTTTTTTTTTTTTTTTTCAGAACCCTAGAATACAAATTATGTTTTCTTGGTAATGATGTTATTTTTAGTTGCTGAGAAAGTACATAGAAGACAGATTCTTACACCAATAATAGTGATTGCAACAGTGTAAGTTGAACTAGTTAGGGATAAGAAGATACGTGTTATGTAGCTGTCACTGAAATATTGTACAATTCAGTCAAAATTTTATTGTTAATTATTAGACAATTCATATAGCTATTCATAAATACAATATGTTCAGTAATCTATGAGTAAATCTAAGGGAGTATTTAAAGTGGATTTATTTATATCTAAATATGATAGTTAACACTCTGGCCTCAAATCTGCATACACAAAACCTCATTTTAAAATAAGCTATTCCAAAACCAAAAAAGAAAGAAACAAATAAAAACCAAACCAAACCAAAAAACAAACAAACAAACAAAAAAAACAACCAACCAACCAACCAACAGGCTGCTTTTAAATGTGATGAATGCAAATTGAAAGATGTCTTTAAGATCTTTTATTCTTATTTTTTTTTCATGCTGTTCAAGACCAGCTTAGATTTAGAGTGGATGCAGAATTAAGTTCTCTGTAGGTAGTCATATATAAGAAAATGTCATAATCACATTAACTCTATAATTGGATAATATATGGACAATTAAGAAGGAAAACTAAGGAAGAAGCTGTGAAAGCAAGTGACAGGAATAGTGACATGTAGATCACAGAATCACAGAAAGTCTAGGTTGGAAGAGACCTACAAGATCACCGAGTCCCACCTCTGACCTAACACTAACAAATCATCCCCTAAACCATATCCCTAAGCTCTACATATCCCTAAGGTCTCAAAAAGGGGAGGGTTAGAACCTGTGGCCTTCCATCAGCTGTTGTTTACATCGTATTTGTCATTATTTGCCTTCTGGAGTCAGGCAACTACTTGAAACACCAGAGACACAATGTCTATTACTTAATTTCAAAAAGGAAGAGCATTAAGGAATAGAATTATTTTAGCTGTTTTTACACTTTTTGCCTATGCTGTCTATGCACATATGCATCACACTCCTACCTAAGTTCCTTCTGCCTCATTTTGTAGCCTCTTCATTCTCTTTCCTTCTGTCCTGCAAGACACAGTCTATCTCTCGGGAGTTAAAAGAAGAAGGAATGAAATCACAGGGACATTCAAATACTCTTCTGACCAAGTGCCTGTCAAGAACATGCAAATCGCTTGTTATCTGCTGACTCCACCTTGCTAAGCACGGGCCTGACTGCACGGCTATCCTAAGGAGGTGGAGTGCAACCCTCTGTTTTCTATTTCATTCTAATGACTACAACTTGTGATAGCTTAGAGACCCAGGAAAGCATCAGAACATAGATCTCCTTTACTATTCGATTTTTAAATTATAGGAAATGTCAAAACACCTTAATAAACAGATCTCTACAAACCTACCAAAACATTATTCCAGTTTCTCAAAGTGCTGGTTAAAAACATGGATGGAGCCTTCAGACTACTGATAACTAGCCAACAAGTGGCTGTTCTGTGATGCCTGCCAAAGGAAATCATGCCCCTCTCTGATCAGAGATAAGTTAGTATTGTAATTAATACAGTGAACATGCTGCAGAACACAGCAGTGAGTATGAAAACAGCAAACTCTAATTTGAAATTTCAGATGTCACCAGACTTGAACACAAAGGTGAGTTGCATTGTCTCTCTGAAGGGCATCGCATCTTGGGAAAACAAAGAGAAGTCATAGCTTTATGCACATACTTAAGTTTACAATAAACTGGATGTCCTCCTTCCGGCTGGGATAGAATTAACTTTACTCACAGTGGACGGTAATGGTGCTTTGTTTTGGATTTAGAACAAAAAGTAATGCTGACAAGACACTGGTGTTTTAGTTGTTGCAGAGCTGTGCTCACACAGAGTCCAGGATGCTTCTGCTGCTGGTGCTGTCCTGCCAGCGAGGAAGCTGGGGGTGCACCCGGAGCTGGGAGGGGACATGGCCAGGACAGCTGGACCAGGGTGAACAATAAAACTGTTAATAAAACCATTAATAAAACCATTAATAAAATGGGGAGGAGTTTGCCAGGGGGCCTTCTGTTGTTCTGGCTGGGCATTGGTCAGCTAGTGATGAGCAATTGCATTGTGCATCACTTGTTTTGTGTATTCTTGTTGTTACTATTATCATCATCAGCAGCATCCCTTCCTTTTCTGTCCTATTAAACTTTCTTCATCTCAACCCATTAGTTTTACCTTTGTATGACATTCATATATGATTCTCTGCCCCAGCCATGAGCGAACAGCTGTGTGGTGCTTAGCTGCCTGCCAGGTTGAACCGCTACACTGGATTACTACAATTTGCAGAACTAACAGAGACAAGCACTAGAAGGTATATTTTGTATTTAAAGGATTATAGTTCCTTTCTCACTGGAAAAAATAACAAACAATTGCAAAAGATTTTATATCACCATGTGGTACCCACAGAGAGGAAATCTTAGTAACTCTGGAAACCAGACAAGCAACAAAAGCTGTGGGGGTAATATCTTGATGCACTGGCAAACAAATAGAAAAAATAAAACTGGCCTTAAATCAGGAAGACTAAATAGCAGAAATGGAACATGGAATGTAAGGCTTTTTTTTTTTTTTTTTTGTAATGAATGTTATGAGCACCATCAAAATGCCATGCAAGTTGGTCAGAATATTTCTAGTAGTTTTAGTGGAGTTCAGAACAGTTCAATTCCCGTGCTTCACAGATTTATGTGCACAGAGTAAGAGTAAATGTACTGCAAAATCAGTGCACAATTTACACTGCTAAAAAGACGACAGAAAAAGCAATGACCTCTGTGCTAAGCACATAATAGAAGTAAATAGCCATATACAACTCATGTTATTTGTTGCAAAAACAGAAGGATTGGTAGACATAGGGAGGAGCGATGCTATGATCACTCATTGTACATAAAACACAGTAAATTTTCCATACAACATAGTAACTTCCCCATATAATATGTTATGTGAGAAACCTTCAGGAACAATCTCTTGTGTGCTAAGGATGAATATCCTATTTTTGCTCTCTTTTTTCTGTTGGTTAGGAAATATCTAGCTAACTATATGCATCTACTGCTCTGTTGAACTTGGAGAAATGATCAATGACAAAAGTAATGTCTGCTTGATTATTCATCAAATAATTCTATAAATACTACTGAAAAGTAAGATCTACAAGAAATAACCTCATTCTTTAAAAGTCCAGAGGAACATATGCTACTACTGTAGCTGTTGTTGAAACAAGCTGCCTGGGAGGGGACTTAGTCCATTTAGTCTTTAGTGCATTCCAGGGCACTTAAAGAACTCGTAGTTCCCAGTAAACCTGGACGGTCAATGTGCTTCAGAATTTAGCATAAGGAAATGAATTTAAAAATGCATAGTCACTAACTCAGATATCAAAACAGAGAAACATAAGGACCGTTGACATGATTTGTTAGATGTCTGTCCTTAGCTTCCTCAGTTACAAATAAAATCAATTGGTAATCTAGAAACATAAAACATTTAAACAAACTTAAATAGCAGTTTCCTAATACTGACACTTTGTGATTTGCTAGACATACAGTTTTCAGACATGCTAAATGATAGAGGTGGTAGGGTTCAAGTTTGAACAACATTCAGATTTTAGTGATTCACAATTAATTGCTTTTCTTTGTAATTCAGAAACCTAACTGCATGCAATTTATTCTTAATCTGTCTGTGGGATCTGGTATATTTTCTTGCTGAAAAATACCACACTTGCTGAGTATTAGGCTTACAATATTCTAAATATGTATGCCAACATTTTAAACAATATATTTACCTACTGACATAACTTTCTGATACATATATTGTGCCACATGCTGTCCGAGTATGTTACAAGATTTGGAGTCGTACTCTGTCACACATAGCTTACTGAAAACATCACAGCAGCCTGCTAATGGTTTAACAAGAAGTGAAATGATAAATACAGGTTTGGAATGTGAACAACTTGAGTCAGTCCCCACTGGCACAGATTTATATGGCAGATTTTTTTTTTTTTTTTACTCCCTAGTGTTTAAATCTCATTTTCATCCACAGATTTTGAATATATTTGGATATTTTTTTTCCTTGTTCCTTTGTGCACTATTCCAAATTTTATATCTCATTCTGTTATTTTTTATCAGTTGTCTACCGTGCACACACATATGGGCACTGACTAGCAATAAGACAAGAGTCTTGATACTCCCTCAGTGACACAGTTAATAGGCAGAAAACCTGGATGTGAGTTTACATTGCAGAAGTGGAAGTCATCAGCTATGGACATTCCTTCTAGTGACTTTACTGGGTAACAGTAGCATCAGCACAGAACTGCATCCTCTCTTCTTCCCCACAAAAGTAACCCTGACTCTTTCTAACTGTCAACTGAACCAGCTGAAAGCCTAGGGAAATCAATGGGCTCTGGATCAGGCCTTTGCTTGCTATGTGCCTGTGAAACTAGCTGAGAATTTCCCCAGTTGAAGAAGATTGCTTTTAGGGTTTGCTTTTTCTC
Source organism: Nettapus auritus (assembly GCA_011076525.1). Classification (NCBI taxonomy): domain Eukaryota; kingdom Metazoa; phylum Chordata; class Aves; order Anseriformes; family Anatidae; genus Nettapus; species Nettapus auritus. The sequence continues at coordinate 47,345,541 of CM021767.1, read as the reverse complement.
TGCAAAGAAAACATTATTACATGCTCATTACAAAAAAAAAAAAAAAAAAAAAAAAAAAAAAAAAAAAAAAAAAAAACAGATCACACATTGTACAATTTAATCAAGTTAAAAAGTAGAAAAAAAAATGTAGCGGTAAATAATTATGGCTTGTTAAAGGAAGATCCATGTGCAAAATTGTAGTGCAATAAGGTATTCTTCTCTAGATGTATTAAAAATCTTTTAAACAGTTTTTTTTTGTTTTTTTTTGTTTTTTTTTTTTTTTTAACTATTTGAAGCTTCTGACTGTTTTATTTAGTGCTCTGTGGCTTGCTTGTGTGACTCTCAAAACTTTAGCACTGCAATACAAACAGGATCAAGTCTAAAGTTAAAGATCTGCAGCACACTGTCAAGGAAGAATCAGCTCAATAAAGATACATTTGGGCTAATATCAGCATTTACACGTCCACTGTGGGTGAATAGGTTTATCAGGTACTAGAAATACACCTACAGAACAATGAAAAACAAATCGCATTCATTCAACAAATTCCCTGTGTTGAAAACCTAACAAATATATGTTCTGCTGCACCAGCTACCATCATCTACTGAAAAAGAACACGAAGTGGGAAATACCTCTTTCTGCTTATATTATGGTTTTTTTTGTTTGTTTTCAATTTTTTCTCCAACTTCCATTCTAATGTAAGTTAATGGTAATATTTCCACTGATCAGAATAGGACCAAAACTTTGATACATTAAAGTTTTCCAGTTCTTGTTGAAAACTACATCTAAATTACTCCAACACAAGGCCTGCTAGCAAAGAGGTGAGTTTATGAATATTTTTCATATCTTAATACAATACATTCAAGCCAATATGTGATTCTAGCAGAGAAAAAGATACTCATCGAAGATGTAATGACCAAGGAAGCATGTGGTGTGGAATAATATAGAAAAAAAAAAAAACACAACACCCAATACTGATCAACTATCTTCGGACTTTAAAAGACTACTCTAATGTGATGTTAAAGCCGTCACACAAGTTTTTTGATTGTTTTTGTTTTTACTTAATTTGATTTCTTTATTTTGCAATGTACTACCCCAACAATTCCATTCAACATTTTGTAGTGCAGCAAAAATATATCATAATTTTTAGTAATTTACAACCACAGTATTCCAGAAACCACCATCATTTGAAACCTATGAGAAGATATGACACACTACAATTTCACTACATTTTTTTTCCCTCTTTTTGGCATTTAATTTAACTAAGCTTCTGATTGAACTTACTGAAAAACCGACAACAAATGTTCAGCTGTATTTTTGGTCACTTAACTACTTTTCCTAGCAATTTATGCTGCAACTGTACAGGAATATAATAGACTTCATACCTCCCAAGCATCCCAGTGTGTCAGTTTTTTGCAATTAATAGTGAAAAATGTACTCTTTTTCTGAGCAGAGGGACCATCCATCACATATACATTGACTGCATTCAGATGTTTAACAAGTGAGTTAGTAGCAATCATACAACGTAAAATTCTTCACTAGAAATTAGAGCACTCTGGGAATTAGAATCATTCACTGTTCCCTAAACTTAGAGTAGCACAGACTCTGAAAAAAACTGCCTGGATGAAACAATGTGTTTTCAAAACCAATTAGATAAGTTCATTAAAATAAACTTATGCACAGAGGCAATTTTAGCTTTTTTTTTTTTTTTTTTTTTTTTTTTTTTTTTTTAATCTCATATTTGCCACCCTCCACAGGGAGGTTGATTTTTCTTAGCAGTTCCTCCAAATTCAATACTTGATGAGGATTCCCACTCTGGTCATAAGCAGACTCCAAGGTCCCTGAAACACATCCATAGCAAAATTGCCTACTATTCTTCTCATTACCAAGAATATGGAGAAAATTTAGAGTAATTGGAAATGAGCATAAACTCAAGTAGAATTAATTTCTCAAGTTTATATTTTTTATTATCTTAAGCCGCTGAGAGTTGGCATCTCAGGTCTACATTTCCCATTTTCCAAGAAAAAGGAATTAAACAGGGCAGAAGAGTAGTAAAATCATTCTCTAAGAACCCACTACAACCAGAAAACAACAGCAGGCTCAACTGCTAAGAAGGAGAGACCTTTGAGAGAAATCTGTGTGTTCTAAAATCTCTGAGTTGGGTGAAATTTGGTGGTGGAGTATCACAACTTGCAACGTCTTGAATGCTTAAATAAATTTTGGCCTGTGACCCTGTTTACATTTTACTAAGCTTGCTCCAATGCTTGGAGAACTTAAGTCTAGGGGACCTACAACAAATATTAAATCCTTTTTAGTGTCTTGTTGGAAATGATCCAAATTTTGTGCACTCTCTCCTCCATGTACTGTACAGAATTTTCCTCAAAGAGGCATAGAACATTGGAAATACTTCTATTGCACTTCAGCTGGGTTTTGTCCCACACTAAATCACCAGGTTGCCCTTGACCACATCTCTGAACTTTGGACTTCTACACATCTGTAGATATCCACAAGTTTTTCAACTTTCAAACTATGCAAACATTGTTCACCAACAGTTAAAGACAGAGGACTTTGACTCCTGGTCTCTGCCACTGTTGGGACAGATAAAGACCTTGCTTATCCCCCTAGTGCACAGTTTTTTATTTCTGATATAAGTTCTTCTCTTGCTTCCTTTCTCTCCACTTAATGTATTATGTCACTATTGCACAATAAGGCCAATGGCCAAAATAAAGGAAGAAATTGCAGGGAGACACTGGAGACATTAAGAACTAAAATACATAAATGGTGAGGCATGAAAAGATCCTGATATCCCCAAATACTGCCTGTCTTAGATGTCACAAAAAGGTCACAGGGTATCTGTAAGGAAAAAAAGCAACACAGTCAAGACGATTCCACTGTCATCAGGAATAAGGAGACAAAAGCCTAGGCCTGAAACCTAGCTTTCCAGGCATCCCAAGATGATTACTTCTTTTCCCTACAAAGTATTTTCTGCTTAGAAACAGAACTTACTGCTTGGTCTGCTTAGAAACAGTAGTTCATACTGCTTCTGGTTCCTGCTTTTTAAGAACAGTGGTTCTTTTCTCTGCTTCTGCTTCACCAGGGAAGGAGAGAAAATCTGGGGGGCTGGTGAAAATGTAAACTATATTTTCACTAAAAATGCAATGGGTAGAGAAATTGTCTCTCTGAAAGCAGGGCAATTTCTCCAGTTATGCAATCTGTTGCAACTGTAGAGTAATGTCAGATTAGAAACAGCATAGCATGCTATGTAAAGGGTGCATAGGAGATGTTACAGCATCAGATAAGCCTAGGAGAAAAGCCAAATAAAATTGTATGAAAGGACACATATTTTCAAATAGATCAATGGACTAAGTCCCCTGTTTAGCTCTAGTTTTCACTGAATCACTGACTGCAGAGTTAGGACTAATGAATACATAATACTGCAGGGAGGTGATTAAACTTTAGCATGACAAATGTTTATGTGTTCCTCTATTTTCTATAATTAACAGTTGGAAGCATTGGCTTCACTCATCAAGAGAAAACAGACCCCCATTTCTATAAAATGGAAGTTGCAAAATCTAAAACATCATTTATGACATGAATAAATTGAGAAAGGTGTTTTCAAATAAAGGTAATTACTGCAGGGATTTCTAAGTCACCCTCTGATGGCATCCATCTGCCTGAAAAACAGTATCATTTGTGGCACCAGCTACACAGCTGCAAGAGATGAGCTACTTCAAGAAGTGTCCATCCTGATTTAATACTGGTTGATGAATCACAGCAAAAAATAAAAATAAAAAATCTACTCTTTAAATTTTTATCATATTGTATAAATATTAAAGATGAAGTTTTCCTTCTGATTGCTAAATCAGTATTATACAGGCTGGAAATTTGTTTACAGTCTCTTACAATAGGATCACTACCTGTCAATGTCAGATATCATTTTCCAGCATCTGCCTGGTGACAGCTGTCTTGCTGTGAGATGACAAGTGTAATTAAAACTTTGGTTTCAGATACAGTTTGCATTTTACTTTATGGATGTTCAGGCTGTAGGGTTGAGCAAAAATACTGACTTTTCCTTTAACTCTGGCTTAAATTTTGCAGCCTGAAGTCCACAACCATTGTTGGAAGTACTTCTGAATAATTATATTTCTACTTCTTCAGTGAACAGTGCAGAAAAAACAGGGAAGTTGTATTGGTATAAAACAAGGACGTGAAGAGATTTTCTCTTCTGAGTGTGGTCAGTGTATTTTACTAATATCGGGAAACTGAAGAAATCCTTCAAAATAGCATTCATTAAAAATTGTAAACATGAAGATGTGTAAAAAATGTGTATGTGTAATACTAAATAACAAAGAGTGACTACTAGTCAAGGCAATGAAAAAAGCAGACCCAATTTTACCACCAGAGTGCAATAAATTATGCACATTAAAAAGTATGACAGAAAATCAAAACCAACTTGAGCCAGTGCTCAATAATCAAATGATGAAGAAATTTCATGTCTAGATCCAAGCTTTGTGGATGGATCTACTGCCATAATATGTGAGACCAAAGCTACAGATCAACATATTTACAAATGATGCAGATCTTCCACTATGTGTCAGAAATACGTAGCTATGTTAACTCTTCAAGTGAAACTTGGCACTTCAGAGCTATTTTTACCAGGCAGGTAAGACAGAAGCTATGTTACTGATGAAGGCAGAGGTGTAGCAGAGAGGTCTAGGTTACTGTGTGCGAAAGGCAGTTCTTAAGCAATGGCCCAGCTGAAGTGCATCTACACCAATGCACGCAGCATGGGTAACAAACAGGAGGAGCTGGAAGCCATCGTGCAACAGGCAGGCTATGACTTGGTTGCCATCACGGAGACGTGGTGGGACCACTCTCATGACTGGAGTGCTGCAATGACTGGCTATAAACTCTTCAGAAGGGACAGGCAGCACAGAAGGGGTGGTGGTGTGGCTCTCTATATTAGAGAGTCTTTCGATGTTGTAGAACTCGAGGCTGGGAATGACAAGGTCGAGTCCCTCTGGGTTAGGATCGGCAGGGCCAACAAGGCTAGCGTCCTGGTCGGGGTCTGTTATAGACTGCCGAACCAGGATGAGGAGACGGATGAGGAGTTCTACAGGCAGCTGACAGAAGTTGCGAAATCGTCAGCCCTTGTTCTCGTGGGGGACTTCAACTTCCCAGACATATCCTGGAAGCACAACACAGCCCAGAGAAAGCAGTCTAGGAGGTTTCTAGAGAGCGTGGAAGATAGCTTCCTGACGCAGCTGGTTAGTGAGCCCACCAGGGGTGGCGCCCCGCTAGACCTTCTCTTCACAAACAGGGAAGGACTGGTGGAGGATGTGATTGTCGGGGGCTGTCTTGGGCAGAGTGACCACGAAATGGTAGAGTTCTCTATTCTTGGCGAGGCCAGGAAGGGGACCAGTAAAACCGCTGTATTAGACTTCCGGAGGGCTGACTTTGAGCTGCTGAGGACGCTGGTTGGCAGAGTCCCTTGGGAGGCGGTACTGAAGGGCAGAGGAGTCCAGGAAGGCTGGGCGCTCTTCAAGAGGGAAATCTTAATGGCGCAGGAACGGTCTGTCCCCACGTGCCCAAAGACGAGCTGGCGGGGCAGAAGACCAGCCTGGCTGAACAGAGAATTGTGGATGGAGCTTAGGAGGAAAAGGAGGGTTTATAATCTTTGGAAAAGTGGGCAGGCCACTAAGGAGGACTATAAGGATGTTGCGAAGCTGTGCAGGGACAAAATTAGAAAAGCCAAAGCTCAACTGGAGCTCAATCTGGCTACTGCCGTTAAAGATAACAGAAAATGCTTTTATAAATACATCAATACAAAAAGGAGGACTAAGGAGAATCTCCATCCTTTACTGGATGCGGGGGGAAACTTAGTTACAAGAGATGAGGAAAAGGCGGAGGTGCTTAATGCCTTCTTCGCCTCAGTCTTTAGCGGCAATACCGGTTGTTCTCTGGATACCCAATTCCCTGAACTGGTAGAAGGGGATGGGGAGCAGGATGTGGCCCTCACTATACATGAAGAAATGGTTGGTGACCTGGTACGGCACTTGGAAGTGCACAAGTCGATGGGGCCGGACGGGATCCACCCGAGGGTACTGAGAGAACTGGCAGATGAGCTGGCCAAGCCGCTTACCATCATTTATCAACAGTCCTGGCTATCGGGGGAGATCCCAGTTGACTGGCGGCTAGCAAACGTGACGCCCATCTACAAGAAGGGCCGGAGGACTGACCCGGGAAACTACAGGCCTGTCAGTTTGACCTCAGTGCCAGGGAAGCTCATGGAGCAGATTATCTTGAGAGTCATCACGCAGCACTTGCGGGGCAAGCAGGTGATCAGGCCCAGTCAGCATGGGTTTATGAAGGGCAGGTCCTGCTTGACGAACCTGATCTCCTTCTATGACAAAGTGACGCGCTGGGTGGACGAGGGAAAGGCTGTGGATGTGGTCTACCTTGACTTCAGCAAGGCTTTTGACACCGTTTCCCACAGCATTCTCCTCAGGAAACTGGCTGCTCTTGGCTTGGACTGGCGCACGCTTCGTTGGGTTAGAAACTGGCTGGATGGCCGGGCCCAAAGAGTCGTGATAAATGGAGTCAAATCCAGTTGGAGGCCGGTCGCTAGTGGCGTTCCCCAGGGCTCGGTGCTGGGGCCGGTCCTCTTTAATATCTTCATCAATGATCTGGATGAGGGGATCGAGTGCACCCTCAGTAAGTTTGCAGATGACACCAAGTTAGGTGCGTGTGTCGATCTGCTCGAGGGTAGGAAGACTCTGCAGGAGGATCTGGATAGGCTGCACCGATGGGCTGAGGTCAACGGTATGAAGTTCAACAAGGCCAAGTGCCGGGTCCTCCACCTGGGACGCAATAACCCCAAGCAGAGCTACAGGCTGGGAGATGAGTGGTTGGAGAGCTGCCAGGCAGAGAAGGACCTGGGAGTGATGGTTGATAGTCGGCTGAATATGAGCCAGCAGTGTGCTCAGGTGGCCATGAAGGCCAACAGCATCCTGGCCTGTATAAGAAGCAGTGTGACCAGCAGGGCTAGGGAGGTGATCGTCCCCCTGTACTCGGCTCTGGTGAGGCCGCACCTCGAATACTGTGTTCAGTTTTGGGCCCCTCGCTACAAGAAGGACATCGAGGTGCTTGAGCGAGTTCAGAGAAGAGCGACGAAGCTGGTGAGGGGCCTGGAGAACAAGTCCTGCGAGGAGCGGCTGAGGGAGCTGGGATTGTTCAGCCTGGAGAAAAGGAGGCTCAGGGGTGACCTTATCGCTCTCTACAGGTACCTCAAAGGAGGCTGTAGCGAGGTGGGGGTTGGTCTGTTCTCCCACGTGCCTGGTGACAGGACGAGGGGGAATGGGCTTAAGTTGCGCCAGGGGAATTTTAGGTTGGATCTTAGGAAGAACTTCTTTACCGAAAGGGTTGTTAGACATTGGAACGGGCTGCCCAGGGAAGTGGTGGAGTCCCCATCCCTGGAGGTCTTTAAAAGACGTTTAGATGTAGAGCTTAGGGATATGGTTTAGTGGGGACTGTTAGTGTTAGGTCAGAGGTTGGACTCGATGATCTTGAGGTCTCTTCCAACCTAGAAATTCTGTGATTCTGTGATTACTGCAGGCAGAAAAAGTAAGACATTTTCATTCCACAGTTCAAATGAAGTCCTGTGGTGAAGATCTGAAGGAAAGTGGTCTCCTTTCTAAACTTCCCTATTAATATTAATCAAAACCTTTAAGAGAACTTTTCTTAGCAAATGACTTTAGCTAAACACAAAACCACATATATTTCTAGGAAAAATGACAGATCATCCACTTATCTCCCATTCACAGATATACAGGATCTCACTTCCAGTATTACCACAGGAGAAACAGATACTATTGCTCATACAACATAAATGTTCACATGTACTTTCATATCCACAGTACCTGCACTCAGGAGTTTGCATGCTTTTTAATGTCAATTCCATGCAGCAATGACAATTCCAAATGTTTGGCAAATGGTATTCCATACCCAAACAAACCATTATTGTTGGATTTTAAGTGATATCTATAATTTAAACACTGAACAGCTTGGATTATACATATGTATATATATCATAAAAATATACTGCATTCTCTGAAAAACACTCTTTTCTACATAAAATGATTCTCTGGAGAAACTAATGATTCTCCACAAATGTTTTTTGTTAATTTTTATTAATTCCTATTTTAATGACTTTTAAAAGTTATTTATGTATTTTTTGATTTAGCATATGGTTTAGGACATTGGTTTCCTTGTTCTGTACATTCTTCACCTAACTATAATTAAAATAGCCTATAACTGTGAGATTATGTCTTTAACTGTGTAGGAATCTCAGTGAGAATCAGAAGTAAGGACTGTTTCTACCACTGTTTCTCACAATATGAGCAATTTGGGACTGAGCGCCCCAGGCTGTCAGAGGAAGATGGGGACAGACACTTTCCAAAGGATACTGGAGCTCAGGAAGGTCTAACATTGTAAAGATACATTCTGAAATGCAAAAAAAATGCACTTCATTTCTTCATTTTTTCTTTTCTTAATACATTCCTGAAGGATCTGCAAATGATGGCTCTTGGAGATGCTGGTATTTCACACTAGGTGAACTTCATGCACGTACTACTATAATAAAGTTGTGTTCTGTGATGTGTTCATAAGAATTTTCAGGCTTTATCACTGATTTCTAAGCCTACCATTAATTAATTCTGGAAAAGTAATAAAATATATGCCATATGATTTCAGTTTTTATTCTCTGAAATCAACATATTCTGTCACAATATTTAAGCTACAAGGTAGAAACAGATATCTACGCATTCATTGCCCCACTGTTCTACAGATTTATCCATAGCAAATCAAGAAAAATAGACAAAAAGCCCCACATATTGAGCCAAGGTAATTTCTTATCTTTCTTCTCCATGGAAATGTAGCTCCTTAAAGAAGTTCCTTGTTTTATGACAAAGAAGTGGGAATGCAGAAGCATCCAAGGGCTGTTCTGTAGTGCCATGAGAAGGCCAAACAAAACTGATGGAAATTTTGATATAATTTTTTGAAATATCTTGGTTCTTGGCTACTCTGGAATGCACAATGGAATTACTTTAGACAATAATTTGTAACATTATTGAAAAACCGTTAATTTAGGTAAAACAGTTAATTTAGGTAAATAATTAACATTGATTTACACTCTATAAATGCTTATAAATTACAGAGCTTCCCAGACTCTTCACAGAATTTTCTTCCTTATGTTCCATTCCCAGTTCCCATGCAACCTCTACCAGGATTGCCAAAGAGTATTTAGAAGGAAACTTTATTAGTGTTCAATGGTTCTGTCACTACAGAATCCCTTCCTGGCAGAAATGGGAGCCCTTTCTAACACTACACCCTTTTAAACTGATTTAGGTGCCAGAGCAACGGTGAGGCTTTAAACTTCATCTCATGTGAACTGCGGAGCAGCATATTTCATGCCTCACATCTTTGGATTTATCATTCCTGTCTCTAAGACAGGTAGATGGCAAAAGAAGATGGTGATATATTCTTTTTCAATTTGAGGAAACGACTGTGTGACAGACAGCAAGTAAGAACTCATACGTCAACAAAAAAGAGACTTTCAGTTACAAAGATACTAATAACAACCAAAACCAAATATAATGTATGAACTGTATTTTGGAGTTACTGCCAAAGAAAAACAACACTATGCCAAAATCATACTACAGCATTTATATAGATTTTGTTTGGAAAGGTGGCTGAACTTTAAGCAATAACATAAAAAGTGTCTAGACTAGAAAGAGTATTAATATTAATTGTGGAAGTATAGATCACTCTATCATACACTGTCCAAAGACTGCAAATGCAAGTTAGCATTCCATCTATGTCTAAGGCTAACAAGATAAAATTGCAGAAAAATTAAGTTACTGTCTGACAGCACTGTACATAATAAATAACATATGTCCTCCATTCCATAAGGGAATTAAAAGGGCATACATTTATTGTACATATGCCAATTTTATCTCTGATGTAACTCTATGGAATTAGACAAGGGGTCATTTGGCCAAATAGCACGTACAAAGAAAATAGGTCAGATTTAAAGCCAGTGCGCAAGCAGACATTAAAAGTCAATGGGATTACACTATGCTTTCATTTTCCCAACAGCGCTTATAGCTAATAGTGTTTCCAGTGAAATCACACTAACACCATGCTACAACAATAGGTGAGGAATATTTTACCAAACAACTACCATGTGTTTCTAAGTGCTTTCATGACATAGCAAGGTAGTAATAAGTTTGCAAATGAAAAGGTTTATTTATTTATTTATTTATTTATTTTTATACAGGATGCCAAACTTGGAGGCATAACCTGTCCTCCTCAGTTGAGCAAAATTTATAATATCAAGAACAAATTTTAGTTCCGCAGAAAACAACATATAGAATTTGTAATAAGAGTATGCCCATTTCATAAAGTATATTCAGATATCCCGCTGGTGTGGCTGATTATCCCTGGCAAATCTGCTCAATTCTTTCACTGTTTGTTCATTGTTGTTTTGGTTTGGTTTGGTTTGGGTTGGGTTGGGTTGCGTTGGGTTTTGTTTGTTTGTTTGCTTTTGTGAGAAGAAATTGGAGTGGTATGGCTCATAAACTAATCATGTAGAAGGCCCTTGGACTTAGCAAGGGGAGAATTCTCTTCTGCATAAGAAAGAGAGAAAACAGCAAAGAAACAAGGCAGTGGTATTGCTTCAAAGGAAGACAATGAGAAGGAGAAGAATAGTCTCAAGAACTCATGAATTGGCTGAAGAACTCTTTCAAGCGGAAACAATAGGGATAAGTTTAACTGATCTGTACAAACTTATGGTATACTGATACAGTTCTGAAATATGGTGAATCTAATGGACAGAGAGCAGCCTCTACAACAAACAAATACAACCTATTGAGGCAAGAAAACTGAAGACCACATTCCCACAACTCAAAATGTCATTAAATACATGAATGTTAGTACTCCTATTTATTTGTAATGCTCAGAGAGCCATGAACCTTATAAAATTAATAAGCAGTGCTCCAGACTACTACAGCTTCCCCAGATTTAATCACCATTAAACCATTTATGATGGTTCCTCCACAAGGGACTTAATATTCTTTGATATTCTTATGTATAATTACTTCTTATAATCGGTGCATAGCTATTAAGTGATGTACTGCTAAACCTCCAGGTTTCAAATGGATAAATATTAGCCTAATGTGCTCAATCAATGCATAGAAATAGCTTTAAGCACTTTTCCTGCAAGGGAAAATATTTACCATATATCATAGTTAGATTAGAGGCACTAAGCAGCCAACAGAAAAGGATTGAAAGCCTGGAAATCACTTTAAAAGTCCTTGCATTTCTGTGAAGGACGTCTTCAACAGAGAGGGAAAAAAGAACTGAGCTCTTTTACCTTGAGCCTCCTATAAAACCAAGTACTTAGGATCAGAACCATGTCCGAATATTTGCTTCATGAGACACAAAACGCTCCTTTCTACAGAGAAAAATCACTAGAGGATACAAAGAGCTTCTCATCTCCTTAGTTTACTGAATTTTTCAATCTAAATGACAGTTAGTGGCTCTGGAGTAGGTTATTAATAAACAAACCTCCTTCACTGAAGTTTACACTGTAGCTGGGGTCATGCTTGGCAGGATTCACAATGAATACATTAGGCCTAATCACACAACTCTTAAAATAACTTTTAATATTAGAAATCAAAGAGTACCTTCAGCACTTCTCAATCTGAAGATTTAGGGACAGATAGAACAATTTCTATATCCTAGAGAAATTCTAATATAGTATTCAAACTGAGCTGTTCGATTTTCTTCTTCATCCCCAGATAATAAAGTAAAAATCAAAAACAAAACCAAAATCTGAAAACTGTATTTTGAATGTCTGATGTCAGATTTTTAGGGATTCTTTATGCTCAGAGAAAAAAAAAACAAAAAACACTTGCTTCAAGAGTAGTCATATGATTAAGACAATAATGGCAGACAAGATTTTTCCATTTAAAGTTTAGCTAGAACTGCACATAAAAAGTTAGAAAATTACACAATGCTTTTCTTTCACTATGAAGAGGTAAACTTTCCCTTATCAAATATATCATATGTAAATAAGCATCTTTAAATCATTTGTTACTTTTTGACAAATTAATTCTTATTTTCTCAAATGTGCTGAATGTGAACTGATCGGACATGTAAAGTCTGTTGAATATATAATTTTCCAAATTGCAGACTCTTTATTATTTATTTGATTACTGTTCTTCCTTTTGTCATTTATTATCAAAGTTGAAGATTTTCTTATATATGGGAACAAAAATTATAGAATTCATGAACCTTTCAAAATAATGTTAGTGTTATTGCTAAAATGTGTTTGTTATTTTCACTATAGCACTCAAAACTTCTGCCCCACAAGGTTTAGCATTTTTAATACTGTTCATTTTGCCTCTCTAATTGATGTTTTCTAATTGTATGGCAAATAGTTGACCAACAACAGGTAAAACACTAAATCATGAATTAATTTAAAATAAAACACACAGATATTGTTTGCTTTCCTTTTGAATTAGTTTGTGGCTACCTGAGAGCTATTAAATTTTACAAATTACTCAGCATTCAGTTTCTTGAAAAGAAATTATATTTTTGACATGAGTTAAAATTATTCATGAAGAAAAGTTTACTTTCTACAGGGACTGAAATAACTCCCCAACAATTCAATACTAATTGTTATATAAGAAATAGTTTGTACTGAATAACATTAACAAAAATGAGCAATTATTTGGAAACAGAATGCAACAGGGTCAAGTAAAATGATCTCAACTGTGGTTTTGAAAAGAAAGATTTTGTAACTTTTGAAAGCTAGTTACACAATGTAATGCAAGCATTTAATCCTTTAATTCAAGGTCATAAGTCATTTCATAAATTATTTCTTATTTCATATACAATGGAATGGCTGACACTACCAGTGATAAGGGATACTTCTTTCTTTTCTTTAGGAATTTTTCAGTGCTTTTGTAATGGATTTGTTGCCAGGCTAAAACCAGCAAGGACAGAAATAATATGTCTGCAATTGCAGCAAGGTTATAGGACAAACAACTGTGAGAAAGGTTCCATGCATTGTTATGTCCCAGTCTTAAAAATAATAAAAAGATGCAGGTCAAAATTGAAAACAAAATGAAAAAAAAAAAAAAAAAAAAGTCGATTTTCTAGCTCAGTTTTTGCCAAATTCTAATATGACTGAGCATTCCCTTCATATTTCCAAATAAAAATGGAAGAGTCACTTTGAGCCAGAATTTCAAGCACAGATAAAATTTCACATTGCTGCATCATGAGGACTGATTTCACTACGTTTCCTGAAGGCTTTCTTCATCTCTCATTAGCTGAAAAACTGCCTCCAGGGCTGATGGCTGCCAAGTCAGTGAAGAAGCCAACCACTGATTGTAAATAGATTAATTTCTTCTACTGCAGAAGACAGTTCCTCTTGTTCTGATCTGAAATGCATTTACTGACTGAAGCAGGAAATCACTTGTGTTTCTTGATTGTTACTTTTTTTTTTTTTTTTTTTTTACATGCCCTTATTAAGATTTTCTGACCCTGTTTTATCTTGCAAGATTTATAGAATGGATATCTACCCTTACCAACATAAAGCTTTATTCCAAGGTTTTACTAAGTAGATTTACACGCATTGAGCTGTATTATGTATATGTGCTAGGAAGGCAGGAAAAGAAAGAAAGAAAGAAAGAAAGAAAGAAAGAAAGAAAGAAAGAAAGAAAGAAAGAAAGAAAGAAA
>CM021767.1:47218602-47331751 GCA_011076525.1 Nettapus auritus | reverse complement strand
ATCTGCAAAAGCAGAACTGGACGGGAATCAGCTTCTGCTGAAATAATTTTCTACTTTTCTTCCATTTTCCATATTAGATACACTGTAGTTATTTCATCTTTTCCTGCCCCACCACTTGCATTAGTTTGCTACCTCTTCAAACAGAAAAGAATGAGGCTATTTTTTTGCAGCTGTGATACTTGGTATACTGTATCTCAAAGAAGAAGTGGTTTTGCACAAACACCAGCACATTTTTTTTTTATTTTTATTTATTTTATTTTTTTTTGCAAATGCAGTTTAAATTCAGTTGATATGAACAAGAGCCCAGAGTTTCAAAAATGCTCACTACTCATGAGCTCTCACTGTTCTCAGTGGAAGGGTGCATGCTGAGACCTTTTGAAAAAAATCTGTATTAAATGCCTGACTTGGAGCTCTGGAGTTATGAAGCTATTTTTAAAACCTGGCCCAAGATTATTTGTTGTATTGTAAGGTAGGGTGATAATAGCCTTTGTCTTTGACTACTTACTATACCTTTTTACAGTACTATAAAGAATTATAGGAACATACAGCAAAGATAAAATGTGCATTCATGAATGTAGTTAACAACCAATTAACATTATGCAAGTAAAAGTGCTATTTGTTTGTTACTGCATTTTAAAAGAAATAATATTTGCATGCTCAATTTACCTCCTACAAAAAGATCTCATCTGTTGATTCTCAAATACATTGTGAAAAGAAATGTGCATTTGAGATCAATGGCTAATTGCACATGCAAACCTTATATTGTTTTAATTGTAATAGTTCTTTCTGCCCATAAAACTGCACAAAATCAGTTTATGCATTCAAATAATCTAATTTCACCAGGTGTATATTAAATTGAATTTGCCATTGTAAGATGCATTAAGGGACATTAAAAAAAAAAAAAAAAAAAAAAAAAAAGAAAAAAAGTGACTACACACAAATCTTATGTTGCTCCACAACATAATTATGATTAGATTCTAGTTCTTAACTCATTGTTGAAGCACAGTTCAAGGACGAATGAACTACCTTTTTATTTTTTTTTTTTTTAATTATTATTATTTATTATTTATCTTTCCAGAATTTTTTGATCAAACCTTGCTATAACTTTACTTTTGTGTTAGTCACTGATCAAAGCAAAGAGGTTTTACATCATCACACAACTGTAGCCAAAACCTCATTTTTTTTGTCAAAAGAATGGATCCTTAGAAAAAATCTCTGCAAAACCAGAAGAAAATAATGTAGAAGTGGGGAGTACTACCAAACATAGACATCTCTTTCCCAGTCTTACTATTTTTATGGTCTTACCACCTCTCACATCTATATAGTATTCAAACAACACTCAGAAAAAAAAAATAAATATTAAAAAAAAAAAATACTCATCATCGACAGAGAAAATGTTATTTTTAGTTGCAGACAATGTATATGTTAGTAGTAGTCATAAACCCAACAAATATGGCATTGCAGTGCCACTGTTCCATTCATTTTTCATAGTGCAATCATAGTACATTGGATACTGCACAGACTCCACATTTTTGGTACATAGTTCTATATCATATGGGCTACAAACTCCTTAGTGTCTCCATGTGAATGAATCGTAACACAAACTTTGGAATGAGGCAACTATATCAGTAATTCTGCAGCTGGCACCGCACATGAGCTGCATATTGAGGGAACTGGCAGCTTTGTGATTCGTAAGCAGACCTCATTATGCAGTGATGAACTAATAGCTGTGTTAGCTGCCCTCTACAGCTCCTTGGGCAGATGGAGAGCCAGCAGTGTCATAGAATGAACATTTTAAAATCCTTGTTGCAGATGAAAGCAGAAGTGCAAAACGCAATTTGCTTTTTTGATGACTATGTCCAGGACATCACCTAGCATACATAAGGACCTTTGAAAAACCCGTTACATCTGCCAGTGCTAAGAAACCAAGAAATTTTAGCCACATTGTAGACCTTCCCCTTACGTTACTGAAACCAACCACTTAGCCAAAAAAATCAATAAAAAATACATACAGACAATAAAAAAAATAACACCTTTCTCATTTTCACTGGCGCTCTGCACAATGGTGAACCTCCAGGACTCAAAGTCTATCTTTTCTTCAACCTGACTAATCAGGACTTGGCCTCTTCTCTTCCAGTGTACTCTATCAATTTTACTGCTTCTGCAATGAAAATCTGAGATTCAAAAGGTAGACTCAGAAATCCCTATTTCTCTCTAGAACTCTGTAAAATTTACTGTGGAGAAGTACGGAGGAAATGTTTCCAAGGAAACGTCAATGCAAAGATAACTTCACCTCATTTTATTTTTTATGTATGATATCAAGTTCAATGAGAGCTCTCGTAAAGCTTGCAAATCTTTCAACTGAACTTTGGCCAATTCATGATTTTTCAAAGAAATGGCACAAAATAAAAGATTTTGTTTTTGAAGCTGAAATAGAAACCTGTGCAACAGGATTGTGTTTGACTGAATTGCATCTGTATTCTACTACTTTTTTGAGGACAGAAGTAGACCTAACAAAAATATTTGGGAGATAGGTATTTCTGAATGCATGTAAAAATAATAATAATAATAAAAAATTACTAGCCTAGATCTTACCTTTTGTGTGCATGCATTTTAACACATTGTTTTGTAATATGAGTATCAGTGGAGCTACTTCTAGATTACTTTTGGAAGCTATTGCATATGGATTTAACTTCATATGAACTACTGAGAAATGGTTCTATAAATGCCTGTTACAGTGGTTTTGTCATAGATCAAACATAACTTCATTAACCAAATTCCCAGAGGGCTCTCTTTCCATTGGCCTGGAGCCCTGAGAAGCAATAGTATCTGGGAAACCAGCCACTGGCAGTTTTTGCTTGCTCTGATAATTGTAAGCAGCTAGCTGCAGGCTTCATTTTCATTTCTTTCCCATCTCTTTCTCTCCTTTCCATTACCAGCTTGGTAATGCAGAATTGAGCATTCATTTGAATAAGGTCTAGAATTCCTAACCTATCCTCCTGAAGAGACTTAAATTGCCTTACTTCTCATGGGAACGGTAGAAGCCTCTTCTGAAAATGATTTAAAGAATGAGTATACAAAGTGTCATTAGGTGCCAGATATGCAATTCCTATTAACAGTCAGTGGTGGCCGTAGACCTGTAGAAATGTTCAAATACTCCAACCTGACAAGATAAAAAGGAAGCAAGCAAGGATTTCCCAGAAACCAGACAATTCAGAATAAATAGGCCAGAACATTTCATAATTAGTAGCAACTCCACTGATAATGTCTCACTATGCAGTTAGCACGGGTCTGGGTTTCCTATGGAGAATGGGAAAGACCAAGATCTGATGAGCAGGGAGAGAAAGCTCTCCTGCCCTGTACAAAACTCTCCCTGTAGGGGGCAGGTCTGATTTCTTTTATAAATATCAAGTTGAGTGGGATTTGAGATTTCAGTAAAATAATTGCTTTTGTGTATAGTAAGCCACAGAGATATCAAGGATCTTTCATTAGACTATGAGGAACACTGGAAAGCAAGGTCTTATGCTAGACACTCCAGTGGCATTTAATTCACTTTAACAACTTACTGGGCATTTACAGAAAAGTTGCAAGTAGAAACCTGCCCAAGTCTTTTTTATTTTATTTTAATTTATTTATTGCCCACTTGTTTATTTTTATTTTTATTTCTGTTTTTATTTCTATTTTTATTTATTTATTTACAGTAAAAGGTTCTTTTTTGATATGTGGAGCTATTCAGTCTAAAGATTTCATACACTTACACCCCTCTAGAGCCTAGAAAGTGCTCCAAATATATGTATCTGAATGGTATATTCAGCACCCAGCACTATTTTCTTCTCTAATGTAAGTCACACCAGTAACTGTTACTTTAAAACGTACTTCAGTAGACCATTATCAATAAAATCCTCAATTTGCCATGACCTTTAGAATGAGTGGGCATTTTAATTTAAATTGTATATATACTTTAACTAAATATCAGCTGGGGCGATAACTGTAACTTAATGTCTGTCATTTTCAAACTGAAAAAAAGTTTTCCTTTGTAGGGTTAATGTGCTTGCAAAGTTTGTTCTTTCCCCAAATTTTTTTCCCATTTTTTATTACAGTTCAAAACAAAATGCATATAATATCTATAAGGATATTGATAATTATATGAACTCTAACAGGATCCACTAATACACCTCATTTTGAAATGAGGTTCCATTGCCAGCACCATGATTATAGTCTCATATGAAAAAGAGCAAGCTGAACATTTAACCACACTAGAACCTGGTATTAATGTATAGGTTGTTTCTTTGAGACTCACACAGATTAATGTACAGAAATAAAAACTGTATTTGAAGATATACAATCAAATTTAATTTACTATGAAGTATAAGTTTATACAGGCTGGAACAAGCCTTGTCTGTAGTTTATCATATTAATGTTTTTGTCTTCTTTAGCAGCTAAGTGTCTTTTCTAACTATTCAGTAGAAAGCAGGACAGTCTGCCTTCTGTAGCAATGACTACTAGGCTATGCACAGCAGTGAGTAAACAAGAGCCTTTGCCATTCAAACCCACTTTTGTGGACAAATGGGAAAGGGCTACATGCCTGTGCAAAACCCATCCAGCTGACCACATTCCTCTGAAAACAGCACATTTCTCTTGAATGGAGGAATGAATAGACTGGATCAGAAGGGAACAAAACTGAATATTTTATTTGGAGGACATCAAGTGGAGAAGAGATAATTGTTTATGTGATTTTTGGAATGATTAAAAGGAAAAACAGTGAGCACATACATGAGAAAATGGGAAAGTAGGAACTTCATTGACAACACAAGCCTGGCCCAAGCTTTCAGATAGTTGTAGAAAGGGAGAAATTCTATAAATGACACTTCTGAAACACTATCCTCCTTAAATCAAGACATGCCGAAGTCTGCCAGTAGCTTGAGACTGTAGTACAGACCTCAGAATATTTGAGATGCTAAAGATTATAGAATGTTTAGTTTTGAATTACTTTCTTCAATCATTTATCACACACTACTTAGTATATAAATATTATGATGAATCAAAGGCTTTCATTTAAAAAAAAAATGTTTTGTTATGGCAGATATCTCATCTGAAGTGTCCAGTGAAAATGCAAGGCGGTAGCTGTTCTACAGTAAGCAATAATGTAAAATCCTGTCCAGGAAAAAATAAAAATAAAATCTGCTTGCTTTTCTTCTCAAGTACTATAAATACATTTTTGCCTTGGGACATTTCTATGTTTTTCTAAGACATTACTAACCGAAGTTGGCTACATCTAAAGCCCACTTTAAAATAAGTAACTGTAGAGGATTCAGAAATTAACATCTGGATAGACTAAATTACTATTTCATTGAAGCCAAGAAAGTTCAGAGAAACCATGATAAACTTATGCCTGTCAAGTAAGAAATGTATTAAGGACCAAAATAATTACCAGGCTGTGTTTTTTTGGTTTTGTGCAAGTACTACTCTGGGGGTTGTAAAGAGTGAGGAAGTGCTTCAGAAGTGCTATTTTAGTCTGCTTGATCACCACTTGTGCCAAAGGTACCAAGCACTGAGTGGGATCAATAAGGAGTCTTTAGCATGTAAACACTATTTTCACAAATTGTGTGGTTTCCTTCACAGAAGGATAAAAGCACAGTGAATGATTGCCAGCATCTTCCAACAGTCCTACATGGAAAGCTGGAGGATTATATGAGCAGTCCTGTCTGTGACTAGTATCTTGGCAACTAAAATGGCAAGTAAAGGGACAGAAGCCGAACTCATCAAACAAGAAATAAATGTGACTATGTCTAACAGGGTTGCTAAAATAAGATACAGTGACCATACGATATTCCTTATACACAAATGGATATTTATTCCCATGAGCTAAACTACTGCGTTATTCAAAAGCACGCAGGGATGAATGCTTAACCAATTCAGAAATAATTCTTCCTTCAGTTTCCATCAATTACACTCATTTCTCGAAATGGCTTGTAGTTTGCTTCTTTACATTTCTTATTTTTACTTGAATGGAAAAAGAAAAGGAAAGGAAAAAAAGTGAAGTTTCACTGGTTAATCTTGTCCACAATTCTCTGCCTCTTATTACACAAAAGAGTGTCTTTATTCAACTTAACTCTCAAATATATATACAAGTTCTATATGAATATTTCCTCTTAAATGAAATATACTGCATGAAAACATGTAAATGTGTGTATTGAGACACTACTGTGGGTAGGAAACTGTCTTGGTAATTGGGGGAGCCTTACTTTATGGGGCAAATCATTTCACCTATGTTCAACTGGAAAATAACAATAGAAAACACTCTATTTGTTTCAAAGGAAAAAAAAAAAGAAAAAGAAAAAACAAAAGAACAAACAAACAAAAAAAAAAAAAAAAACAGGAAAAAGCATTCCAGAACATTGTACATACTCTTTCAAAATTATGGGGTCTGTCTCATCCCAGAAAATGATCTGGAGAAAAATTCTACTTTAACAGAAGATGATGAAGATTCAACTTGGCCCATAATATAACATATTCAAGAATATATTATCATAGAATCATGGAATCATGGATCATGGAATGGTTTGGGTTGGAAGGGCCAAGTTCCAGCCCCCCTGCCATGGACAGGGACACCTCCCACTAGATCAGGTTGTTCAAAGCCAACATGGCCTTGAACATCTCCAGGGATGGGGCATCCACAACTGTTCCAGTGCCAACTGTTCCAGTGTCCAACCCGTTCCAGTGCCTCACCACCCACTGAGTAAAGAATTTCCTCCTTATATCTAATTTAAACCTACCCTCTTTCAGTTTAAAACCATTACTCTTTGTTCTATCACTACATTCCCTGACAAAGAGACCCTCCCTGGCTTTCCTGTAGGCCCCCTTTAGGTACTGGAAGTCTGCTATGTCTCCCTGCAGCCTTCTCTTCTGCAGGCTAAACAACCCCAACACCCTCAGCCTGTCTTCATATGAGAGGTGCTCCAGCCCCTTGATCATGCTTGTGGCCCTACTAGAGTAGTAGAGACTCTTTGTTTCTGGTCTAAAAGCTACGAGGTTTTTAGTGGCCAGTTGGAAGATTTTGTTTTTGGTGGACAGTTTTTGGTGTATCACTACTAACTTGGGATATTCCAGAAGACAAAACATGCAGGAGATTATGAAAAATGCAACTATTTTTAACAAACTGCAAACTTCGAATATTTGTATGTAAAAAGTACATAAATATACTTCTTGTAGAAAGTCTATGAAGTATCTCATGATGCTCGTAATATGCAACACTTAAATTGGCGATTATTACATTCAACATATAAATATATTTTAAAACAAGTAAGAATCTCTATGTATACATGGCTTGTTACACATTCTGAAAAACTTCTCTCAAGTAGCTTCTTTTCCAGCCCAAACCATTTTTGTTCTTTTAGGAAAACAACTAGCTCATAGTTTAAAGATGCCTGTGATGAAGAACCCATCACAATAGCTTGATTCAATATTTTACTGCCTTGACTGTTAATATATTTGCTTGTCCTCAGCACCTCAGCCTGATAAAGTGAAAAACCACTATTATCAAACTTGTCTCCTAGAGATGCAACAGCTCTGATTAAGTGATGCTCTAAGATTTTCACTATTAAACTAAGACCAGGCTACTTATTTCGTTGTACAGCAAGGAACTATTTTCCTGTGACATCTATTTTCTTCTCTGTTCTGATTTATGGGACCCTTTAGATAACCCTCTAAAGTATTCAACTTCTTTATGCATGGAATTTAGAACTGCAGAAGCACACACAGCACTGCCATAAAAGGGATTTTTTTTTCTTTACATGATATTCACCTGGTTTACAGGATCACTTTAGCTCCTTATGCCATGGTACTGAGCCTTTTTCAAACTAAATGTTTCTGAAGAATAATTTCATTTTTGTTATATGATTCGTGCTCCTATGTTATATATCATGTTATATATGATTCATGTTCCTTTTCCCACATATATTGCCTTAATGAAATGCTCACTTTTTCTCTTTCCTCAATTTATCAACTTAGCCAGATTGTTCTGTATCCATGATGTTTTCTTTGTATTATTTACAGCTACTCAATCTTTATTTCTTCTGCAACTGTTTGTTTCATAAAGTTAAATACAATCAAGTATTTATTTATTTAATACCTCGTGGTTCTGCTTTAAAGCTTAACCATGATTGTTCATTCATAATGGCATTTGAGAACTGTCACATAACTAAAAATCATGCCGTGTATTTTGTGCTCTTCTAGTACATTAAGATCTCATGCCTTACTAAACTGTGATAAAAGGCTTTTAGAAGCCTATTATTCAATATTATTCCATTTCCAACCATACTGCAAGAATTATAAAGATTAGTTTGAAAACATGTGTTTTCCACAATTCATTCCAAGTAGTTTTTAATGTTATTCTTCTCTAGCTTTTCATTATCTGACTCTGAGAGCAAAGTGAAAAGCCTTCAGTAACTTGAGTTTCCTGGTTCTCCTTTCTGAATCATTTTAGCACATTAGCTGTTCTCTAAAACCTGTTGTATGTCAGCATCAAGAGTCTGCAAAGCATCTCAGCTAGCTCCTTTCAAGCAAAGCTGTGCACCAAGTCTCAGTCTGTGACAAGTGATATCATTCTTTTGTAACATCCCAAACGGAAGAAGAAAAATATAAATATTTTTTTTCTGTTTTAATAAATGAAGGACATCCGAAAACTTGCAAACAAAGTTTTCTCTAGAAAATGAAGCAGAACAATAACAGAAATGCATTATAGTGCTTGTCCAATAGAATCTGGCTTGGGAATCTGTCTCTTCAAAAAAATGAAAAAAAAAACAGACTCCTCATGCTTGGATGGCTGGGAAGTCTTGCCAGGAGACCCAGATGTGCCAAGAAGTCATTGCTTATTTACAGGCTTTTCAAGCCACTTCTGTCAGTAGTGTCAGCCTCAAGATAGAGACTGTGGCATGGGGAAACACTGCCTCTTTTCTCACAAAGTCTTCCTGAATGCGGAATCGTACCAGCTTAAGGGAGGGAAGAAGAAAAGCCAGTAACCACCCTCTCAAAACAGTTGAAATGGAGCCATGCCCAGAGGCAGGAGACCTGCTGGGAACTACTGCAACAGCCATGGGGAGATGCTGTGGGAGGTGCTGCAAGGACAGCCTGGTGCTGCTCCTTGCGGAGCTGGCTGAGATCTGGTGCGCGTCCACCTGCCCTTCTTCGAGTATCTTGGGGCTGGGCCAGCAGCAGGCTCTGATACCCAGGAATCACATACTTGACCAACTATTGCTAAACCCCTAGTTTCCCAGTACCATTACAGTTAAAGTGAACAACAGATTTTAAGCATGACCAAACAGAATTTTTAAGGTGGCACATGCTAGGGCTAAATCAGATTTCAGATTATCAATAAGGCTCATTTAGGATAAATTGCAACACCATATTTACCCTGTCAGAACAAACCTCACAGTTCTGTTTCTCTTTTAAAAATCTTTTTACCCGCAACTTCTAAACTTCAGTGCAATTACACTTCTGCAGCTGCAAGCTGAATTTAGATTCTCTTGTTGTGCAGTACCATTTACTTACAGTTTCCCTCTTGGAATGTCCCAATAGAAATCAGTAGTGTTTTTTTGTTTGTTTGTTTGTTTGTTTTTCTTCCGTCTAGCAAATATACACTGACTGCAGCAATTATCAAGTTTCCTTAGCTAAGCTTTGCATCATCTTACTTCTTACTGCTACGTGTCAGTTAGGTTACCATGCTCTGATGTACAATAGTAACAGCTTGACTAAAATTGAAAAAAAAAAAAAAAAAAAAAAAGAGGGGGATAACTTCTGACACACTGTTCATTTTTCAAAAACGTGTTTATCTTGGAAATAAAAAAGTTAAATATTTTGTAATAATATTCACAAAGGCTTGTTACTGATATAGCTAAAGATAAACTAACAAATTGGAGATGGCATTTCCCGAAGATTTTACTCTACATTTTCAAAAGTAATGAAGAACAAAGGTCTGAGGTAAGAAGTATAACTGGTACATTAAATCAACAGGAAAGATAAGCTTAGATAAATAAAAAATAACACTTCTCCTCCCTGAAATAACAAGTAGAGAGTGTTCCTAAATCCATAGAAAATATATTTGCAACAATTATTTTTTAGATGAAAAGCCTGAGACCAATTTCTTAAAGCATTAATATTTAATAACTTTACGTCTGCACTATGTTAGACCTCTACTTAAAAACTAAATTGGCTTATAAGTTTTTATAAGAATCAGTGGTCCTCCACACACTTAAGGGTACATTTCCAGCACTCAGCCTAGGAATTAACATTAATAGGATTTACACAACAAAGTCCCTGAGCACCGCTCTAAATATTACCCTGCTTAGTTACTAACTCGGTGGGGTAACATGAGTGTAAATGAAAGCAGAATTTTGATCTAGTTGTTTTATAGCAAGAACTAAATATCTGTAATAGTTTGATTCTCCCCAATCTAAAATAGCTTAGTTATATTAAAGCAGTGATTTGAGAATAAAAATTTTCTCATTTGAATGTTTATTTTGGGAAGTAAGTTTATTTTCATAAACCATAATTGAAAATGGTTAAATTCACAAGCATAACATGCTATGTATCAGTACAAAAAATTGGACCTCTGTGGCACAGTAGCTCTTAAGAACTGTTACCTAAAAATAAACTTAAGGCACAAATTTCAGATCTTGGAACATATTTTTCCCAAATTCTGAATAGTTAGATCCATGTGTTTTGGCTTTTTCCCATCTTCACTATGATATCTAATAGATAATATATCACTAATGACAACTCATCCTGGTGGGATATTGTATTCATTTGCTACCAACCTATTAATATTTTATTTATAGCACATATTTTCATTGAATTTTACATTTTTTTAATGTGTTGATATTTATATATATTTAATTAAAGGAGGAACATTACTCAGCAACAAAGAAAAAAAGCTTAAAAATAACCTCCAGTAAAACCCAAATATATAGGAGAACCTATTGCTGCACCTCTTCTAAAACAGAATTCCCAGATCTCAGGCTTAGCTTGAATACATTCTTATATTTTTTCCTTGTATATTTTGACTTAAAGGGAAAAAATAGAAAACATAAATAGAAATAAAAATAGAGGTTAAACCACATCACAGAAATGTACTTTCTAAGTCACCAAGTATGCATATTTGCTTCTATGGGCAACTACTTCTTACCATTCCAGTCCTAAATCTATCATACTCTATCGTAAAAGTGTTAGGGCTGTTGGCGTCTACAAAACTTGTTCTAGAACAGCAAGTTTCAAGGATTAGAAAAGTTATGTTTTCCATCCTTAACTGATCTTTGAACAGTTTATACCCGTTTGATTTTATATGAACATAGCTTTTTAGCTCTTCTTATGCTCCAATATTTATCGTCTCTGCAATAGTTCTAGACAGTGCTTACATTCCGACTCAAATCTTCATTTTTTTCTAGATTAAAGAGACCAGCTTCTTCTGGTTTCTCTCTCTCCTGGTCACCCTCACAACATCTTACACCTCTTTCCATTTTAAACCTGATTTCTTGACATGTCGTGGCGTGAGCACCTGCATTAGATTTCCATGACATGAAAGATTATCCAGAGTTTCCCAACCTCTTCTATTTCCATATATATTTACTATTTGGCACTGTAAAATGTCCTTCACTGTATAAGGCCAACAAGTCAGTAGAAAACTTCACATATCATTGTGAAGTTAGTACATCTAGACATGCTGCCATCAGCTGTGACAGCTGAGCTGCAGTAACTGCCTGCATGTCCAATCTCAGCACACACTCAGAAAGGTTAAGCAAAATCAAGCAAAGTGTCTTTACTGCTCTGCATTAAAATCAAATACAAGGCACGTACCACAACTCAGGTGACGTACTGCAACTGACAGAACAAAACACAACCCTGCAATTCTTCAAATGTTACCATGTTTTATCCCTATTGCTAATTTCCTCTGAATTGTTACGCCACACAGACAAAAATGTCTGATGAAATGGCAGCCACTGTTGGCAAGCTTTACTATCATCTGCATAGCTAAGACACTAAGAGTTCAGTACAGTCATCAGACACACAATTACAAATGGTTTTGAATGGCTTGCTGCTGTTGCAACTACTCGTACAGAACAACACACTAAGACAAAGCCAGCACCTGTATTCTCATACTACAATGGCAAATGAGATGAAGTGATCCCCTAGGAGATCACAATACTTTTTTTCTACAGGTGAGAACAGAGGTATACACTTTCCAAAATTTATAATCTCATTCAGGCATATGGATATATGGGTGGCTCACAAATGGTCTACAAGAGAATTGTTATTTTCACATATTCTTTGTAACAAATACATTAACAAGGTTTTTCTAAATGTCATGCTTTGAATAATTTTAATTTAATTAAGATAACAAATTCATTGTTCATAATAACATTCCTGAAGCCTTAGTTGTGAAGGCCAGAAAGACCTATGCCATGCTTCAGCTTTATCTTTCTGGAAATATTTTTGTCCTCTAATCTTTTCAATATCCTTGGAATTTCATATATGCAAGCCCATGCATTCTCTTTTAGCCACAATCTTTGCTATGGCATTAATTTTCAATCCTGAAATTGTAATATTTAGTTGCATAGTCATGAATTCACTCTCTTTTTATTCTTGTCATACTTTGTGTTGTGCTGATGTGCAACACGTCTTTGCTTGGAACACAGAGTACTTTAGAGCTCACCACATGCACATAAATCATTATTCATATAGGAGCTTCCCACTTTCACTTGTGTTAGGAGACAAAAACAGAGGACACTGAATGTGTTATACAATACAATATATATGTATATATATATATGTATATATATACATATGTACTATATGTACCATCCCTTAAACACTTCCTAAAATCAAGTTGAATGTACTGTAAAATATAAGGGAAAAAAAAAAAAAAAAAGTAGAACAAAACTTGGAAGGTGTATATTTCACATTCAATGTCAGATAAAATTATCAGAGAAACACGCACTAGTATTTTGTGTGGTAAACTAGTTCCTCACTCAGAACTACATTTTCATCTGCTACTATCAAGACACTATAAAAGAATCTGCAAAGTGTTAGATACAGAAGAAGGATAAATTTCCCTTGGAATCCTGTTTGGGCTGCTGCTGTTGAAAAACTGTAATTTCCCACTCTGCCTTTTTGTTTTTAAGTCTGCTTATGCTTTATCTCTCTTTGATGAAATATATGTATTCATTATTTCTTTGTGTGTATACCTCACATACAATACACTGAAATAAGAAAGCCTACTGCATAATATGTACATAAATTCAAGACATCTAATAGGGTTAGCTGGTTTTGAAGAAAAACATATAAGCCTGATAAAAGCATTGTTATGATACGCTTGTATTCTACCTAGTAGCATCCTTGGAGATGCGTAAGTTCTTCATGGTAATTGTTTCCAATGGGAAATGAATAATTCAGTGGCCATAAAATGGTGATTTCAGATTTGGGAATTACAAAAAATACTCCATGGGACAACTCCTCGGCCATCAGCTTCCAGGTAACCTTGACCAAGCCAATAACTTGGTGCTTCAGTTCCCCATCAGGAAAATAGGAATATTAATAATTCCCTTCTTCATAAGTGCATTCCAAGAGCAGTGATGGAAGTCATACATATAAGAACATAGGTAGAAATTATACCTGGAAAAAGATGTTATTTCTATTGCCTATTAATAGGTAGAAATAAGCCAACACTTGTGGCTTACTTTTCTCTCATCGTTGAATTGTGTCTATTAAGTACTTAGAACTTCCTCATACTTTTTATTCAAGTATTTGTCTGGGATAAAGGAACACAGATCTATACTTCTGTAAAATGTAAGGAAAAATAAATAAATATATATTTCCCCTACTGCTACTTCAAAACACAGAAACTGTGGCTGAGAAAGAAAGCAGCAATTTGTGTTCAGCCACGAGGCAGATCTGAATTACACCAAACCTGACATTTTGGGCAGAATTCTTCCTGATGGCTATGTGGAGAGACAGCATTAGGAAAAAATACTTTAAAATTATGTGCTTTAAAATCATTATGACAATGTAGCTACAGCCTATTTTTGGACTTGTCTGAATAAAAAAGTTTATGTAGCATAATAAAACAATCACCATTCCATTTGTGATGAATACCAGATACAGATTCATAGATTCATAGAGCATAAAATAGATTCGTAGAGCATAAGCATATAAATAAAGTGAAGAATCTAAGATGGCCAATGCCCTTCTAGCCTCTTTTGTATACACTCATGTTTATTAGCAGAGTGAAACAAGGATTCAACAAATCAAAAATATAAAGGTGTTGTACTAATCCATGTGTTTATCTAATCCTTTGCTTTAGACCAAAATTAAAACAACAAACTAAACAGATATTTCTAGTCTCTAACTTTAATCCTACTCTTTTTTTTTTTTTTTTTTTACTTTGTTAATAGAGTATTTTCCATGGATTGATTATAGATAAAACTAGAGCCACATATTTATAGCATAAATGTAGCACATATTTACTCACGTCATACCCTACAGATGGGATTGCTTTCATAAAGAGAAATAATAGTACTCTGGAAAGAAATAACACAGAGTCTCTTCTTATAGTCAAACATTTTTATTCCATGAATTTTTCCTTCTTTTTGCCCTTCTCCAACAAATGGAGTCACAAGAAACATGTTCAAATATGCGACTGCATACATTGCAGCAGAGAGATAACAGAATATGTTAAGAATCCCTGGAGGAAAATTACAAGGATCAAAACTTTATAGGACAAAAAGGTAATCCTTAATGAAGGCATGACTCCAGCTCACTGAATGTCTATAGATCACTGTGAAGTACATGCAAGTATTCATATCTACTGCAGGAACACCCTACCCTACTCACCTCCTCCCAGGTATAATCAATATAAGCTGACACATGTTAAAACTGATAGAAGTATATTGTATTGCAGAACAGTCAAGGCATACCTCTGCCAAGCGCTACTCTCTACTATCTTGTGAGGAATACAAATACAGAAGTACACAGTATGTACACACAACCTGCACTTAATAACCGGTTAAGTGAAGACAGTAAAATGACGAACACAAAGGAATTGTGTCGAGAAGCAAATCTCTTCCACACTGAGTGAATGGCTAGCAGCAATAATGTAGCCAAGTGTGTAAAAATGGAGAGCCATGGATGATCTTGAAATATATCTACCTGTTCAAGAAATTTCATTTTTTTTTTTGTTTTCTCTTTTATCTAAAATTAATTATTTTACTCAGCCAAATATTTCTTACTGAAACTAAATAACATCAACCAGACAGCTCAGGAGGAACCTCACTTAAAATGCATCTTATAACAGCACAAATATATATTAACATTTCAAATAGTTATTCTAGAATAACTTGGACAGAACAATAATAGGTACAAAACCAGAATGACAGCTGTCTAGTGCTGGCTGAGAATCTCAGCAGCAATCTAGGCAATGCTTGCAATAGTTTTTCATTTCTGGATACAATACAACTGAACATGTGCTCATGTGGTATCACATTCACTCAAGGACGTCAGAGATATCCCAGCTAAACACACCTGGCAACACTCCTTTAGCTTTTCTCTTATTCCAGATATTAAATTTATAGAATTTGGCTTCTCACAGAGCTGAGTCCCTGAATGCTGAGTCTGAAACATTTACTTCTTAAAAATAGCAACCTCTGTCTCCCAGAGCAATTTCTTTTTCTTTGTGAAGCCACTTAATAACTGAGTAAAGGCAGGATCTAGTACTGCTCCTGTAAGTACTACCTGCTTAAAGGAGCAGACTACCTGCTCATTTTAATGTCATAATGCATTGTTACCTAACATAAAAACTAGATATTTTACGGGCTTTTATTTAAGCCT
This sequence comes from Nettapus auritus, assembly GCA_011076525.1. NCBI lineage: Eukaryota > Metazoa > Chordata > Aves > Anseriformes > Anatidae > Nettapus > Nettapus auritus. Next base: position 47,315,875 of record CM021767.1, on the reverse strand, counting down.
ATATGATTCCTCATGAACGATGTGAGGCTTTGTGTTACACCTAGATCCTATACCTGATTTCAACAGCAGGAACCACAGATGTTTTTAACAATATTTCTGATTAGGTGATTTCATGAAATGCTACCCTTCCTCTTCTTGGATTTGCTTCCACAAAACATTAATTTGTTGTTTTGATACCACTGGTCCAGATATTTGATAGATACTGAAAGTGCAGCCAATGTATCAAGTGCTTAGCGGTACAGACATCAGGTGGCAGGCCAACAGAGTGCCAAAGATGCTGGCAAGCTCATTTCTGAACTGCTAGCTTGGTTTGGGAAAGGTTATCACAGCAATCAAAAATGCATTGGTAATACATTTTTTTCAAATAAATACTTCATCCAATACTGAAATTGCAGGCATTAAGCATTGGGTGTTAGTCTGTTTTGCAAATGGGGGAATTCTTTTAATTTTGGGAACTTTCTGAAAAATAACTGTAAAGGTCCTGGACACAGCAAGCAAATCACAAGAAAACAAATTACTTAACAATAGGTTTAACTAAACTCAGAGTTACATGTGATAGCATTTTGATAAGCTTGGCAAAAGTGAAGCCTTGGTTCCATCAAACAAACAAAAAATTATCAAAGGCATTTAAAGTTACGTCACTATGAAGCCAAACTAAAGAACGTAGCAATAACTGAAATGACTGATACACTCGAAGAAAGAATAAATCTCCTTTAAAAAAAAAAAAAAATCAGAATTGAATGCAAGTTAATGCTCAAGGTAAGTACAAAACTCTGTGAGACTGGAAGGTAGGTTGGCCTCCTTTCTCTCTAATTTTAAGCTTTAGGGACCACTAGAATTAATATGTCGTGTACCCTCCTTAAGCATTATCTTGGCTTCTCTGGTGAAGGTGACAACATGCATGCCAAGTAAGATGGTCGGTAAACCACCAGCAGCATTGCTCAGAAGATTTATAGGAGAGCTATAAAGAAAAGTGTGCCAAGTACAAATTGCTGACATTCATGCTAGCATGCGATTTCATGCTAGTAGCATGGTACTTTGTTATACTGTGGAGAACTTCAACAAATCTGGAATGTGAAAATGACTACTGTCCTCAGAACAATAAGTATACTATGTACCCTGACAGAATGTAGCGTATTAGATTACTGAAACATTTTTTGAAGTAGTATAGCATAGCATTTGAATGTTAATAAGCAAGGAATTTATTACAAAATAAGAAAATGAATGGGTGTCAAAGGAGAGAAGATCAGAAGGAAGAGCTAGACAAATGTTGTCAGATGTGGTGCTGTATTTGATGGCAAAGAGTGGAAACATGGAAAGGGAGGCAGGTGTCCCTGGGACAGAGAGGAGGTGAAAAAAGATATCAAGGTCTGTGTGGGAGGGTACAAAAGTTCACATGAAAGAGTTCCACAATGCAGCTGTAGGGAGCTGGGACTTATGAAGCCTATCAGAGGTCAGATAGCAAGATCAAATATCTCAGGAAAATAGTATGTAGAGACCAGACTGATATCTCTCGACTGCACCTGTATACATGAGTTAAAACCTAAATGGCACTATCCTGTACTATGTGGACTTAAAAAAAAATCTACAGTACTGGCAGTAAGCATAGTTCAACTGCCTTCTTCTATTTGCTGGCTCAGATATCCTGCCCTGTGGACACGGGAGTACCATATGCTATAAGAGTTGTGGAAACACTGGTTTTATGGTTTTACGGAATACAAGAGGATATATATATATATATATTTTTTTTTTTTTGTTTTTCAACTTTTTTAAAACCAAGGTTTTTTTTTTTTTTTTTTTTTTTTTTTTAAATGGTTTTCATTATTGCATAGGGTCTAGGACAGGCATGCCCTTGAGGATAAATAAATCAATGAACTAATACACTGTGCCACAACTGCAGGTTTTGTCATTACACTTAGGTCCACTGAAGTCACAGATGACAGAATAGGGCCTGCTTGGGACAATACATTCAGATGCCCTAGATGCAAAAGCAGGGCACTGTGGTCAGGATACTTCCATAAACCAGTTTCTTTGAGGAAAACAGGTAATTTCCATTTACATGCACAAAAGGTGGGATTCAGAGAAATGCCAGCAAGCTTTCAGTAGAGAAGACAGATGTCACTTAACTTAAAAGGCTCGTATAGAAAAGACAGACAAACAAAGATGTTCCTTGTGAGGGAATGACTTTCAGAAATCTGAGTACATGTTACAAGATGAGAGGTGCTCATTTCTTTACTCACTCTTTGAGAGAACTGATATTTATTTCAGCCTCCCTGATAATGTGAACCTCCTATCCTCAAGAAAATTGGGATGTACAAGACTGTACCCAGGTCTACTCCCGGTTTGTTCGCTTTGGTTTACTTTGCATCCTACTTTGAAAATTAAATATTTATTTTTAGAAAATCAACATACACATTCTGTAAGTTAAATTACTTAGAAGTCTGTGTAATGGACACCTTCTTTCTGCAATTTTAGAAATAGGTTATTCCCTCCCTTTAAAACAATAAATTCTTATGTATTTGAATACTACACTCACCCCAATTTTCTTTTCAAACTTTTATCATTCAAACTGAAAAAAAACTTTTTTTTTTTCTTTTCTTTTCTTTTTTTTTTTTTTTTTTTTTCAAGTTCTCATGCACATTGCCTATGGATCCCAAACACCTTCGAAGATGTTGAAAATGCACAGGCAAAAAAACCTTTTGCAAAAAAACCTTTTGCTCCTTCCCCAGACAAGCAGGTGCTATCTGGCAGCTGAGAGAAATAACCTAATCTTTTGTCATCAGAGAATCCTTCAGAAAAGATTCATGTTGCAAGAGTAAGGCATTCTCTTTTCATTTTCTGGCTGATACTAAATTTGCAGCAAGATGAAGGAGCTCCAGGCACATAAGGACATGTAGACAGGGAGAAATGCCCATCTGCTATTGACACAGCCAATTAACAAACTGAACGCACTTTGAAAACCTTTGTTTATTTTTCCTTGATGTAGTTGCACTCCTACCATAAATCCATCAGAATAGTCGCCAAAGAGTGATAATAAAGACAGTAACAATTTTACCTAAAATGGAAAAATACCAGAAAGTCACCACTTCCAGAAAAAAAGACTCTTTTTTAGAAAAGCAAAAAATTGTTAACACAGCTATGATAAATGACAATGTTCAGCCCTCTACCAAGTTTCAAATGCTTGTTTTGGATGCAGATGCCACCTGTGCAGTTTCTCTGATATCTCAGAACTATGCTATTAGAACTGCTATTGAGGCTACAGTTTAAACTAATTTCGAACTGAAAGTTGTATTTATTTTGAAGCCTACATTTTAAGCAGAGAAAACACAAAACAAGTGTTACTTAATCTGTAGCTGATGCTTAAGGGTCTCTGGAGACATTTCCTAGTGCCTTGTGTATCTGGGAGATTGCCTACCTCCACCTGCCAGAGCTGCTATTTGCAATGGTGCTTCCAGTCAGTAGAGATTAATGACATCAAAATTTTGGCAGAAAACAGAAATAAAATTGTGGTCCAAATCAATTTGCAGCAGTGGTAAAAATCATATTGAATCTGATTCAAGAAGGGTTGGCAATGTCTATTCCAAAGAGGTTTATTTAGTTTTGCAGAAAAGAATAAACAAAATGCTATAGGAGCTTGTGGAGGCAGAAAGCTCTATACCAGACTGATTGGCACTAGTGATTTCAGAACCCAACATAATTTTTCTCTCCCTCAAAATAACATGATCTTAGAAATATTTGAGTCACCTGTGTAACAAAGCCACACCTTGTACAAGGGAAAACCAGGTAGCATGAGCAGCTAATAGTTTTGTTTTTTTTTTTTTTTTTTTTTTTTTTTTTTACTACATTCTTCAAAGAAGCCCATCACTAGCTCTTTCATTTTATTTTAAAGCTATGCTATCCTATTTTGTTTTATTTCCAAAAGCATGACTCTGGAAAACAACCACAATCTCTTGCAGTACTTCTCTTTCTTGGACAAAGTAATTGAGGAAGTAGTGACCATGACAGTATGAACTACAGTGTAGTACATCAACAGTAACAACTACAGTGTGTGACATCTGTGAATAACTTGTATGTTTTGCATCTGGGGACATAGTATGGGAACCCACAGTGACAGCAATGCTCATAATTTATGGGGAACAAAAAGAGAGAACAGGCACAGCAAAAATCAGATCAAACCAACAAAACAACAGCAAAGAAAGCAGGAGAACCCGACACACAATATTTGAAAGACAATTATTTTCAGTTCTATTTTGGGATAGATGCAGAGCATCAGTTTGCAATCTGGCTTGAATCTATGCTAGGAGGTTCCTAGCGCTCCAAGTCAGTGAAGGATGCTCAGCATCAGAGTACTTCACATATCCAGGGAGCAGTCTTTTTATGAGTTTCCGAGTTCTGCTGATAAGAAAGAAAAGTTACCCCTTACTCTCCAAGGAAAGGCCTACAGAGTGGAGGTAGAAAGGGAGATTAAACATGTATGCTTTCATCATAAATCTGTTAAAGATTTAACATTTAGCCCCTGAAGAACCTACGACATTACCTGCAGTAAAACTAGGAGGGGCCTTAACTTGATTCATAACAGCTTTAGAGTTTGCTCAAATCTTGACTGGAGATTAGGATTGCTAACTTTATAATAAGCCAAAACAAATTTCCAGCTTCCCACTCTTTCTCCTTTGGTCTTAAACACGTACATGGATACAGAGACACAGAATTATTGAATAGGCTTATTCCAAAAGCTATTAATTATACAGGAGCATTTACATTGTGTTGTGTATCTGAAAAAAACAGCAAGACAGAGCTCCAGGACAAGAAAAGCTGACATCCTTGATTTACTGAAGTCAATACCAATATGCTAGTAATACCACGCTATTTTAAGAACATAGAGTGAGGGACTACAGAAGTAAAATGCTGCAGTTGTATGACAGCCTGCAACACTTCCTGTACAATTTGTAAAATTCTTTTACTTAATATGACTTTATACTTCGTAGCAATAAAGAGGGAAAATAAAGTAGAGCATGCAAGTACATATAGTTGTAACAGGAGGCTGTAGCAAACAATACAGTGATGCAAAACTAGAGAGAAATAATCCTATATATCCCATGCTATAGTGTTAATAAGTGGGATTCTTAAGCAGAGCCGTAAATAATCCCCATTTCTCTCCAGCATGAAAAAATAGCCTGGTATTTTACTCTAAATGGAGCATTACAATGCCTTTTCTTTGTTCAGCCCTCCACAGAACAGTGTGGTGAGTAAAATCTGTCTGAAAAAGCCGTCCCTCTCCCTCTTTTTGTCTTGCTGCTACCATGGATATGACATCATTTTTGCCAACCGTTGCTAAGTCATGAACAGAGGGAACATTTCCTTTTCTCACACAGAGGGCAGGGTACGAGCCAGAGCCTCGGAGAGACACAATGTTCTCTTTATGAAGCCAGGGAAAACAGTAAGAGAAGGCTGCCGATGGTCTGGGAAATGGCGTACAGCCATAGCGCGCACAAAGCTGACTGTGCTGCCTGGCCGGCCTTGGTTCTCACTAAATCAGTGGCCTATTTTCTCATCCCAAAGAAAGGAGAGGGAGGGAGAATGGAGAGCAAAGAAAAAAGCCCCACATCTTTGCTGCCTGGCCCTTGCTGAGGTAACATGTTTGTCCCTTGCCCTTCTCATCAAGGACTGCATTCTCATTTGGAGAATGGAAGAGGGAGTGCTTATGATAGATATGGAGCTGCTGCTCCTGCTCTGCTGCACACTGCTCCTACCAGCTGGGGGTGTCACAGGTGGGGGCAGAGAAGTTTGCAGAAGGGAGAGACATTCAATCCGAAAAGGATACAGAATTTACAGCCAAACTAAGAACCACTCTCACACATATTTCTGCGTCTCTGTAGATTGAAATGCAGGTCCCGACGTCCCTAAGTCAGTGTTTCCCAGCAGGCAAAACTACTGCTGAGATCACGTTAGATATCATATGAGTAGGGATTTTCAATATAGGAGCTTTGTTTCCCACACGTGCACAGTGACATAGATTACATGGATTACATAGATTACATGGCTACATTTATAATGTTCAACACATCAAACTTTTAGGTAACTGAAAAAGTTCTGCGTTTCCCTTTTCAAAGAAGACATCAACAAAGCAATGTTTTCTGCAATGCTTATACAATTCTGTTCATGATGCTGTAATTGAAGCAATGGCTAACTTTCCCCCACATCTGAAAACTTTCATAGCTCACACTGTAGGACTTGGAGAGAGAAAAGACAAATGTTCATATTTTCTTTAGCAGAAGAGAGTGTTTTTTTTTTTTTTTTTTTTTTTATTATTATTATTATTTTATTTTATTTTCTTATTACAGCTATTCATCACTTACTAATTTAACTTATAAAAGACAGACTACAGTTACTTTTGCTTACTTCTATTCTAAAAGGAAAATAGAATTTCTTGCATCTCAGATAATGGCACAAACCAGAAAATCAATTGCCCTTTGTTTTTTGAAGAATATGAATGTGGGGTAGGGTGATGACATTTCTCAAAGGATGCAGGGGAAGGGAAAGAAAAAAGGAGGATGTTGCTTCCTTAGGACAGAGGATGCATGGAATTTAAGTCTAGAGTAATTCTTTTCCCTTCTACCACAGGGAATTTCCACTCCAAGCCAGGGTTTCCACAAACTGCCATTTTCCTTTGGGACGACCATTTACTGCATCTAAATTACCTCAGGAATGGGTAAAGATTTCAAACACTTATTCTATGATCCCATAATTCTCAATTTGGACTAGAAAAGGAGAAAAGAACACAGCCACGTTTTATCAGTTTGCTTCGACTGGCTGTTCCTGTACAAGCCAGTAGGGGACACTAAATGAGTGAAAGATTTTCACATTTATTTACAGATAGGTTCAGTGTCTCTTAACACGGTTAGCGGTAGAAAGTACACGTATTAAGAAGCAAAGCCTGTCCAAGGTGAAGCCTCCCTTCACTATGCATCTTTGGCCTTCCTATGGAAATATTTTTACATAATTTATTTTTGTCAACACAGGAACCTATGTGACAAGGCACAAGATGCACTGACACAATTAACAGTTGGCACCCAGAACAAGGTTGTATTAGTTAAAAGATACTCTGTGTGTTTGCATTTCTGAATGTAGATGAACGTGTAAGTTGTCAAGAGAAGTTCTGAGTGTGAACTTAGCAAAACAACAGTTATTGACTTACTCAAAAACACACTCAAGTAGTTTGTCGGGATAGGATTAGAATACAGTACATAGCCTGTGGCATAAAAGACTAAACTTCTAGCTCACTGTAAGATACAGCATCATGAATAAGCAGTGAGCTTCTGTCCTCAGTCATCAACGAAGGGCTTGATCCTGCCCTCAGATACGAAGGCAGGTGTCTTGTAAAATCAGCTACTCTACTAGCACTGCCTCTGATAGTACAAGACACCAAGAGATGTGTGCTGGCTTACTAAAAAGAAAACTCAAAGCACATAAAATAACCCTCCTCTGACAATCCCTGCTTGCGAGGTAAAAAGAGATGAGGATTGGAAAAAAAAAAAAAAAAAAAAAAGAGCTAATGGAAAATAACCCTATGCCCCCATCTCCAGGTTAAGAAGGAAAAAAAATGGCAGTAGATATACATATAAATTCTCGGAGTTCAATTGAATCACAGCATCAGAAGCAAGGAATTTATATTAAGCCTTTTAGAACACTTTGGAGTCCACTGATGGCATTTGTTTTGAGTTCACTCGCGCCTGAATGCCCAGGAAGGAAATGAAGTGAATGCGCAATGCCGAGCTCGCAGGATATGTTGCTTGATAGGGTGCTGGCATCAGCAGGGTTCATTTTCTTCTCAGAACCCCAGAGCAGCACAAGTGTATTACTGTGTGCTTTTGTGCAACACTAGGGAAGCTGGAACAATTCCACAAACTATATGGATGAAAAGATGTAATACATCACCCCACAAAAATGCACTCTTTTCTTCTTCCTCCCCTCCTGAGAGACTGCTTAGGAGGGAAAAAATGTGACCTCCTTTGTAAATCTCTCCCAGTCCTTTATTTTGTATTTTCACTGAGTTTCCTTTAGTAGAACATAAAGTTTGAACTCAAACATTGTAGTAGCATAAGGAAACTGTTTTTGCTGGGAGAATTAGTAGTGCTGCAAATCTGTGTGCTGTTATACAGGCAAACTCCATCCAAAATGTCTTACAGCTTTTTAGAAGAGTTTTAAAATAATCTAATTTTCCATTGTTTTGATGGCACCTGCTCAATTCTCATTTGTTTAAAAACTTAAATTTTGTGCTCCCCTCAAAAAAGTAGGAGTTTGGCTGACAAAACCAGATTTACATGAATCAACACAAGAATCTGAGGATTAGCAGGAAATATATCCTAATACAAATAATTCATCTTTGAGAGTATCTTCTCATCAAAATTCACAACCCTGGAAGTCTATTTGCATTAATTATTTAGGACAGTTTACTAAGGAGAATATGAATAGCATGTCTTTTTTTTTTTTTTTTTTTTTTTTTCCTAGATGAACAACTTTTTGTTAATTAGATACAGAATAACTAGTATCATCAGGAGGGAAACATGCCACTAGGGAAAATAAGCTAGTAATGTAATGAAACATTAAAAGAGATAATGAACCTAGCCAATAGATAATTATGTATTTTTGTCAAAGAAAAGTATGATTTTTCATATTTGACAAGGCAGAAGCTTGTAGACTCTTTGAGAAACTGCTGTAAAGCACTGAATAAAAGTTCCATAATGGACATAGACCAAACTGGTGTATAAATGAATGAAAAAGAATGCAACCAGAAACTGAGCTGCTTCCTCTCTGTTTCAGCTAACATGTATGATGGCAGGGTGAAAAATGAGCAGAGAGAGTTTGATGCATTTGCAGCATGATTATATTGTATCATATGGGATGGAAAATGTTAAGGTGACTTGAATTGTTCCAGGTGAATTACATAGGCACCATTAAATAGTCAATCATTTTCTAAAATCAGTACATTGCAATATCTGAGGTATTTCAAAGCTTTAGTCACTTCAAAAAGGAACAGCAAAAATGGTCAGGCCTCTGCTGAGGAATCCTCTACTCCTTGTAGGTACTACTAACTTCACGAGTACTATAAAGAAGTAGCAAGTTACTATTGTGAATAAACATAGTAAACTGGACCATTAGACTCTGCAGTGTGGTTATCGATGCTAGGCAAATATGTAACCATATCTACCAACACCCAATTGTTGGAGACTTCCAGAACGACATGACAAAGGACCATTAACCTTTAATGTTAGGAAGTGGATAATTCATAGATGAAAAATCATAACGAATAAATGAAACTTGAGGGAGCTTTTGAGGTTGTTTCTTTTGAATAAAGCAGTCATTTCATAGAGCTTAGTATAAAGAAAGTGTTTTAGTGTTTATCTAGGGATTTAAGAAGCAATTTGAATATAAAAGTAATGAATTGGACTTTCTATATCAGAATTTTCCAGGGCAGTGCCCAATCCCCCAAAATTAAATACAAAACCCTCACAGTATAATCTAACCTGATGAAATAAGATTTATTCTATGTATGTCCTAGGACTATTTTATTCTCAGAAAACACATCGTGTTGAAGTGCATTTTTTAGTCTGGATATATTAACACATGCAGTGAACATGTAATTGACTATTTTCTGAAAGATACTAGGCTAAAGGGCTCTGTAAGAGAAGTCTGTTTTCAAATATTAAAGAGAAAACCACTCTTATGAAAGTATTTTTTCTTTAAAAATATTTTCTTATACATTAATAGTGAAAATCTTATATTTAAAACAAACCCTACTGTATTACAATTGTACATAACTGAAATACTTCAAACATTTTACATAAGTTAAAGATATACTTACAAATGTAATATATTCAATATAATATACAAATGTAGGGATTCAAATTCTCTTCCAATTAGAAGCTGGAGTATTTATGATTGAAAAAAAATGCAAAATCTTATTCTGGTTAAAAAGAACTACTCAAAGTATCAGTGAAATGACTGCTATTGAACTGTAGGAATATTTCACTTTCACGTACTTCTCTTTTATAATGCCATGATGGAGCAGCACTGAATGACAGTTTTTTATCCCAAGTAAACTCTTTCAGTTATCTGTTCATGCCCTTTCTGAACAGCAGGGGCTGCTGTGTAGTAGGGTATATATCCTGAAGGCTAAATGAAAGGAAATGGAAATCACCTAAAGAATAAATAAATTAAATCTTGTAGTATGGCCCATGTATTAGAAAAGACTGAGCATAATGAGACATCTCATCAGTGTAAAAGTAAAAGGAGAAGTCATATTAATCTCAAATCCTCTTGGAAATGATCCATTGCAGCCTGCTGCAGAATTTCGGGAAGAAGCTCTTCCACTATAAGTTCTTGGACATTTTTCATTACAGCTTGCTGCCAGGAAGCCCTGAATGACAGCATTTATGAGTTATGATGGTACAGATTTAGAAATGTGGATGCTAAGGCATGTTTCTGTTTTACCTTCTAGTAAAGTCAGGCTCATCATAAGATGACCAAAACTGCACTGATTTGTACTCCCTAAACTTTAAAACTGCATTTCCCATTCAAAGAGTGAAGTTTTTGTTTTGAAAGAAGCATTCAAATATGTATTACTGGGAATTCACCCCACAAAATATGTAGAATTTTAGGTCCGAGGGTTTTTTCCAGTAATAAACTGTGTAGTAATTAAGGTAAAGAATGACTTTTTTTTTTTTTTTTTTTTTTTTTTTTTTTTTTTACTGAGCAGCCACACACCTTGAACTTTTAATTTTCCATCATTGCTTTCATATTCTACATTTTTAAACGCCAATGAAATTTTTCATATTCTTCCCTCCTTTCACAGTTCTTTCACAGTTCTTTCACAGTTCTTGCTGCCTGCTAATTCTTTGATTAAAGTTTATATTTACATTAAAAAAACCCTATGGTTGTCAGTGTAAATACAACTATCTTACACTTAAGTAGGAAAGCATTTTCAGACATTGTATAGCTTCAGCTTTTAAGGTATGAAGTCATGTAGTGCCTGGAATATCTTTAGTTTTATTTATACGATTGTGGATTTCAAAGCCAGAGGTTACCAATACTATTATTATTATTTATTTTATTTTATTTTATTTTAAATTATCAGAGTAATTTGGGATTCCTTGCCCTTTGAGAAATCTCTGTTGACAATTCTTTGTAATTTGGCATTCAAAAAACAAAATGCAGTTCCAGTACATTTTCATCTGGGGAGAAATATTTTGGGGGTAAAAATTTATTTTGTTTAAGTTAAGGAAAAATTCACCAGAATTTTGCTCTCCTGTTAATCTGAAAATCCCCTAAAACTAATGCAAAATATAATATGTAAAGGATATAAATCAACATTATTTCCCTAATACTGATGATATACCATTGTGTAAACATTAGTAGTACCCTTTTGAAATTAAACACAATATATTAGCCAGTTCATTGTTGATATAAAAATCACGGGAACTCATTTGGCCTAACTTGTATATGAGTTGCACTAATTTTCTTTAAAGTTACAGTAGCAGTAACCTCATAGCAAATTAATCACCATAACAAAACAAGGGCTTTTATTCATGAGCCATGAGTTCATTTTCTGGAGAAAATTCATTGGACTAATTTGGTATATCTTGTGTATATGGTCTGTTTTGTTTTCAAAGATAAAGGTATGCTTGGTAGCCAGTAAGTGGTATCTTTTAGCACACCACATTGCATGTGGTTCAATATCTAAAGGTGATGCACAGAGTTCAGGCTGAAGTTTCACACCTTGCTTCTTACAGGTTTACTAGCATTCCATCTTTACTGTAACCTGAGTCTTCCTCTTGATTCAGTATGCGACATAACGTGGGAACCCTTGTGCCCTGAGGATTGTGAGTCTCTCAGAGAGGACAAGAACTGTTATCAGAAAACCTAATAGGGAATCTAATCCTGCAGATAAGAATAATGTGGAGTGGGGATATGGAGGAGGGAAGAGATACAGAATCCATTTAATCGCTTGAATGATGCTATAATCTCTTCAATTTGTTAAATTTATCTACTTTCCATGTCCAGTTTACATGACTGGATAAACATCTTGTTTGTCACTTTAATGGCATCATAAAAGGGGAGGAACTTTGAAAAATAAAGATTTTAGAGACCATAATAGCGTTCTACTGGGATTTCTAATGTCCTTCCTCTTTAACTAAAACCCATAAATAAAAAAAAAAACATAGTGTGGCATGGATTTATATGCAGGACTCCCAATTGATTTCAGTGGGGTCTGCTTTGAAAAATCGATGGTGTGACACACTACAGAGATTAATTTTTTTTCCTACTGTAAAACAACAAAATAGATTAACTATGATTAATTACAATTTGTTTTTAACATTAATTTTAGGTACTTCTGTGGATTATGGGAAGTGCTGTTTAAAAGTCTCAGCAATGCATTCTGCAAGTAAATACAAAATAGACATTTATGTACAACTGTTAGATATTAAAAATAAATAAATAAATAAATCAGGGTGACTTTTGCAAAGTTATCTATGTTTACTGTTAATTATGACAAAACTCTAGCAATATGATCATTTTCAAGAGAAAATATTGAAGGAGATATTTGAGATAATGTATACTTTTTGATAATCAACTACTAAATTCTTCACATGGACAGTTATCAGTAGATCAAATACATGCCTCCAGTGTATTTCCTGTTATAGTACAAATGCACGATTATTACAAACTGGGAAACAAATCCTGAACCATAAATATTCAAAGCTGTAAATACTGCATTCATCCAATGGAGACTGATATAGTCTACCAGAATGTTTGGCTTCACAACCAAACTAAAATTAAAATTATAACAAAGTGAATAATTATACACAACTAGAATACCTACTCCATCATTTCATTTTTCCCCTAATTTTGGAGCTCTAAGAAAGTGTTGAATCATCTTTGCATAAAGAAACAGGACACACAGTAAATAATTACACCAAATTCACCTACAGCCCACAATTCAATGTTGAACCCTTTTCAGTGAATACTTCAGGGATTCTCAATATCTGTTTCACTTGTAGACTGTCTGCTGAGGCATACGAAAAAGGTGGCTGGTTAGTGCTATGTTGATATACCTAGTGATAGTAAAACCTACTTGCCTGGAAATAATTGAGAGCAACTCCTGATCTCTGCTATTCATTATTTTTGTTTCACTGCAACAAAACATAATGTTTAGACCTTTCAAATAATATAGAAATGATATTTCTAACTTGAAAATATAACTGTTAATTTCAACTGTGGTTTGCGGAATAATTTTTGGATGCATTTTTTTAAATACTTTCATTTCATCAGCTTGTTAAGGAAATAAAATATCAAAGTCTCTTTTCAAGAAAAGCAAAAGAAGTGATGACAAAATACTGCTATCTACATAGAAATATTATTCAGTTTATAGGAAACCAAAGTTCTAAAAATAATGCTCCATATAAGCCACATGAAACTTACATTAAGTTGTTATGGCAACTCTTTTATTTTTAAAAATGAAATAAAACAACTTTGTACTTGGACAGGACGCAATACTTTTGAGGATCTTAACAAAATGTATCATCATTTAAAAAAAAAAAAATCTTTTAATTATTTTGTATTAGTGTTACCATCACTATTCTTTTGGAAAAAAGGTACCATCTCCCCAGGTAGTACAGTGATATGATCACTTGTTATTGTGATCTCTTTTCAGTTCCTAGTCATTATTACCAATAAAGTGAGTGTGCCAAAAATACTGTCTATGAACAGTTGTCATATTTTGATTTACAATGTCAGGAGCAAAAATGGTTTGAGGAGGCACTCTAAATTCATCTCTGATGCTTTGCTGAAAAAAGGACCACTGGTGTCATTTATAAACTAATGGTGTCCTGGAAATATCTCCTCATTAGCATCAATTAGGTTTTAAAAGTATAGATTTCATTACAGTATCAATGGTGTAACACAACTGATATCAGGATAACCGTGATTTTTCTATCTAAAAATGTTTCTGAAACTTTAATGAAAAAATAAAATCACTGGATATCATGCTCTTTATTCATTCCAGGAAAAAAAATAAAAATAAAAAAATCCATTGATAATCCATAGAAAGGAGTGGTTGTGTGTGAATAATAAAAAGCAAAGACCTTGCTGCTTATTGTGGAAGATCTCCATTTTGGCACGCATAAAAAATCAGCAAAATCCTACCTATATTTTTTCCCTTTCCTTGTTCTCTTACATCCTCATAAGAGCCTCCACTTACATCCTCCAGAGTCTCCTGTTCATTTTATGTTCAGGAGAAAAAAAAATGTCACATGTTGAGTCACTTTACTTTGCTCCATTAATTATACTTTGTATATATATTTTTTTCACATTATAGCCAAGGAGCAGGTTTGTTCCGGTGGCCACATACAATTTGTGACAGAAATGACATGCTACAAGCAGTAGTGAGGTACAGCAATAATAGATAAAAGAAAAGAAGAGGTAAATGTGACATTTTCCTCCTGAGGCTTAAATTAACAAGCCCTGAAGAAAAGTAATGATGGAGCAAAAAGATAATGTGAGCCAACTCTGTTTTGCTGTAGACAAAGAAAAGGGAGGGAGAATAAATCAGTCAGACCTTCCACTCCATTGATATTTGTAGGTTGTATTGAGGACTGCTTTGCACAAGATTGTGCCCATCAGACAAAGACCCAAGTTAAGGGAAGTGCAAAGACAAACTGGCCAAAGGGAACACCAGGACGTCCTGTGCCTCACTGCTTCTGTTTCACAGACTCAGGGGCAACCTTTTATTCAAACTATTCAAAAAGCATTAACTCAAAGTCTCACCATCTCATTTGAAAACTATGACATCTTCTTGGAAGTGCAGATTCACCAAAAAATCTTCCTTTTGGTGTAAGCTTAACAGTGATTTCATTGAGTGAACGCCAATTTTTCTACTACATATTGTTAAAAGTAACAAAGAAGTATGCAGAGGAAAGGAGAAAAGAAAAGAGTTCATTGTGCTCAGCAAATTGTACAAAGCTGGGTCTAGAGAGTAGTTCATTTAGCCCTTGCAAAAACATTGGATTGCCTCCAAAACAGAGATTCTACAGACTTTCTTCATGGCAGAGTGTCAATACATCCAGGGAGGTTTGCCTTTCCTGGGAAGAAACAGGCATTTGTCTACTTATTTTATGGTCTTATGAAGACTACTGTTTAGGCTTGTGACCGAGCTGGCATGTGTTACGTGTATGGGCTGTCCTGGCCTCCCATAATTAGTATGGACTCATTAAAGGGATCAGTAGAGTGTGTCCATTCACCAGTATTCCCCCCTCTCCGCACCAATTTTAAGAAATTACGTGGCCACAGCCTCTGTTTCCTGTTAAAAGTTCTGAGTTAAAGAGGAAAAGAAGTCCCAACTTAAAGGCTAAATGATGGAGGATAAGTGAGAAACCACATGGACAGGCAAAACCCTTCTGTGGGCATATCACATGCATTCCTTTTTGCCATCTCAAGTACCTCAGCTTTGCTATTTGCTGTGGAGATTTTAATTCCTTGTTACTGAAGAATAAACCTACATGTAGAGAAAAATAGAAAACATCTTCAGCTAAGATTTCCTGGAGGCTTAGAAAAATCTTAGAAACCTTGAACACCTAGAATCAGATTTTTGTCTTTTGAAGATCTGTTTGGAAATAAATACGAGTATTAAATATTATCTGGGAAGAGTTTGTCTCCAGAGGCTAAAAATAACAAATTTTAAAATGAAAGAAGAAAAAAGGTAAAAACAAAACAAAACAACAACAACAAAAACTGATGCAGAACTCATTTAGCAATACAGTAACACTGACTATGTCCTTGCTTTAAACTGGAAAAATCTACAACAGCTGTGTCAAAACCCTATCTTGTGGAAACATATAAATTCTGCCACCTTTGCTGCTGGTGTCACTAAATCTGATTTTTACCACACTGTAGGCAGATGGTAGATTTTCTGTTGTTCAATAAGAAACAGAATCACTAATAATCACTAATAAATCACTAATAATAGTGATTTGCATGGACATCCATATAAAGGGATCTTTTTGGTTAAATATTTTCTCTCTGAGGACATTCTGTACTATTTTCCTGAGACTGCACTGGGAATTTACATGGTGGCTGCCTATTCTCATGGCAAAATTACATGTTAGCCTTGTGCACACATTTACTCACCCGTGTAATATGTTACATTCTCAAAGCTGTAGAAAGAATGAGAAACAGCATAGACATAAATCCATTATTGTTACAGATTTAAGACTGTTGTGTATTCTCTTTGGAAGCTTTATGACATAAATTAAATGAAATTCATAACCTGAAATTAGATAGAAGGCCATTAAGAAAAGACTATATTGACTAGGGTTCACGCCTCACGTTCTAAGACAGGACTCATTTTATTTTAATAAGTCTAACTTATAATCTTGGCTGCAAAACAGCAGAACTAACTGGCAGAATACGGACAATTTATGATATTTTAGGAAAGTATCATGCTCTGATTTGAAAATGCACAGAGGTTCAGTGGACTCTTTTTCAAATTTAATTAATGTGACTTCCAGATTGGACTGGTTAATTTAATAATCACCTAAACAAATGACTCTCTATTTTGTGCTAAAGTTCTTAATTTCAGTAATCTGCTCTGAAGCCAAAAGCTACTCAGACTGATATAGTAAAAAAAAATTGTTTAATCAAAGGTTGCACATGATGATAAATTGGTATGGCATTTGTTCTTATGCCCTTCTACTGCAAGGAAAAGAAGCAGATTTCTAATCTACCTGTCCAGTGAGTCTTTCCAGACCTCTTCTTATTTTACAGGATATTACAGTTAAAGAATAATTACAATCAGGCAATATAGAAGGCAGAAAAAAAACAATGAACAAAAATTGGAGACATTTTAAAACTAAAAGGGTATGTCTACATAACAATAAAGAGCAGTCACTACCTTACTGAGAGCAAAGTAATAAAGTGTAGTCTTTACCCTACCAATAGCTAAGTAATTAAATAAATTATTACCTATGATGAGACTCACAGATTTCAAAAGTATCAGGACTTTCAGTTCAGCACAGAGTGTATACTTGACAATGTGGGAAGGGCAGTGTGAAATGAAAACCAGTGCTGGGCACAAGGATAAATGGGTAGAAATGCACATTGATGAACATCCCACCATGCCTCTCACATGTCCCCTCTCTCTGTTGGTGTCCCTAGGGCTGGCTGCTATACTGTTGTTGGACCAAGCAGGCATCTGGGGCTGCTCCATGGCAGTGCACAATCCCATAGGTACAGGGGTAAGAGGGCTGCTGAAGGACTACAGGGAGGAAGAAGCAGTGAGAAGGGACACGTTCCCTTAGCATCACAGATGCTTTCTACATCGCTGTCTACTTCAGAAACGAGGGCGTAATTCTTTCTTGCACAGATTTTACACCATTAAAACCCTACATTGGCCTGACACTCGAAAGGGGTGAAGAATTATTACTACTGAAAAAAGTAATTAGCTTGTAAATCCAGAGTTTGAAAGACCTGTATAATTACCAGGATTTGCAATGTATACAGTGTCTGCAGGGCCTATACAAATGTGCAGTATGTGTAAACCTTACAACTCAAAAGAAAAAAGGAGGAAACGGTGAGGTTAACATGAAATACAGCTATCCAAAATCACAGAACCATCTCAGTAGCTCACTCTACTATAGAACAGTATGACTGTACTCACTATACTTTTCTCTCATACAGTTTTCCTCATTTGCAACTACTTAATAAAACTTGCAAGGAAAGAAAATTGACCCAAAAAACAACGTTCTTCAGGAGGGGAAGGGGTAAGCTAAGGCATGTCTCTAGAAGCAACATAAAAATCTGCTTTTGTCATAGCTTAATGCACTAGGAATTTAATTTTTTCTAAAGAACCCTGTATCTTTAAATGGTCACAACTACAACTCATTTGTCTCAAAAGTTTCCTGAGAATTGTCTCAGTTTATGAACCTTTATGAATTTCTTCATTGCTGCCAAATATTAATTGAAACAATTAACTGTGAAGAACACGTGGGTGCAAAAATATTAGCACCACATAATCCTTTCTAGTTAAGAGGTCCTTACCGGATTATTGCAGAAATGCTCTGGATTTCTAATTACCTATGGAAGTCCCACAAGGTTACTGCAGAACACGGTAATTAGACGGTTGTAATATAAGGTGTTAGCAGGGGATTGAGGATTTGTGCTAAGAAGCATGGTGTTTTCATGGCTATTTACTATGCAGAGTACCAGAATTTAATGGAATTTGGTGGAAATCTCCAATGACAAATGTAGTTAAAAGGTGGGGAAATATCTTAATACGGACTCAGCAGTTGGTGAGAGGAGACCAGAGATACAACACTGATTTTTACATGAACAAAAATGGCATGTGTTAAGATTTTAATGGAATTTTCAAAAATCTCCATCAAGTATTTAATATAAAATACATTTGAATTTTTGGATAAAATGTTCTACAAGGACAAAAAGTCCATTTAGCCATTGGCCAATAACCAGAAACAAAAAATATGTCCTTTCTGTAGTTGATAGCACATAATAAAATGACGTGGCTCTTGTTGTGTCCAGAAGCCTTTGATTTCCTTGCTGAGATGACAGCGTTCCCAGTTAAGGGATGGAATTAAAGCAAACACGCAGGATAAGGATCAAGCTTGTACGTCTGACTGTCCAGCAAGACACCCAACTACTCTGTTGCAACATCCCATGCAGTGGAAGAAATTCAGTATTATTGCTTTTTAACTTCATCTAAATGTATGCACAGAATACACAGGCAGATTGCTATTTAAATATACTAAAATAAAGGGTTAATTTGGAGTATCTCAAATTTAATTAAGTAGCAGTAGTGCAAATTAACACTGATGAACATGAAAGCAAAATGCAGTCTCTAGTGTTCTGTTTTATACAGCTGGGACTAAACATGATTTTGCAATTCTCAAGCCGTTCACATACACCTCTACTGGGAGAAGAGGCGAGCAGAACTTGATGCAAGTCCCCAGGCTTTTTCCATCTTCAGCCCTTTATAACTCTGTGAACTGGATATACAAAACTACATGTGGAGAATCCACCTACAAATGTCTTCTTAATATCCTACATGACAGCTAACGTAGCTCCATTGATCGTGACAGCCAACATTCAATCCGAAGAACCTGTCTTCTGCAATGCTATAGGAAGAGTCTTCAACAGGACTCTCTGTATAAAGGTGAAATTCAACTTTCATAGCTAAGCATGCACCAATGTTGGATATCCTACATTATTAGAGTGATAATAATGCTGTTTAATTTTCCTTATCCTCTTCTGTCAGTAAAATACTTCTCTCAGCTTTGTATGTCAGACCGATCAACAGAAAGTTTATGTAATTCTGAAGAACATAGAAAACCTAAGTTTTTAATTTAAAAAAGTACATTCCTAATTGCCTATGTACATGCATTTTAAACTTATGCATTCTATAGCTATTATACTTATGCAAATAACCGAGTTGCACAGATATTATATGCTTCTTTTAACACACACAGATGAATCCATTTAAAATAATAATAATAAAAAAACTAAAATAATGCTCTAGATAAAACTTTCTCTAATATTTTTTAGCTTCTTTTAATCACTGCAAATATTTTTTGTTATTCTGATTCTGAATGCATGACCTTTTAACATATCATCTTGCCTGCCTCTGTATATCTTTTGATTTGTGACAACAAGATAACAGTTGCTACTTGCATTAGTTCATGATGGTGACTCATCTTTGTGGAAGTTAAGTCCTGGCTCTTATGATCCTGGCCCAATTAAAGCAAGTTTATTTTGCCATTTTTAACTCAACATTAATTAAGAGCTTGTTACCTTCTGCAGGTCTTTCTAATGAAGCTGGAATGAATAGGGATTGCTCCAGAAGTAAAAGCTGCCAAGATATGAAAATCAATGTATGTCTGTTTTTCAATGGAATGAGGAAAAAATTATCTCCCGGAGCGGGGAGTGAAATCCACCTGGAATGACAGTTCCCTTTCAGAAGGGCTTTCCAAACACTAAAACTGAGTTACAAGCAAAGAGAGAAAGCTGCTGTGTTGCCATCCCTTGCCACAGGACTGAAAAGCTTATCTCTTCTCATTTGATATAAAAATAATGCCAAAGGACAAAAGAAGGGAATGAGGACAAGAGGAGGAATAAGCCAGAGCGAATGATGAAATTGCACAAAAGCAGGGGCCAGGCTGAAAACATGTGTGCCTCCTTTAAGACATGAAGTCACAACAGAAGGATGAGTTGTCTAGAAGGTTACTCGCTAACAAACAACCTTCACTGGCCCAGTTAGGAATCTCAATAAAGTTTTTTTATTATTATTATTTTTTATTTTTCCTCATCTCAGGGGAGTAAATGTCTCACTTTAAGGAGGTTAGAAAATACTGATGTTTTCACTGAAAGTCACTCCTTTCATCCACTCAATACACATGTGAAAGTTTTGCAGTGTGCTGTTATCCATCGGTCAATGGGAACGACAGCTCTGTGCGCTTTCCAGGGTATGCTGGGAAGTTCTGCTTATTGACGTATTGCAGTATGTCAAGTGTAAACTGGTTTCCTCATTAGTATCTAGACATATCCTAAGCCTTCACATCCTGGATACTGACAGGATGTGACTGGCTAGCAATTTTACCAAGTAACACATTTACACTTTGGGGAAATATCCTTTCATGGTGGATACTGAAAGTGCTAATTGACTTTTTTTTTCTTTTTTCTTTTTTTCTTTCTTTTTTTTTTTTTTTTCCCTAATAATTGTTGAAACTATTAAGTCTGGAAAAGCTGGTGATTTCAAAGAACTGTAAATTAGACATTAGAACATTTTTTCAGCCTGTCAACCTATATGCAAAAATCTTAAAAAGTCAGTATTTAAACTTCTGTCCTCTGGACTGAATTAATGAATTCATTGATAAGTCAATCATAACTGTCATAATGCAGGATGCCTAGAATCTAATAACATCATGTATGTCATTACTACTACAGTAAGTCATTGGGAAGGTAATGCCTTTCCCTGCATCAGCAGAACAGCAGAATGGAAAAAAAGCCGAGCTAAAGCTAAGCTATTCAGGACACATTTGAGATTATGCCTTAGGAGTGGGACATTTAAAAAATGCTTTTACTGTGTGCTTTTGATGGTTTCTTCTCTCACTTTCTTGCACTATTTATCTACCCAGTTTCTTAACACATTTCTGAATTTGCAGAGGAGTACAAATTAAAATTATTTTAAGTCCTGTGAAAATAAGCAGGCAAACAGAGGAATGGGGCCTTGTAAGGTAAAGGTGGATGTGAGAACTCCACATGCATTAGATGGCAGAGAATCCTCACTGAAGGTAAGTCTTAAAAAGTCTCAGCTGTGACAAACTTTTCAGTCAGTGCTTGCTCTTAGGTATCACAGTCAATTGACCAGGAATCACAAATCCAAGAGAAACCACTCTTGATTTCTCGCAGTTCATGGCAGAAATCATGGAAATGCCACATCTGACTACTTTCTCCTGCAGCATCAAGAACAAAACTCATCTTCAAAAGCTTTTACCTTGTAAAACAGTCTGTAGTAGGACAAGTTCATATATATATACATATATATGGGCACAGGCTTTTGCTAGCGCTGACATGCTTACTGTCCATTCTCTCAAACAAACAGCATGAATTTGCAAACGGATTCCTCAAAACTCATTCTGAAAATAGGCATGTATCAAACCAAATGAAAAGGTGGGAAGAAAGGAAGGTTAAATAACAGACATCAGAATATATCAGAAAAGAGAAAACAAAGAGAAGGTAATCAACCCTTCCCCCCTACCCCCAAACCCCTCACCCAAAACACCAACCCCCCAAAAAAAGAACAGATGGCAGCACCAAGGAGCAGTGTAGGGGCCTCATTCACCCACTAGGCCACTGAAAATGGGGAGACAACGAATATATGATTGGCACCCATGCTCTCATAAAAAGAGACAGCTTGACCAAATTAAACTGGGCTATGTTTCATTCACTCTGTAGGTTCTGACTCATTCAAAGGACATTAGCAACCGTAAGGCTGACTGCCAACTGCTTCCCTATTCAGTGTTTATAATTGGAGCGGAGGTGGGAGGTGGTAAAAGCAGGGAAGAGGCATTACAAGGCCAAAGAATAGAGTGAAAGGTAAAGCTGGCCAATGGAGTTAAAAAGAGGGGATGGAAAGCAAATTAGATACCTCATGCTGCCAAAGCAATAAAACAGCAAGAGTCTGGAAAAGAAAAGAAAATTGGTGCAGGAATGGAGGGGAAATGGCCCAGTAAGAATAAAATGAGTGGCAGATGGAAGAAAGGAGGATGGGGTCAGGGGCAATCAAAGAAACAGAACGCAGATAAAGAGAATTACATGGGAGGGAATTAAGCAGTGGAAAGACTGTGTCATTACACAGAGGACATCAGGAGATCTCAAGTGACTAAAGGTGAGAAGTTAAATCACAAAGGAGTGGGCGAGAGATAACAGGGGAGAAACGAGATGTTAGAAACAAAGAACTGAAACTATACCTGCCACCAACGCTGCAGTAGAGTGAGCAAGCTGAACAGGCAAGGTCTGAGTGGGCACTGAGCAGTTGCCAATTGAGACCAAAGGACTTCACGATGGATGTACATTGGCACAACACTAACATGTTCTAGACAGAGCCAGATATACCAACACAGATTACTGAGACTGAATAACTTCATCTACTTTATTTTTTTTTTGTCCTGCAGATTTCCTCTTATGAGCCATAGTAGCTTTTGATCAAGATGCTTCTGGTACAGCAACCAGCAGGACTGCTGCTTCTGGAGCTCCAAGCTCTTTGCTGCTTTGCAGTTTTGTCTGCAGTTTGCCAGCACCTAGCAACCTTCTGTTTGGAATATACAAATCCATAAGGTTTGCTCAATCTGGAAACTTGAATTTTGGTACCAAATTCCCACTGACCAGACACAATTTGTGGGGAAAAATAAGTAGTAAAGTAACAGAAGAAATTATATTTCCTGTTTATGCTCTGAGCAGTCTTTAGGTCTCATCCCATATCTACCATGTAAATGCAAGTTTTAAAATGATTTCAGAAGAAACCCGAAACACATTTGTATAATGTTCTACACTGTTGGCCTAAAACATAAGGGCACACAAAACCAAATTCATCAGGAATCACTTTTAACAGCACAGTTTAAAATAAATAGGTCTCTCCCAGCAGAGAATTCTCTCAGGATCACATATGTCATTGACATTTCCATTTGTCATTAATATTCTTTATCCCAGTAAGGACACTATTCAGAAACGTGCAATTTCATAACTAAGCCAGACATCCAGATTTCTAATAGATTTTTCTGCATCTGAAACACAGTTTCAGAGTCCTGGTTCCCATCTTCTTCTGTCAGGCACTCTACCACCTCGTACAGCAGAATCTGTTACATCTATACAGTATTTTATCCTATAACTGACATTAGAGCTTAATACCCATATGTATTCTCACTAGCCACCAAAATTAGATGACAAAATAATTTTCTACCAAGTTTTCCTTATGCTTATATTTATCTCAAATGTAATTCTCACAGCACCTATTGGCATTGCAGTTCTGCTTCTGTTCTTCACCTATGGTCAGTGACTCTCATCCAGAACACCTCTAAGTCTCAAAACTTTATGCATTCTTTGATTCATCTCCTTTTGTATTTTTCAATACCCTATTCATTGAATCGTCTGCTTTTAAAACACTTTCTGGAGTCTTTCAAGATGCATTTTTTTTCCATTACTTTTTTTTTTTTTAACTGTCTTTTTCACTTTTTGTAGGGATTCAAGCTTACTATAGTAAGGACCAATAAGCTCCCCTTTGAGCTAGACTACCAAACAAACCTTGCTTTTAGTAAACTAGATAGGGCTTAAGTGAACAAGACACATAGGAAGAAGTGATGAGACATAACCATAACCATCACATGCAGTTAACATACAAGAAGGTCATTAAGAAGAGACAAAAGAAAAAAAAAAAAAAAAAGAAAAATGAATGGCAAAGTGAGCCAGAAGAAAAGGTGAAAGTAGGGTAAGTCAGTGGGCAGGAATGGAGTAAATCAAAAACGGGAGGCTTGAGAAAACAGATAGACGTGCAGCACTGGGGAGAGAGATTCAGCAAAACAACAACTTTCTGAGAGCCCCCCTCAGTTTCTCAGAGTAGGCAAATGGGCTTGTACACCTTGGTAGCTTTAACCCTGAGGTGGAGGTTAAAAGTGGAGAGAAGACAAATAACACTTACATGGCAACTTTCCTCGAGGTGGGGCAATCATCACCTTACCACCATTTTGACCCTCTGAAGAGTATGACTAAAGGAGATACCACCAATTTTATGTCTGCTCCCTTCAGCCCACAGTCTCCTTTTGACTTCTACAGCTCTTCCTACTGGCTAGAGTCTCTCTCCATCTTTCCTTTATGTTTAATTCTCTTAATCTCTAATCTTATCTTTATTCCTCTTCCTATCACTACATGAGTTTTACATTACATTGTATTATATTCCAGCCAAAAATACAGATTTAAAATAAATAAATGATGAGTAAATGAACTTCTGAACAAAGAAAAAGAGAAACAAAAAAAACACAGGATTTTCCTCTCAGTAAGGTAAAGAATATAAAAGTAAAAGAAATAGTGAAATATAAAGGCAGAAATTCCTGCAGTACTCAACCCACTTGCAGAGAATATGCATGCTTTACATTATGATGTCAAATGTTTATAGTATCTTATTAGTCAGTGGTTCATTTTTTGCTAGTGTAACATAAAGAATCATATCCAAATGACTTTATTTGCAATTGCACAGAAATATCTAAAAGGAAAATCTGACTTCAGCAAATGAAGTAGCCAAAGCAGTATGGCAATTTCTGACACCTCCTAACTTTGAACCCAAAAGCTATACTTATCTATACGCATGTGTGAGTACATAAACGTTACATTTGTATGTATATGCATATTATATATTTATATTGCTCGTGTTTATATAACACGAGCAATATAAATATATATAAATATATATATTGCTCGTGTTTATATAACACGAGCATACGGAATTTGCAATGGATAAAATAAACAGTGGCAAATCTATGAAGAAGCTATGCAAGTCATCCTAACTGAGCAATATTAAGAGATAAAATCCCATCATTCATCCTGTATTCGATATATGTTTTACAAATACATTCCTATAAAAATGTTAAAAAGAGTTTTACAAATTTTATTAGGATTATTTTTCACATCCATCTGCTTGTAAAGGCAGGCTCCCTTAGTACTAAGATTCCAACTGTAGAGGGCCCCGAGGGAGAGGAATAGTATGATTTTTTTAAAACCTCTCAAATTATGCAAAGCAGATTTCCAGCATATAAAAAGTGTCATAATCTTAAAGTCTGCTGTGAGCTAAAACTATGTGCCAATGGAAATCAAGGACTCTTCCCTGACTAAGAGCATAAAGTTTCCATTTTCATTCCCTAGATTTGCAAGATATCTCTAATCTGCACAGCCCCAGCACTGAACTCTGCCCAGCTCAGCTCTTCAACAAATTTAATTTTTAGCAGTGTTCATGCAATTCTATGAAGACAAAAACAGGAACAAAGAAAAATGTTTCTCTTGCAAGAAGTACTAAAAACTGTGCAATGTGATATACCCCAGAGGTCTGGAATTCTAACCAGGCTCCAATTAAAGCCTCATCCAGCAAGGATAGAAGAGCTGGTCAAATTGGCTACAGCTGCATGTAACCATACCGCATATAAATGATCACCTAGTTAATCTGTGTGGCATTATACAATGTGACACAGGACCTCTTCAGGAGTCAAATTGACTGAGCAGGCACACAAAATAACCTGCAAAGGGTGGTATTTGGGAGAAGTCAAACACATAGAACTTACCGCACAACCTGAATTTAAATTTATTTTTTTTTTATATATATAGGCTACCAATATATATACTATAGATAACTGACGCTATATAAATGTTTTAGTTTATACACATGGAAATGGAACAAATGTTCTGGCAGTAAACTTTTCAACTTTTGCCTCAACATAATAAGTTAAGACTGTTAGAGAAAGCAAGTTTGTGAGGGAAAAATGTCTCAAGCCTGGAAGATTTTATATCTCCAAGGGTAAGATGAAAACTCTATTATGCCCAATAGGTAAAGTGATACATTTATATTGCAAAGTCACTTTTCTCTAGAAACTTGCAAGGAGAAGAGGACTTCTAAAATAAAGTAGAAGTCTCATTACAATTTAAGAACCCACAAAATCTGCTTAAGAGAATTGTCTTCCAAGAATACATACTTAAACATGGATATATAAGTAATAGTTCATTCTTAAAATCAATCACTTTGGTTGTAATCATTTTCTGCTTTCAGTTGTAATAACTTTATTATTATATATAGACATTTAATATGCAGTAGGGTGACTGGATTAAAACTACAGTGGAAAGCTATTCAGTAATGGATTGAAAAAATCAGGAAAGTTGAATTGATTTGTATCTAAAGAACTGTCAGAGCAAGATTTAGCTGACAGTTAAATTTAGCTGATAAAGCTAAATACCGTCTTAAGATGTAGCTGTGCATTTGAATTGCATTAGCTTTCCAAAATAAAATTATTGTCATGATGAGGTTAGACGATAGAAAGTGAAAGTGAAATATAGATATTTATACACATATGTAACTTGATAGCCAGGGATCAGAGACATCAATCTAGTGTAACCTTAGTGCTTTCAGTTAATTTTATAAATACTCACACCAGCAGAAGAGCAAGTTGAATCAGGACTGCTCTTCACAGGTGCAAATCATTACACACTGCTTGCATTTGCCCAAATTTCTGGGTGTAAGTCTATGTCTACATGCTGCCAGATCAGCAGTTTGTAAGTGGGTGGCTGAAGCAAGCCAAGATTTCAGTGTTATCTCTTCCAGATTTTTCCGGTACATTAGTATACACTTTCTGGCTGCAAACAATAACATACTGTATATGTCATATTGTTAGTACTATGCTTTAATTTCAGATGTAAAAATGCCTCTCAAAATAGAGTGAAAAGTGAATTAAAAAAGAATGTCATAATACGAGAGCTGTGAGAAACTAGAAAAGACAGAGGAACAT
This sequence comes from Nettapus auritus, assembly GCA_011076525.1. NCBI lineage: Eukaryota > Metazoa > Chordata > Aves > Anseriformes > Anatidae > Nettapus > Nettapus auritus. Next base: position 47,288,774 of record CM021767.1, on the reverse strand, counting down.
ATTTTCAGGTTCCTTGGATATATCACAACATATGGTCTAGAGAACATTTTATACTTACAACATCCCCAAAATAACGAATTATCATTCACAAGATTCTTCCATGGTTTTGAATTCTAAAGATCAGAATCTTATCCCATTTTCTCTTTATTGTTGGCACAAATCCACATATTCCAATAGCATCCAAGATGAGTTATTTTATTTATTAAAGAAAAAGTCTTTGCTTTTCTGGTCTCTGTGTGCTCCCCACATCCACACAGGCTCACCAAAACCAAAGTTTTCATAATATGGAGTATTGTGTTACTGGGCTGAGTTCACTACAGATAAATTCAATGTTAAGATTAAAATCAAACACTGTTCCTTATCCTAGGTACTTTCCAATTCCAAGATATAAATAACTAGCCTTTTGACCTTTGGGAAGAAGGATTTTAAACTAAGAATAATATTAGCTTAAATTCACAAATATGAGATCCCTCCACTGCTCCCATTATTTTCACTGGGAGATGAGTAGCGAAATCTCACATTTTAAATACATGTAACGCCAGTAGTTGTAGAATGATAAATATCACTTTGGAACACTGAGACATTGAGGTTTATTAAGATTTCTTATAAAAAGAAGTTGAAACTTTCGGTTGCAACTTTATGTTGCTTTCAAATGTTTAATCTATGAGATAATATGAATTACATGGTAGTTTTAATTACCGTAATTAAAGCAATAATCATCTTTCAGAAAACAACCTGGTCACACATCAATCCTCATTTATAGAATACCAGAAGATGAGTAAAAATTTATTATGTTACATATAGTATCAGTTCAGTTTCCCTACTCTCCTATCAGTCTGTACAAACTGATTATCAACAGCTTTTGGCTGCTTTGAGAGACATGGAGGAAGTGACCTTAACACACCCACAGCAGGCATAGGAGGATTGCACTAGACTTAGTAAATTGTCCTAGTGCAAGATGAGCAGAGGCTGTCCTGAATTTCATGGTCATTGAACACCCTCCCTTAAGCAACTTGTAAGGCATCTGGAGAACAAACCCAGCATACAGCTGGCCTATACTAGAGAAATTCTGTTCCCTTCCCAAATTTTAGTTAATGTCTATGCTCCAGAATGGCTAAAATGAGAGCACAAGTTAAAGCTTCCTAGGTTTGCTCAAAGTTTGGACCTTACTATTTGCACTAAATCACACTGCCTTGTGTTGCTTCAATATGTAGTTATAGCTCATGAGATCTACCCAGTGTCATATAATCTTTTAGTTCTACACACGCTATGAATGCCTACCATTTTGTAAACACAATTAGAATAATATGGATGAAATGGGAGCTGTATTTTTTTTTTTTATTTTTTTTAAACGATTAGCAACCTGGATTTTATATGTCCAACATTTAAATAGCAAATCTATTACAGAATGCTGCTTAACCGGGACTTAGAATTAAAAGCAGTGGAACAAAGGAGGAAAAATGCTTTCATGAGCTTCATCTAGTAGACTAAATACACTATTATGCTTTCTGTGCATCTGGATAGCCATACAATGTATGAGGGGTTGAAATTACTTTTGAATACCAGAAACAATGTGTTTTTCAGGATAGGAAGTATTTCCAATTATGTTGTAAAAATGTAGGGAAAATGGGTTTATTTAGAAATACTAAAGCAGTTCAGTGAATTAGTTCAGTTTGATGACATTGATGGTATCCAGCAATGAGCTTGTTGCTCAAAAATTACTTACCCAGGAAAGTATGCAAGCCCAAACATAAATATAAGCATTTGGGTAACAAACAACTGGGTTAAACAAGTGCTGCTAACTATTCATGTTCCTATGCACTGCACGTTATCAATACTTCTTCCATTGGTGAAGGACCAATGTTGTTACCTCTTTGATTGGAAAATACTTGCATACAACATGCCCATAAATCCAGATAAAGTCAGGAGGAAATAAGGCAGCAGTGGGTATTTTTCTTTCTTAAGCAACATTGTACAATTGTTTTGATAATGAATATACTCTAAATGCTAATAGTATTTTGCGTTTGTAGAAGTATCCTTAATTTAGTTCATAGGAAAATACAATTTGAAGAAATTGACTCTTTGCACAATTCCTCTTGACTAGATTTATTATTATGAAAATAATTCTACTTTTCAATAAATAGGATAAATATACCACTTGTAAATACTTCTGATCTGAGTATTTTCTCTTGAAAATTCTTTTTAGCTTTTTAAAAAATATATAAACTACTTTCCTGAGGAACTTGTGTAGCACTTAAAAATACAGAATGAATACACAGTCATACCAAATAAATTCAGAATAGATTTCATGATAATCAATGGACTTTATGAACTCCTGAATAAAGGAAGAGACACACAGTGAAAAGGGTACAAACTGATGCAGGAAGGAACATAAACTAGTTGAAAAAATAACTCCTTATGGACTGATAGATACACTGTCAAAAAATTACTTATTTTAATTCAGACAGATATATATCAGACATTCAGTTCTCTTGCTAGTAACTAATTATGGTGAAAGTATGCAATTCATTATTCATACCATTGTAAGAGAAAACTGTCATGTCTATTGCAAAGACATTAGGCAGCTCCTAACCTTAACTGTGATCTAGTTTTTAATAACTGCTGAATAGAATTAGTCTGATTTATTACTGGCCTCAAAACTCCTATTCAGAGGTGTGCCATCCACAAATATGGCTTCTTGAACTTCACTGCTTATCTTTCCATTGAGTAAGGAAGAAAACAATTCTAAAGCAGAATAAAACATTTAGAGAAATACTGGAGCACTAGACAGCAAAGTAGACAAAACTCAACATTCACTAATAATATTTGTGCATTCTCTTGATTTTTTATTTTATTTTATTTTATTATTATTTTTAACTCCAACATTCTCAAGCAGAACAGATCTGTATGGAAAGTCATAAAATTCAAACTACTTACCCCAGAGGCTAGAATGACTTCTTTCACAAATAAATAATTAGGCAGATTTACAAAACACACGTTATTTTCCCAAGTGACTGGAACGGCTCCAAGCGATTAAATACATAATTAGGTAGTTTTTCTAAAATGCTTATTATTTACCTGAGAGTCTCATTGCAGACTCTTTGGTAAATACTGTCTCCCTGCTAGCAGTTATTACCAAAAACGCCTCCATAATTTCTAGCCTTCCTCCAGCAGTGATATAAACAGAGGATATTACTTGGGGCAATGGATCATGAAAAACAAAATCTGACTGTGCCAGCCAGCCTATTTAACTGTCAAGCTGAGCTTCGTTTGTACCTGGCATTGCACTCTTTCATATTACAAACAGAGTAGAAAGAAAACAAAAAGACTTTTCAACTTTCTGATACTTTAGTTTGTGTTTAAACTAGCCAGAATTCCTGCCAAAGGCGGTGCCTATGCGTATTTATGTGCATGCATGAATATGGAAGAAAAGAAAAAAAAAAAAAAACACACAACCAAAATCTATTAACTGCTCTTCTTTCTGGTAAGGGTAACGAAGGAAATATCATGTATTAGCCACAAAAGTAAACAAGCCCACAAGCCCCATATTCCTTCTGATATGGGATTTTCTTCTCCAAGCAGCTGTCTTGGGCCACACTATCAGAGAGGAAAATGCTTAATCTGTAACTACTGCAATGGCCTCTCACAGCATCACACATGCAACAAGTGCCTGGGAGTATTCCTGCTCACAAGTCGCTGGTTGGTGTCTACACTGAGCACAAAGACAGGAAAAAACAGGTCAGCCAATAGACCTAACTGACTCACCTATGCACCATCTGCCCTTTTCCTAGTGATCACGGACAATAAAACCGATACTTTGATCTGTCCAGAGTCCTCACTGCTTTGTGGTCCTTACAGAGGAGATTAAGAGTGACTGGAATCTCAATTAGAAAAAAGAGGGCAGGAGGAGACAGAAAGGCACGACAAGGTGAGAAGAAAAAAAAAAAAAAAAAAAAAAAAAAAAAAGACACGAGAACTGAAGAGCAAGAGGAAAAGAGATGGAAAAGATTCAGAGGGTAAGACAATAGCATTTGGTGATCAGCAAATAATGTAACAAAGATAGGCCCACAAAAAAAAAAAAAAGATTGACAGCAAATGAGAGAAGATATTTTGCTTATCAAAAGGGAAGAAAAAAAAGGAAAAATAAAAGAAATTGTTAGAAGAAATAAAGAAGAAGAGAGAGAGAGAAAACTAAATGGTAGACTTTTACTATGCATACCTTTTTCATTGTTTTTTCTTCCAGTAACGTTTCATGTTTCTAAACCTTTTTTTTTTTTTTTTTTAACACCTTCATCTAAGCTATTTGTGTTTTACACATATGTAAGAAGAGTTCATGGTCACTAGCAAATATCCTAAACTGGTGACAATTTCTTCAGAATTATAATTTGATGCTAATAGAATAAAATATTGGCCTGGATACTCACACCATTTCAATAAAATTCATATGAGTAAAAGTACTCTTGAAGCACTGGTGTCTTGTACAGTGTGAGCCACAAAGCTGAAGGTGGAGTAGCTGAGATGTGCACCAAATGATGACAACTGCACACTTTGCCAGATAATTAATTGCATTTATAGCAGGCACGTCATTTTTTATGAGGTTTAAAAAGAGATATCTAGGGCAAAGGGAGACAGAAGAAAATGGGCTCTGACAGACAGATAGTGGGTGACTCTGATAGCACACCACAACACTAGTAGATGTTCTCATCTTCAAAGGTAATTGTTCCCATAACAATCTGCCTTCTATTACAAATAAATAGGATGCATGTTGGTGTTTCAGTTTTGGCATGTCAATGGCATGTAACACATAACATTTCACATCTTATGTATTCTTATGAATGTTGCTGTATTGGCACTTATTATTTACTGTTGAAATGTATCCATGAGCATTTGCAATAAACAAAATACTCAGAGGTATTGGTAGGGAACATTGGCACACTGCTTGGACTAAACCTGCTAGTAAAGGAGGCAGTTAGCAAGGGTCTGGCAAGTTTCACTTCCTTGAGCATTTCAGTAACAGCAAAGTGATAAGTGAAACTCCTTCACCCTTATTTTCAAGCCATTTAAACAATATGTAAGTAAAATATAAGTTCCAGTGTCATTCTTAATAAACTGTATCTCTTCTGCCTTTTATCCTTTACCTTGCCTATGATTCAGATTGAATTAAACACTAGGAAAGTTCCTTTTTAGAAGGTGTCCCTGATTTTCTCCAGCCATGTTATCCACCTAAATTCTGCAAATTGCAATGGTAGTGTCCTCACACATATTTAAAGGTAAAATATAAAGCATTGCAGTAAATACAGCAGTATTAAATGTTCTGGCAGAAGCTATTGTCCTGTTACTTTCATTAAAATAATAAAGCTACTTTATGTTTTAGAATTGGAAAGTGAAATATAAACATTTCCAAACTAGCCCAAATTTATCAGGCAGCAAAGTAAAAAAAAAAAAAAAAAAAAGCTAACTGTAAGTCTCTGAATAATTCCTTATTAAGACCTTATTAAAACCCACCATCTGCTTAAACACATTTTTTTTTTTTCCTTAAAGACTCTTATTTTCAAATAAACTACTTTGTTATCATACAGTTGACAAATCTGTGTATGTAATGGTGTGGTAGTTTAGTATCTTATTGTAATAGCCTATGAAACTGCAATCCAAACTTACTTGGACCACCACCTGTTCTCATGGTCTTCTCTCAAATACCTGTGTTCAGTGCCAGTGCTCTATCTACCCACTTTGCATAATGTCAGTTCCATAGAGTCCAGAAAAAAAAAAAAAAAAGTAAAAAAATCACAAGCAGACATATTACAATTGCAAAATCCAAGGACCAGTTCTTGAAATTGGCCTATGGCACCAAGTTCTAAGTGAAAGTACTGAAGTATCATGGTCAATACTTGATTCATCACATCAGTTTAGAGACTGACACGATACAATGTGCAGGTGCTCAGATTTCATAAACCTTTTATTGTAAGGACCTGATAAAAGCACTGAGATTGCATCTCAGTGGCATTTCATCAGTGGAAGTGGCAGCATGTTGTTCCACCCTCACTTTTAATTTCCACGGAGTGCTTTAGCTATGAGGAGTAAGTTTGATTTCCATGCTTATAAGGTCATTTGTTACATTCTTAGGAAAGAGAAGTAGGCTATCAATTGCCAGCAGTTGACATGATGGCTTTGGGAACATGAATACAGATTCTCCAAGGACCAGAATGAGAACACCAAGTTATTGCATACAGACCTACCTTTCAACCATCACCAATTTCAGCCACCGCTATGGTGGACTGTATTTGAACCCGTTAACAGAATGAAAATCTCCTTACTAAGTAATACACCTTATCCCAGTTCCACCATTTCTTTCTTTTCTTTAAATATATATCTGGGGAGATAAAATATATTGACATGCAGTTTGAACCATGTTACTTTTTATAACCCTCACTTGCACCTACATTGTGCAATCATTTGGCACATCTGCTATATCAAGAACAAATCTGATTTAAGAGTTTTAATAAGAACTTGCATCAATAAATTATAACAGATTGGTGATTAGTAGTATTATTTATATGCAATATTTTTGTACCTCTTATAATGCTGATGTCTGCTTCATGGGGATTAATTATTTTCATAATTTTGTCTAAGTAGTAATATAGAAAATGTCAAAAAGAAAATTAGATTTTCACTTTCCAGACACAGAAATTTAATTAAAGCCAACTCCTTGTTGAAGGAAAATGTCCTTAGCTGGTTCTGTGATGTGGCAGCAGCTCTACATACTGACATGTGGGAGACCAAAGCTCAGAAAGTGACTCAGGGAATATTAATCACCAGGCTTCAGAGACTAAACACATGCTGAATGTGCCACAGTTGGCCCCAGCAATTTATTTATGGAGTATATAAGGTAGCAGACATTAACGAATTCTTACAAAGGCTGCTGCTTGCAGAACCCACCTTAGAGATGGTGCTACACTGAAAGAGACCCTCTGCTCAGATACAAACTGATCTCTCAGGAAATCTGCAGTTATCCAAACATGAAGGGTCAGATTCTCTTCGTGCTATTCTAGAAGTGTAAGCTAAACTTCTCAGGCACATTCCAGCTGTAAAAATTAGTATCCTCTACAGTCTGTTGGATATTTTCAGGACAAACACCCAGATGTCTTCAGTCTATGGAAGAGCAGTTCACATGTAAACCACTGAACTACTGTGATTGAAGGATAAATTCCCAGGCATATCAAAATGTGAGAGAAGCTGGAGGCATTATTTCACCATTTTATCCAACCTCCTTGTAGTGGGTTTATGTGGCAAGGTTTTGGTAGCAGGGGGCCATAGGGGTGGCTTCTGTGAGAAGAATCTAGAAGCTGCCCCATGTTTGGTAAGGGCCCCACTGCTGACCAGAGCTGAGCCAATGTGGCTTTGGGGACATGAATGCGCCTCTGTGAGAGCCTATTTAAGACAGGGAAAAAAATGCTGTGCCACACAGCAGCTGGGAGGGTGAGAGGAGTGAGAAACAGCCTTGCAGGCACCAAGGTCAGTGAAGAAGGAGGGGGAGAGGTGCTCCAGGCGCCGGAGCAGAAGTCCCCTGCGGCCTGTGGTGAGGACCATGGTGAAGCAGGATGTCCCCCTGCAGCCCATGGAGTACCACGGTGGAGCAGGGTTCCACGCTGCAGCCTGTGGAGGAGACCACGGTGGAGCCTGTGCCCCGACGGAGACTGCGGCCTGTGGAAGACCCCTGCCGGAGCAGATTCCGGGCCGGACCTGCAGCCCGTGGAGAGGAGACCACGCAGGAGCAGGTGACCCGGCAGGAGCTGCTGCCCGTGGGGGACCCAGGTTGGAGCAGTTTGCTCCCGAGGGATGGACCCCGTGGTACAGACCCATATCTGGAGCAGGTCTTGAAGAGCTGCTGCCTGTGGACAGCCCATGCCAGACAGTTCAGCAAAGACTGCATCCCGTGGGAGGGACCCCACAGCACAGGGGACAAGAGTGACCAAGAAGGAGTGGCAGAGAAGAAGCGCTATAGGCTGACCATAACCCCCATTCCCCCATGCCGCTCGAGGGGAGGAGGTGGAAGAGGGTGAACGGGGGGGGGGGGGGGGGAAGGGGCTTTTGGTTTCCTTCCTTTGTTTCTCACTTCTCTAGCTTGTTAGTAATAAGCAATAAATCTTACTGTCTCCCTATGCTGAGTCTGTTTTGCCCGTCACGATAATTACTGCGCGATCTCCTCATCCTTATCTCAACCCTTGAGCCCCTTTCATCGTATTTTCTCCCTGCTCCTCTTTGAGGAGGGGGAGTGAGAGAATGGTTGTGGTGGAGCTCGGCCGCCCACCTGAGTAAAACCATCACACTCCTTCTTCAGATATTTTTTCTTTTGTTATTTTTTCTTTTGTTCCTTGAATAGTCACCAACATGTCTTAATGCATGTGTCAATTGGATGGAGGCTTAAAAGTAACTGACCAACCCAGTCAAGGGCTGATACCCCCATCAAGTGATTATTATCAGATAAACCACTATAGGCAGAAGCAGTTTCAGTCAGAATGAATATCCTTCATTTCCAAAGATAAAGTCACAGCTCTCACTGACCCCAGCTGAGACAAAAAATCACCTCCACTTCAGCTGGACATAGTAGTGAAAGACAGCTATGTACTGCCCATATTCTGCCACTGTTTCAGTATGTGTATTTTACATTGACATTGGGCAACTTTTTCTATATGAAAAGAAGTCTGCTTTGAAAGATCATTCCTAGTTGCTTTTAGAGCCAATTAATTTCTAAGCAAGATTTTTTCATTATCTCTTGCCCTTCGGTATTACTAACTGGAACAAACCTACATGTACTGTCATCTCCATATAATTTAAAAATTAAATATATTTCAGCAGAAGAACTAGTAAGAGATAGGGAGAAAAATACCTATAGTAAGAAAGCTCATGCTGAATTTAATTATGGCCACTCAAAGAATCATGTGTTATGATTTCACTGTAAGCTGTTCCTGGAGAAGAATTCAATGCCTGCCTCAAGCATATCAAGCTCCACTTGTTCTGAAGATTTTGAGACTGTTTAGATATGGAGTTGGCAATCTGCTGTTACAGAAACAGAGCAAAGACTTGAGGGGACAAATCTCAGATGTTGCAGCTTGAACTTCAGTCAACACTGAAAATAGAAATGAAGAAGCTGTTGTGACTTTCAGCCATGTCCTTTGTGCTAGACTCTTGTGCTTCTGCTAGTAAAGGACCACTGTTGGTTCATGTTTATTTTAAGCTCACACTAAGAGGAGAATTTACATTAAAATTTAAATTTTAAAAAAAGGTATTCAGGAAACCACTGCAAATTCAATTACCTCTTGAAAGTAAAAATCTGATTTATCTATATGCTTTTGGTTTGCTTCTCTGGTAAATATGATTGGAATAAACTTATAGTTAGTGGAATAAGATTAGCTTCACCCACTAGACCAGGGTAGAAGGCAGTCTAGCTGTATTATCTGATAAACTTTTGACAATTTTTAAAAAGAATGTGGAGATGTGGATGACCTTTTGTCAGTAACGCTCCCTCCTCCAGGGTGCTGCACTGATCTATGCCACTTGTTCCGTGTACATACAGTATTATAGAAGAAATAATTTCTCATCTTAGTCTATTAATCAAGAGTCTGTAGAAAGTTAAAAGAAAGGAAATCAGAGAAATCTACTTTTAAAACATATTAGAGGTGACATAGAAGCAATGTGTTCCCAGGAAAAGCACTGTAAAAAGGGTCGCTGTACCTGGCTTCCGATAAAAACTCAGTAACTGATCTCTTGTGTAACCTCTAGCTGATGTGTCACCTCTGCTTCTCTTCCTTTCTTTAGACACTCAAATGGTAAGCCCAAAGGGACAGACATTGCCTTTTACTAAGAAATATAACTAACATCTAAGTCAATGCAGTATGTTCAAACTACCATAACGTGAATAATAAAGAACTGTGATTGTATGAGTGTGAACAGGAAGAAGGGAAATCTCTCCCTAAAAGTGCAATGCAGACATATCAGAAATTTGCCTTAGATGAGATAAAAGCAACAGCACATCATTTTCATACAATATTACTTTTGTGAAAAGCTGAAAATTATTTAAATTTTCTTTCATTGCTTCTAAGAACTTTGGAGTATCTTAAAAGGAACAAGAGATTGTTAAGGAAAGATGGTCATCTCATTATCTCATTTTATAATCTTTCATAGTTGGCTCTTTCTTTGCTCATCTTTCTGCCTCATCTAGGATATATTTCAGTCATAGTGCTGATATGGCAGAATTCTCCCCACCTATATACAAAGAAGGATCTCTTTTCTGGTGAGACATTTTCAGTGATCAGTCTGTGAGTTTAGCTTGAACTGACAGAGTAGAAGCCCTCTGTATATCAGCAACAGATCACGAAATTCTCACTCTGCCTGACCTATTGATGATTTTATTTACAGAAAGAGTAAATACTTATTCTGCCCACAATACACAGGGAAGATATGGTCAGAATTAATGAGTAGGCTGAACATCTAAACTATTTTTACATAGGGAAATGATCTAAGGTTCACTGTTCATCAAACAAATGCAGGAATGTATTAGCTTGTATAATTTGCTTTTTGTGAAGAACTTTCCAGGAATGAGAGGATAAAAAGGTTTTGTTTATCTACAGTTTCACCACAGCAGTCCTTGCATTCCCTCTGTAGAAGGAATAACCAGCTCACACTGAGGACAATGAGATGAGGACAAGACGGCATACAAGCCCTCCTTAGACTAGGTAGCAGAGTTCAGCCAGATCCATGGGAAATTAATGACAGAAAACATCCAGGAAAGTGGGGAAAAAAAAGTCAGTTATTTCCAAATGCACTTGCAAAAGATGCTCAGGTATCCCTTTAAGAACATGAATAGAGAGCATGGTTGCATATTTGCATTTTCCCTATCATGGGCAATACTGGAAAAAGAAAAACACAACTAGAGCTGTCACCACAAAGACTCTGAAAACTGTAATTGCTTGTTTATTAATTCCTTGGAGTAGAAAAAGCCTCTCCTAAGTTGTACAATATGTAAAGAATAAAAAGCATTTTTCCAGCCTCCTACGCCTGCTTCTGTATGCTCAGATATTTCATGCAAACAAGAAATTACAAAAAGTTTATAGCTGTCAGGAATTTAACATAATGTGTCTGCTTTCAATCTCTCATATTTTATTATTCTAATAAAAAAATGCCATTTCCTATGTTACTTTAAATACTTTTTAAGCAGGAGAACACAGATTGCAGAAACTGTACTGAGGCTTCATATCAGGTAAATCTTGCTTCTTGTGCTAAATGCTGCACTCTTTGATTTTAGACCCACTGTCTCCCTCCTCATAATATTCTTGAGAAGGCCCTGTTCTTATATCACTGACTGCCACTTTAAAATCCCTTGCAGAGAAACACACATACCTTCCTAAATGTACTAGGGATTTTGTCTATATCAAAAAAGACTCAAACACACTAGTTGGAGCAACCAAACCAAATGCAGTTTTCCTCCTTCCTTTTACTTGCAAACTTTGCTTTGACTATCTGTTTATTCTCCCCTTTTCTTTTTGGGTACTACCATTTTGAAAGATGATTCAGAGATTCACCACTGCTTTGACATCATCCACAGGAAGAGAAACGTCCCTGTTAATATACAAATAGAAACTAATGGGGATAGAAAAAAATAATCTTAAAACATAAGCCTCTTTTATCATTCCCCAGCAACTTTCTTCCAATGGAATGCGGCTCTTTAAGCAGTTTGTTATACTTTAAAGCTATTGGTGGTAATTTCACTCATTTATTTATATATATGTGGTAAAATGAGATTACTTCCAGATACAATAGCGCTTTACAATCATCAAGAGATCTGCATCTTTTATCCAGATTCATTTAAAATACATCATGCATATGATTACTCATAAGAAATAAACCGATGCAAAGACGTTTTTGTAGAGTGCCTAGAGCAGTGCAAAACCTTGCCTTGCCTTGGCCTCGCCAACTTTCCTTCTCCCAAAGATCCATGGAAGTTTTTTTACCCTGGGGACTAAGACCCCTAATGCCATAATGCTATTTTAAAAATGAAATAGCGATCATAAGAACAGTATGTGTAATACAATGGGGTAATACATTCCATATTTGTATACAATTCCTGCTTCGAGGTAATGCTATGAGATTCTTTGCCCTGCACAGTAACTAAATAACCACAAATGATCTTTCATGCATATGCAAATCTGTTCCTCTAAGCACCTTATTAATTATTTCAAAGATACTTGGAGGTCACCACTCACGGAAATTTCTATGCATGAAGCCTCATTAATACAAGACACCACACAGCGAGATGGGATAGATTTTTGTTGGCATTTAACAAGGGCAGAGAGAGTATAATCTGTAACGTTTACTTTTTTATTCTAATGACCAATGAAGTAGAGTCAGCTTCTATCCATAAGTCCTTTCTCTGAGCTGATACAGTAGGTTTGAACCATGGGGCTGCTGCCACAATTTTCTGAGCAGCTAATCCTGTCAATGCACCAGAGTTACTGTGCTTGGAGCTGTAGTTCTCCCATGCTGGCTGTTCTCAGCTGGAGTAGCACTGCCGGGCACTAGATTAGCAGCTAAGCACTAAGGAATTAAGAATTTTGTTCTTTGTCCCAAAATCTCAGCAGTGACATATTTTGTATAGGAATGCAGCAACGTAATGGCATTATCAAGGTGATACATCTTAGCTCATCAGATGGGACAGCCTTCTGAACACTTACTATCTTCTACATAATTAGGGTGCATAAGAGAAAAAAAAAAAAAAAAAAAAAAAAAAAGAGAGAGAGAGAGAGAAGCAAGGATAGAACCCCACAGAATACCTGAAAGCAATTACAAAATGCGCCTTCTGGCATATATGTGCTGGGAAGCAAGATATTAAACCTTGAAGAAGCACTTGAGAAGCACTATTTATGTGCAATCCCTAGATCCTTTCCAACTCAAGTTATCATACATATGTGATAACACTGATCTTGTCTGTCATAGTGACCCTTTGCTGTAGCAGCTGTTGTTTATTTTTATTCTGATGTGTGTGTGGTGCTTTCACCTCTAGATTGATCCAATAAAAGATATAAAAATCTTGCTATGTTGGTACATTCCCTTGATAAAAATTGGGAACAGTGAGTCAAATGTTAATGGAAACTGCAGGCTATGTTCATTATGTTATCTCTATTTTTCAAAAAAACTAGAATGAACACAACTAATTGCAAGTGCAAAAAATTTAAATAGGCTTAATTACAAAACTAAACCTTCTATATTTCTAGGGCAATGTGTTCACATATGCCTTGAAGAAATGGGCTAGATTTTAAGTAAATTAATTATTATATGAAAACAGAAAACTGAAATCAGTTTTACAATGTACAAACCCAGAATACTAGCATTTTCTGTTCAAGACACCATGAATACCACTCCAGCATTAGTTTGTAATGATTAAAAATATATGAATTAATACAAACTAAGATTTTGATCAGTCTGTGTCACCTGGTCACCTGCTACAACATAAAGCTCATTACAGTAAACATGACATTGCTTTGTATTCCTTTTACAAGCAGGCTCAAATCAAAATCCAACCTTTCAATAAAGCTCAGATCAAATATATTTTGCTTTGAGCCAAGCACTGTTAGAGATAACATGTATTAAACCAACGCTGCCACAATAAGAAAGAAAAGTAATTTCTTGGCAATGTCCCATGGTATTCATTCCTATCAAGAGGAAATAATTTTAGGCTTCACTGCGGTAATTAGAGCAGGCTGTGTCAAACACTGCTTTATCTTCCCCACATGTAAATACAAACTGCAAATTGTAGTTACAAAAACAAAGATTGTGAACTGTAGGTTGCAAAAATGCAATCTTATGCTATTCAGTAGGAGTGCCACGATAGGTAGAAAAGAAAATCACATGATACTGTTCTGAATGTTTCTTAATTGAATTCATTTGTGATGAAAGCTGCTGAATCCATAGCTATGAAGGAGGCTAAACTGATTTGTAGTCGAACAGTAAGAGCACAGGGACTGGCAACTCAAGTGTTCTTCTACACAGGTGTGGTGGAACTCAGCCTCCTGTCTTTCTCACATGACAAAAGGTAACTTTGTCATCAGTTCCTAACTCAAATAAAACCTAATTCTAGAAACAACGAAACCTCTTGCACACCAGAAAGTCGGGTTAAAGGTAACTACAGAAAGGAAGCAGTGAAGTTACAACAGCACCGATCAGGCTCTTCAGGCTGCAATGCAGTCTGAAAAATAATGCTTAGAAGTGCTCTTACTGATACAGAACTGATAACACAACAAAGAGAACTGACAGAGGTAGCAACCAATTTTAGGTTTAGATGCAATAATATTTTAAACTGCTGAGTGCTTAGAGATCGTGACTGAGAACCTCTGTAACACAAAGCATGTCAGCATAACATTATGTCAATGCTTCTTAGAGATCAGCAGGCTGGCTCTGGTGCAAGCAGGTATGCCTGAACAGCACCAAAAGCACTGTGCAGCGATGCTAGCATAGGTCCTAAAGTAGTATTTGCCTGGACAGTCCACATTAGTTTACCAGCAGTGTCAAAAAGCCAGTCCTACATGCTGTATTGATACAACTATATTTCTTTTCCTTCAGCATTACAATTCTCCTCTGACTGAAGAATCTCTGTACTACACTGCACTGGAGCGCAACTCACTGGCATAGGGCAGCATCAGGCAGTTTTCGAAGTAATATTAATACTAGCTGGATTATGGAGACAAAATGGTATAGCACCTGTATTATTCTTACTACTAGTACTACTACCACAGCTACCACTACGACAACTACTTTATTATATTATCTGGAAAACAGCTTTTTCATTTGGGGAGTTCTGAAATGTGAAAATTAGCAATACTATAGCATTTCCATGTTCAGCTATTTTAATACAAAGTATAACACATCTGAGACTAGATTGACAGCTGAACCCTATCTATAGTACAGATCTAGTACAGATTGACCACATGATGCTACAGTAATGGTGAAGGAAAGAGCACAGGGTAGAAAGTTCCTGTTAGGTTCTCCATTACAAGTTTTCTTACACAACACTAAAAAGAATGTTGTTTAGTACAACATCAGTGTGTACATGCAGTAGCAGAGCACACTGCATTTTAGGAGGGAGGGAAGTAAAATGAGATCTGGCAAGTAAACAGCACATAAACAGTCATTCTAGTGAAATGTGATTTGATGACCACCGATAGATCACTCCTGAAGTTATTAATAATAAATAATTTTAATGGTTCTTATTAGTGTACTTACAATATCCTTAAGGCATGTTCTCACTATGAGTAAATGCCACTGACAATTTTTCTCCCATGTAGTGATTTGAAAGTTACCTGTCAGCTATTCAGGTATCCAGGCAAAGATGTCATCTATGCAACTTCTAATATGTTGGAAAATGATTCTCTTAGCACTACATAGAACTTGTTGCAAATATACATATATGTAAGAAAATATAGCAACAGGAAAAATAAATTCTAATATACTTCTTCAAAGTAAAATTTTTGAGAGTTTTTCAGGAATCAATTCTCAAAACACATCTTCCAGATTCATTGTCTTTGTTTTACTTATGCCAAACATTGTTTCCTATTCAGTTAAAACAGATTATCTATCACCTTTTCAGAGTCATCTACATTTTGTTCAGTGCAGTGACAATTAGTAGCAATAACTTCATCAACAGGAAGGCTATTTGAAATTCCTATTGCAGTCTTTTTTTTATTAGCTCTTGATGACAGACCAAGAAAATTAACATCTTATTTCACTCAAAAGTAGGGATGTGCAGGTCAAGGATTTTTTTTTTTTTTTTTTTTTTTTTTAAACCAGTAGTGTAATGCTATCCTCTGTTAGCACTTCACAATTATAAAATTAATATAAAAAAAAAAAAAACTGCATTTTCTTTTAAAAGCAATGCCCTTTGAAATCCAGTTAATATTCCAGTTCACATGCTCAGCAAGAACCACTTCAATATTCATGTATTTCCTCCATGAAATGAAACAGTTCCTTTGGAAAGGTGTAACTCCATAGGTATACTCAAAATTAATTGGCTCAAAAAAAAAAGGGAAATCAAAATCACATTTTATTATTATTTTTTTTTTTAAAGAAAACCCACTAAGACATACCTACACAAGGGAGGGAGTAGCCAAGCTCCAGGTCATGGATGAACTGACGGTCATTCAACATAGTCACACAGTACAAATGGAAACAGTCTAGGCAAATGACATGGCGATGCATGCACTGGAACACAAGCACAGGACTCCTGTTAAAAACAAAACAGTGAAAATGATGAATCAGTATTTTACCGTGTATACTGTGGACCAAATTCCACAAAAATCCGCAACATTAAACTTTGAATTTTGTAATAATTTTTCCTTAGTAGTAGATAAGACTAGTGTCTACATAAAGCCAGAATTTAGCCTGGCATACTGCAGCACTTCTAAAAAGAGATGGTTTCTAACATGAAACAATTGTAAGGTACAGGAAACAAGTTTTTACTGAAACTTGAAACTGGAACTGTTTACTGTACTGAAAACTGGAACCTAAACCAAGGAAAATATGTTAGGAACAGAAATCCTTTGTATGAGGTAAGAACATATATGGTAAAACATCAAATAGAAGCTAGGTGGGATTAGACAGAAATGTGACCAGCTAGGAAACGTAAACAGGCCTTTGTGAAGACCACCCTGTGTCTTCAGCCTCTCAAACCAGCAGCTGGAACTGTACAGAGAGAGCACTCCCTTACTGAAAATGAGCAAAATAATTCAGCTCCTGGAGAGAAGTATGGGATTCAATTGGGAACAAGATGTCTAAATTTCAGTGCTATATATAAGCACCTATCTGCATGCTAAATGAGAAATTCCCACTATAGTAAATGCACTCACTGGAGCCTGGAGCTGATCAGCCTCCAGCTATCTGCTTTGAGCTGAGCTGAATCACCCACTTGGCTCTGTTGTCTGATGAAAAATCCACTGATGATAATGGGAGCAAACACCCACCACATATGCAGATGCCTACATGGAAACAACTAAATATGGCTATCCCAAGCTTGACAGGATACTGCTTGCGGAAATGCAGAGGAAGAACACTTGGGACAAGTGAGGAAAAACAGTTTTACTCTGGAGCTGGCCTGTACCCTGAACCCCCCCCCGCAGTGGCCTCAGCAAGGAGGGGCAGCGGCTCATAAAATCCTTCTCAGAATGAGTATATAGTTAGCAATATAGTAAATATTACATACAGAAAATAGTGAAAAGCCTATGGTTTGCTATATGTTAACTTCAGCTAACTGTGGATAAACTAACTGTCAATTCCAAAGTTGGAAGGCCAGGCTAGATGAGGCTTTGGGGAACCTGATTTAGTGGGAGGTGTCCCTGACCATGGCAGGGGGTTGGAACTGGATGGTGTTTAAAGTCCCTTCCAACCCAAACGATTCTGTGATTCTATGATTCTGTGAAAGTAATGACTATGACCTCTTTGACAAAGTCACGTGCTCGATGCTTGCCTATCCCTTTTTTGAGGAGTACTACCAACCTCAAGCATCAAAGATGGAAAAATAGAGATGCATTAAGCTGAAAAGAGTGGTGATATTCCCATCCAAATGCTGATTTTTTTTTTTTTTTTTCCCTGTGGCAAAAATGGGTAAAATGAGTTAAATCAGAGAATCACAGAATCATCTAGTAGGCTGGAAGATCATCTAGTCCAACCTCTGACCTAACACTAACAAGTCCTCCACTAAACCATACCACTAAACTCTTCATCTAAACGTCTTTTTTTTTTTTTTTTTTTTTTTTTTTTTTCAGCAACTAGGAGGAAAGAGAATTATATAGAAACATAAAATCCAGAATTCTCACATATTCAACATACTCTGGGAGACAGGTATTAAAATACATCAAATTCAGCAGAACTTGTGATAAAATCATTTGAGTTAGCAATACCGTTACAGCTTCTGTAAATCCTGCTAGAAGATGCTTTGAAAAACCATTGAAACACTAAATCACCAAGCCTTCAATGTGGGAATACAACCACAAAATGTAATCAATAATAATTTCAGATACTGTATATACGCATTTAATCTTCCATGAAAATATGCTTTAGAGTTGCACGTAGTATAGAATTCATGGCAGTGTGTGTTGGTATCTCTAAAAATATAATCTCTATGTTTTAAGGATTTTGTTGAATAAAGAAGCTTAAAAACTGAATTAAATAAAACCTCCCCATTACTAATCCTTATTAGTTGCCCACTTGCTGTTCTGAATGTAACAAATAATAATTTTAAAGACAGCTGTAAGGCAAATGAGAAGTTGATCTGTATCATTTTAGCTCTGAATGGTCCCAAAATCATTAAAGAAAGACCTGGAGGAGCAGTTATTTTGTCCTTACTGTGCAGAAGTCCCCATGGCTCACCAGTCAATGTAATCTTAAGAAAAACAACTCAAAGATTTCTTCCAAAAACAATCAAACTTGCTTATAGCTTTAAAGGATCTCTCTCCTTTAGGGTTAATTGCTCATTTTTATTGCTGTGCTATCTATCTTTTTAGCTTCACTGGAAGCTCCTTGGATCTAAAGTTGTACTTCTCTGACCTTCAATTTGAAGACAAAATATAACTTTTGTGTGAGGAGCAATTCAGTGGTTGAGTATTGTTGAAAAAACAGGCCAGAAATGAAAATGGTGTTATTAACACTTCCTCCTGAGCTTGTAGGAAACTAAGTCTAATAGCATTCCATTATGCAAATGAGCTACCACTATTAGTTACTAACATAAATTATTTTGTGATATCAATTTTGCTTCTTAATGTATTACAATTGTTTGAAATCAAACCATATTCTCCACAAGGAACACAGCCATATAGGTACACATTTAAACTGTATCTTTAGGAAAAACATTAACTTTAAATTGTGCTATATTTGAACATTATCAGACTTGCAAGCAATGCATATAAACTACATGTAAGTCTGAGTTCTGCCTGTATCATGAAACACAACCTTAGCTTTCACAACTAAGTCTGTTAATTTTGCAGCCCATGGTATCTGTGTCATAAGGCTTTCAGAAATGTAATCTGTATGCAATGCAAATTTATCCAAATTAATTTGGCATTAGAACAGTCACTACATTTCAACATTTGCAGATTTTGTTTCAAAAGAAAGCACTTTTAGTTAAAAAGAGATATAAACTTTTGTTCCTGAGATCAGTGAAGACCAAAATGTAGAGATTATGTTCATTACACTTGGGTGGAGCTAGTAAATACTCATTCAGGATAACCCCAAGAGTTATTAATAGAAGCCTTGCTTGAACCAAACACAATGTATTTTAGAAAGGAATATTATGAAATTAAAAAAAAATAAAATATTGCTAGATAGTGTAACAAGGGCCGTTGCTCAATCTAACATAACAGCCTAGTAATGTAAATCTGATGTATATTTTAAAAGGTATTTCATAGGTTCCATTTACATAATGTGTTTGGCTGAATTAGAGGCTTCATGAGAATAATATATAAGAAAAATGTTTCTCACAGCAAGGGATAAATTGGTCTTTTTTGTTCGCCAATTAGGAATGTAACCACTTTTAAAAATTGAAAATCCACCATTACAATGCATCACAGAAAATTTCCATAATAAGTCACTTGCTCCTGTGCTCTGATTCCTTTTCATTAGAATTTTATCAGCATGAATTTACTTAAATGAAAAAGAAAAGAGAATCTAAATGTTTCTGCTTCATGTTATTACTGTCAGATAACCATGGCACAACAACAGCACGGATGGAAATGCTGTCTGGTCTCCACGGTCTTTCCTCTTTCTCCTAACTGAGAAGCAGAAAAGCACAGATAATTCTCAGATACACTTAGAACAGTGCACTGGCTAAATAAAGATATGAAGACTTGATCTTGTTTAGATAAGGATCCCACTGGGAAATAAATTGTTCTAGTATATCCCCAAATCTCATGACTCTTATTAATGTATTGAGAGTGAGTCCAGTGGCTATGAACATGAGGGGCTACTTAGCATCAGGAATTATTTGCATTATATGGCAGTGGATTAACTGACGCATCTTTCAGTGCCTACCTAAGAACAACTTGGTAGGCATTTGTCCCTCTCTTGGTCTTTACCTTTCAGATTTTGAAGAAAAAAAGCTTGAATGACTAAAGGTTAAACAGCATACCACATACATCAGTCCATTATTTTTCAGAAAATGTGAGTAGCCGCAGTATGAAGCACTTTGGAGTGAGAACTATAGCTAAGCCTGTACAAATCTGTGAAAAACATGTCAGACAAATCTGTGAAACCCCCTCGAGGTCATTTCTAGGTGACAGTTGGATTTTTCTCACCTCAATCTCAAAATCTTAATCAAATAATAATCAAAAACCTTAGCAGATGTCTATTAGACTGCCTTGTTGGGATTACAGTCAGTGAAGCAAAAGTAGCCATTTGGGATTCATTTCTGTGCAGCAAATAAATCTGAATGCACACAGCTATATCACAGCCTTTAACCCCACCTTTGAGTGCTATATTTATCATAACACACTTGTGCATTTCTAATACATTTTTTCATGTTGGCAATCTTCCTGTACTTCAAAAAGCTTTCTATATAAGTACCATGAAATCATTTTCATTTATAAATGAATCTCTTTGCTATTCCAAAATGAATCTTTGTTAACTTACAGGTCAGATCAATAAGCACCATTCAAGAAAAGATGAATCACTGAATAAAATGTGTAAAAAGTGAAATTATAGGAAATGCAAACTTAGGCTACGTAGACACTACAGGCACTCTCATACTTCATAAACAATCGAAGTAATTAAACAGAAATACTGTCCCTGAGTAGCACTCAATCAGTTTTGTCTCTACCTTGTAACAGACCAAAATTACAATGCCTAAAGAAGCCGCTCCATTCATCCATCACGTGTGTAGGAAGAGTATAGTCTTCTAATTCATACAAAGCTGGTGCCACATCTGGTTTTCCTTTCTATTGCGTAGAGTCCACTGTCCTATTTAAGACTACTGAGAGAATTGCTTCCTGTTTATCATGCTTTACATGCATGGTTTTCTTACCATGAAAAATACTTCCATTTCCAGTTAGACTAGATCATTAAATTCGACTAGAAACATGCTACTATTTATATGAAATATAAATAAAGAAAATATAGAAAATTACCACAGTGATTTCTGTTTTAGAATGGAGGAAGTTTGCAGGGAAAAACAGCAACCAATTCTGCCTTTTAATGAGAAATATGCTATTATAGACTGACCAAAGTGTATATGCTATATACAGACTGACCTTGCAACTGCAGAGAGCAACCTGTAAGTAACAATGCAGACTCCTAAATACTTAGACAAAGGGTAGGTATTTGAAATGGGTATCATGACCTCACAAGAGAAAAGAATCAATGATAAAGAATACCACAGAGAAGAACCCATCTTTTGTAGACTTTTAGGAACGCAAAAATATACATCCCCATTTTTCCCCTCCTGGTTGATGAAAAATAAATCTTTACACAGACTGTGTCAATTAAACAAAACAGAATATTTAAATATGGTATTCTCAAAAAGCTAACATATTAAATCCATTAAAACAATAAAAATATTCTGGTTTTGTGTCTTTGATCGCTTGCCACACAACACATCAAAGGTCGTAAAGTGAAGGTTACAAACAGCATGAGACATCACTGCACGAGCTTAGATTTTCTGGCTGTGCTTCCGTATAAAAATGTATTCTGACCCACAGCTGTTAACTTAAAGGGGCAGTGGCAAGTGAAATCTGACCTACTTTCTCCTTTCTTATGTTATTTTCTCCTAAAATGTGCTTTCATGTTTCTTATTTCTGTTGGAAAGCAGTGCCAAACAGCCATAACCCAGGAACAGTCTGAGAGTAATAAACCAGAACACGGGAGGACAGGCATGCTAACAATTAGCACACATGAAGGCAAGTGTTCCTTTCAGCAGTGCTTCTGTTAACTCTGTTGTTAAATTTCTTCTCATACTATGGAAGTGACACGCATTATTGCCTGTAAAATCTCCACCACTGTGCCTGGAAACAGCATCTGCCACCCGATGACACAGGCAAGGGAAGTGTTACATGCACTGGCATACTTATATTAGTGCCCTGCATTATATAGAGCTGTGCCTCCTTGCTCAGACACCCCCTGTCTGAACTCCATGTTGAGACAAAGAACAGACACTGATTAGTCTGCAGAAGAAACTTTTCCTGTTATCTATCAGCCTAGTTGTCTATAGAGCTCCGTGCACAGCAAATAACTGGTAAATAAGTCATGCTTTGAAAGGAGATCAGTAGAACCTGTTTATTTTCCTTCATCTGTACTTTTAAAACCTTATTAATGCACGGCTGGGGAGAAGAGGAAAAGACCTCAGTAAAGGAAGCCAAAGATGACAAACGTGACCCATGGAGGCAGCTCATAGCCTGCCCTAACCCAAACCCTGAGGCCTGTTGACAGTGGGACTATGAGAACAACCCCAGTACCAGGACATTTTAAGTGTGCTTTCTGCAGAGCATGGAGGGCTTTGCATGATTCTGCAGAGCTCGGGAGCCCTTGGGCATTGGCTCTACTCCACCCAACAAGCCCCTGGCAGTTCAAGGACTGCCCTGGCATCAGGCTCACTCTGGTTTTTAACACATACTGCAACTGCACTTAGTAGAACACCAGAAATAAGACCAAAGTCATCAGTAGGAACACAGTGGGAATGGCAGAGAACCATCCTTATGTGTTAGCTCACAAAGTCTGCAGCCTGCAGAGCACCAACGTACTGTGAACTGATTCCTCCATACTCTTTTGCATCTTTTCCACCTCCTACAACCTATGTTACTTGTAGCCTTACCTTTTGCTAACAAAGAGAGGCAGATGCTTTGTTCACCCTCCCCAGATTTCAGCAGGATTACAGCAAAGGAAAAACTGTACATTTCAGGCAATCCACATGCTCCCTTTTGCTCAAAGAGCCTCCCTTTCACAGGCTCTTGACTTTGTGAATACAGACATTCAACTTGGACAGACTAGACACATATAGCCAGATATTAGCCTGGTTTGGTTTTCAGAAAAAAAATAAAATTAAAGCAAACAAGGAAACAGGGTAACTGATGAGATTGGGAGTATGAAGGGATATCACAATAAGAGGAGGAAGGAAGGGCTAACTCTGCCTATGCAAGCAGCACCATGCAATTCTCCACAAATTAAAGACGAATAAATGAAATGCTCAGAATAACTCTGTGCCCCACTGGCCTCTTATTTCTCTGACTGGTTTCTGAGGATCCCATCGATTTCTTCCAGTGATTTAAACCTTATTTAGTCCTACTCCCTACATCTATGCTACTAAAATAAACAGTGTCAGCAAATGTTTTTATGCTACTGGAATGCAATCTTCTGTGATGTTAAATTGTTGGAGGGGACCCTGGCATGGCTTTAGGCTTGCAAAATAGCAATGTCCCAAACAGTTCCTGGGCTTAGTTCAGGAGTTAGCATGTACTATCTCCAATAGGCAGCAGCAATCTGCATGTGGAGAGTTTAATAGTACAGATTTTTGGCAGAAGCTTATTCTGGGACTCTGCTCTTAATATCAGAGCTTACTGAATTATTCTGTTTTCTTGTTCTTCAGCTCACACCTCCATTCCCCAGACTAAACCTTTGGAGACAGCCTGTGAAAATTATGTTTTCTGTAAATACATAGAATTAAAGTTTCCTAACATTCGAAGCAAAACAGAATTATGACCCCCTTTTGCCTTCTTGTGGATGTTGAAATCCCTATAAAGACACAGGAGGAAAAGAATACTGGATATCATCTTGGGGGATGCTGTCATATGCATAATCCTTTTCGATCCCTTGGACTCCAGAAGGGACTAAGACTGTTGTATACAGCATATTTCCACTGTGAAAATTTCAGTTATTCCTTCCCAGTTAACTTTGAAAATAAACCATGGTATGCTAACTTTGAGACTGTGCCTTCTTAACATGTATAGAAGAAAAGATGACTGAAAAACAAGGTAAGGTAGAGAATGGGGGAAGGCGAGAGAGGAAAGAAATACGTAACATGAAGCAGGAGACAGAAGTTCCAAATTAAGTGCATTTGCTCCAAGAGAATTATCTTTCACCAAGTTAACATCATGTTTTATGTTTTTTTTTTTTTCATCTTTCTTTTCAAATATGAATATTCAATTTAAATGTTCATCCAAACAATAACTTGAGGGTGCTTCCCAATAAATGAGTCTTCAGTCTCAACCAAATATATGATTATTATCTTATAAACAAAAACACCCTGAAGTTACTGTTTTAGTAGAGAGATTTCTTTATAGAAAGCCATTTTTTCAACTTCTTGATATCATTATATTTTACAGATAATATTTTACCCTTTCCTCCTCAAGGCAAATATCTTTGCATAAGTGTCAAGGTGCAGTTACCTGAGAACACCTTCTGCATCAGCACCTCTATTCAAAGGGAAGAAGAATGAGCCTTGGGCTAGCAAATCTCATTGAACATATTCTGACTTGGTAGATTGTAAGTGTGGAAAACAGTTAATTTCCTTTAATAGTCTGAAGAAAATAGTTTGCAACATCCACCAGAACATTTTACTAGCAGTGAGAATGGCTTGTTTATGTCATTCTTATGTTGTGTTTTTTTGTTTGTTTGTTTGTTTTCATTTTTTACAACCACCTGCAAAATAATATTCATACTGTGATTTTTTACTGGGAGGGGAGGGTAAGGGAGAGGAGGAGTGAAGAGGAGTGGAGGGAGAAGAAGAAGAAAAAAAAAAAGAAATTAAGCAGTAAAAATGGACAAGTTATTACAAAGTTTGGGAAGTATCAGTTCTCCATTTGTAATTGGGCCAATATTCAGGAACAGTTTGCAGAAAATTCTAAAGATTTATTGAAAAATATTCTGGCAATTCTCCAAATAATTTTATGTGTCTCTTTCCTGTTTAATCTCAGCATACATTTTCATTAGTTTTGTATTGTTTATTTGGAGGCTGACTCTTAGTGCCTGTTTTTTTTCAAGGAATTACAGGAACACTCAGAAATAATCTTCCCCCATTCGTTCATCTGATCTAATAATCTGTGTAAGACTTAGAAACTCTGATATTCTGCAAAATAATGACTTTTCATTTCCATAGAACCAATAGTATCCTAGGCTGCATCAAATGCATGGCCAGCAGGTTGAGGGAAGTGATTGTCCCCCCTCTGCTCTGCTCTCATGAGACCCCACCAGGAGCACTGTGTTCAGCTCTGGGGCCACCAGCATGGGAAAGACATGGAAGTATTAGAATAAGTCCAGAGGAGTGCCATGATCAAGGGGCTGGAGCACTTCTCCTATGAAGACAGGCTAAGAGGGCTGGGATTTTTCAGCCTGGAGAAGAGAAGGCTCCAGGAAGACTGTATAGAGGCCTTCCAGAGACTAAGGGGGGCCTACAGGAAAGCCAGGGAGGGTCTCTTTGTCAGGGATTGTAGGAATAGGACAAGGAGTAATGGCTTTAAACTGAAAGAGGGTAGGTTTAGAATAGATATTAGGAAGAAATTCTTTACTGTGAGGGTGGTGAGGCACTGGAACAGGTTGACCAGAGAAGCTGTGGAAGCCCCATCCCTGGAAGTGCTCAAGGCCAGGTTGGATGGGGCTTGGGCAACCTGGTCTGGTGGGAGGTGTTCCTGACTATGGCAGGTGGGTTGGAACTGCATGGTGTTTAAGGTCCCTTCCAACCGAAACCATTCTGTGATTCTATGATTCAGTTCTAGATCCTGATGCCCAACTGATGCACAGAGTACAAAGACAATAAAATATTGGCATGTGTAAAATATATCTATCTGCTAAATGTACTGAGTACTGTAGGAATGGAAGCAAAAGTATTCACAATATTGTTTTAGAATACCATCTCTGAAAACCCTATGGAAGCTGTTTGTGATGCTAAAATGGAGTGCATTCTGAAAAGAAGATATATTGCAAGGAAAAGAAAATGTGATAGCCACTTTCTCTGTTCTTCAGGTAGACCTAATTTTTATTTAATGAAATAGTGATATCGTATTCATATATGTCCCAGAACTTCCTGGAAAATGACTGTGCATGAAAGGACATATATCTTGGGAACACTCATTAATACTTCATTTTTGCACGCCTTTTCTTTGTTTTCATGAGGCAGTTTACTTCTCAGCTCACACTGAGCTAGCTATTGTGGACTGACAAACGGGGAAGGAAGGAAATATGGACTTCCGACCTGACCCTTTCCTTGTCCTGATTCAAGCATTTGCTCAAAGAGGATGCAGCAAGCAAGCTCTGAAGCTTCCTCAGTGTGGATATAACAGCTATAATTGTCAACACTAATTAATAGTTTTGACTTCTCATATTTATCTACAGCTTTCCCAGCACACATAGAACATTCCCACTGAGGCTATTGAAATTCACTCTTCAGGTATATTATTTCTGTGTGTAAAAGCAATTAACCAGGCCTCAGGAAATAAGACAGGTTACAGGTAGGAACCTGGTCTGTATCCCAGTAATTTCTAAGAAAAAACTAAGACAAATATATTTATAAATCTTCATAAATATTATCAGACACTCATTAAGCTAAGTTTTCCTCCACCTTCTATTTGCTTTTGACAGATCCGTCAACACATGATACTTACTACATAACCAAACTAGGGTTTGGATTAAAGTTTAGCTAACTGGAAAAAATAGTAGGAGTAAGAAGGAGTTGCTCAGGAGTTTTGGGAACTGGTAAGGCCAGTCAATCTCACTGCTATGCTCTGACTGACCTGATCTAGAGTTCAGATTCCAAGAGAGCAAAAATTCGTCAGCCAAGTTAAAGCTGAAAGTGCAGTATGGTGCTGTTTTTAAGACGCTTATGCTACAAACTATGCCAAGCAGTTACATCTTCAGCTGCACAGGTACCAAAGCTGACTCTGCCTCATTCCACCTTTGTGGCAACTTCATAATACCCTGGCAGACTGGGAAGGAAAAGGGAAAAAGGAATCAAAACAAATAGACTCCCTGAAATGACAGCCACAGCTAGGAAAACTAGCAATACTCATCAATCCAAGAATACGAAGAATTCATAACTCTTCCTGAAACTGCCAAAACTGTGAGCATGACTGATCCCCAAAAGAAGGTTCCGGCAAATTCTTATGAAAATTGGTTCACACATTCCCAATTATATGATGTATCAATTATGTTTCCTATTCTTTCTTATATTATCTATCCTCATGGTGATCTGTTCACTCGTGTGATTTGTCAGGTTTGCCTTCTTCTAAACAACAGTTATTAAAGAGAGCAGCCCTTGAACCCTAGCCTGCATTATTAAAGTGTGAGATGATGACATTTCCTTGTCTTATGGCATCAGAAAATCTGCAGCCTGCTACTGCTTCAAATCACCATGCTGTATGTGATCATCTGTGTGCTGAAGCAGCACAGGTTTTATAAATAGTGCCTACACAGGGTTTCAGTGTACTTGGGCAAAGGACCTTTTATTTGAGAGCTGGCCTCACTACAGACAGCCTTGTTACAAGGGTGAAGTTTATCAGATTAGAAGCAACACTGTTAGTATTCAGGACACATTTCCAAGTGCACATGACATGTCAGCTGCTTACATATCTTCCAATTCTGCTTCACATATTCCTTTTAAAGTTAAACATGAAGTGACAGAAGTGCAGAAATATCTGTGTCCTGCACTCTGTGAACACAACAGCTCAAAAAAAACACCTTGAAGTGTCAGCTGACAACAGCAAAAAAAAAATCCCTGACCTCTGCTGAAGCACTCTGATTTTCCTAACATCAACGACTTAGAGAGGACTGAAAATACATAATAATGAACTCTACAATTAAATATATATAAAGAAAGCATGAGGAATCTAGTTTGTATGCCCCCAGATGCACTCTCAGTCTTCAGTCCTCTTCCTGTATCTATACAACTACCTATTCTACTTTACAAAGGCATCCCACAGAGATCTAAAAATAGGGCTAGTTAGTTGTTTACTTCATGTACTTGTAGCTATTTTCTTTTAAAACATATTTTCCTGCATCTTCCTTTGGCAGATACAGTGCCTTGAGGAGATAGTTCTTCCATCATTTAAATAAACAGAGCACTTTCTGCAGCATTACCTTTTCCTCCAAAATTAATTCCCTACTACTTTGTTCTCTTTCTGTCCTTAAGATTCCTCCTTTGACATCTCTCTTACTTCTACCCCCAGGTGTTGCCAAATTAAGACCAACTTGTTCACCCTGGGTTCCTGTGGGGACAAATTTTGTTGAATTTAGTTCAACAAAAGAGGATGACCCTCCCATGAAACATTTTTCCTATTAATCTGATCCTGCATTCTGCATTTATAGACTACAGTTTCTAGAAATACAAGGGAAATAGGTATAGATTCATTTATCACAGAATCACAGAATCACAGAATTTCTAGGTTGGAAGAGACCTCAAGATCATCGAGTCCAACCTCTGACCTAACACTAACAGTCCCCACTAAACCATATCCCTAAGCTCTACATCTAAAATTTATGCTAATTTATGCTAAACACAACACATTTCACATTTCCAACAGTCTTCTTCATAGCATTATTAACATTTATTTTACATTAAATTAAGTACCAAGAAACTTTTGAGCTTTTAATATCCAATGTTTGAGAAGTTATATGGTGAAATAAGACCTGCAATTTAACTAATAGTTGGATGATGGGACTGGTCTAAACAATGGTTTAAATACATGCTTTTAAAGGGGGAAAAAAAAAAGTTGCAGCTTTTTAAAAGCCACACATGCCACCACATGACCTTAACATCTTGCACATGCAGTGAATTTCATAGCATACATTCATTGTGTACCTTGAAAGGTGAAGAGTTTCAGCAACCTTGTCAAGATGCTTAACTGTACTCAAAGGATAAGGCCTCATTTTAATCTTGCTTAGTTCTGCATTAATCAGAACTGGCTACACTGAGGACAGTAAAACTGGTCAGCTGTGAAACCAGTGGGAGATCAATATTTTGTGGCAAACTCTTTTGTGAGTGCTTCTCAGATAATGGGTCATGATGGCTAGAGAGGTCACAAAGAATCAGAAAACTGCAGCAAAAATGTCACCTCAATTATAAGGCAAACAAAATAAAATTAATGTAACACTTTTAAGGAGGCCAAAACCTTCATATTCAGGTGAGCCAGCATTAAGTCCTTGCTGCAATGAAAGCTAATAATATCTTTGGCTGCATTAGAAGGAGTATCACTAGCATGTTGAGGGAGATGATCCTTTCCCTTTATTCAGCACAAGTGAGGCCATGCCTGGAGTGCTGTGTCCAGTTCCGGGCTCTCCAGTACAAGAGAGACACGGCCATACTGGAGAGAGTCCTGTTAAGGGCCTGGAATATGATGAAGGGACTGGAGCCCTCTCCCATGAGGGAAGACTGAGAGAGCTGGGGCTTTTCAGCCTAGATAAGAGAAAGCTCAGAGGGAATCTTATCAGTTGATACCTGAAGGGAGGATGTTGACATGGAGCCAGGCCCGCTTCAGTGGTGACCAGTGCCAGGATGAGAGGCAATGGGTGAAAAAAGAAGCACAGGAGCTTCCATCTGAATATAAGGAGAAACCTTTTATTACTGTCTGGGTAACGGAGCACTGGCATAGGTTATCCAGAGATGTTGTGCAGTCTCCCACCTTGGAGAACTTCAAAAACCACCTGAACGTGGTCCTGGTCAACCTGCTCTAGGTGGCCCCACTTGAGCAGGGAAGCTTGGACCAGATGATGTCCAGAGGTCCCCTCCAATCTCAAGCAAACTATGACTCTGTGAATGAGATATTAGTATTTAATAGAAAAAGTAAACAAGAAAATCTAAAAACTACTGTATTTCATAAATGGAATGCAGGGTTGTATCATTCAGTCTATAAAAGGCAACTAACACTAGCTAACTAACTAAATACAAATTGACAGAACAATGTGCATGAGCAGTTCTGAGCAATGTATTTTTAAGCAGAAAAAAAAGTTATGGGAGACATTTATTTTATTTTGTTCATGTTGAGGGTCATATATATTAACTTCAGCAAGCACAGTATCCTTTCTCTCCCATGAGAAACAAAACTGCTTGCAGGGCTCCTCTGTACCCTTGTTTAATCTGTGACACTGCAATTGGAATTTGTCACTCTAGGAGCTACATCTGATGTTACAGCCTGAAGCAGAGCTAAACCAAAATAAACAATCTGCTCCATTCTGCTTAGACTAATACGACAGTGATGTAAACCCCAGCACAGCAGAAAATGCATAAATGGGTTGCCACACAGCACATGCACACATAAAAAGAGAAACGAAGCTCAGAAGTTCTATTACTAATACACTTTGGGTGAAAGAAGCCTTGCTTGGGCTTTCGTATTGCTATGCGACAGTCTTTTTTTTTTTTTTTTTTTTTTTTTAGCTTTAATGCGGAAATGTGCCTGTTATTTCAAATTAGCCTAAGAATTTTGTGCTGCACTGAGATAATATCATTTAAAAATTAAAAAAAAAAAAAAACAGTCAAGTGTTTGCTGCACCACTACTTGTGCAAAGTTATTAACTGGGAGAGCTGAACAGGATTATTTTACCATAAGCATCCCACAGTGACACAACTGTGCAAATATTTGTCCCAATAACTTCTGTTTGAATACAGTATTCATCCCTCCCTCTCTGTCGCTTTCTCTCTCTGGTTTTTGATTTAGGGTCTCTGGAGCTTTGCCAATGCCAGGCTGTTCGTTCCAGTTGCATATACAGGCTCAGTTATGCAAATAGTCACGTTGAAGTCCTAATCTGGTTATTCCTTCTACTTGGGATCACTTGATCAGAATGATGATGGGGAAAAAGTGCTGTACATAATTCTGTTAAATTCATCAGCTGAAATGGCCGACGTTAAATCTAGTCTTACATGCATTTATTTTTCCTTTTCGCTCTCCCCCAAGCCCTGCAAGGGCAACCGGATGAGCAAGTCACATTTTCTGTAAAGATACAAAGAGGTTATCTTGTTCAAATAATTTTATTTCAGGAAAAAAAAAAAGAAAAAAAAAAAGAAAAAAGAAAAAAGAAAAAAAAAAAAGAGGATGGAGTGAAAAGGAATGCAACAAGGTCACTTCAATAACATAACAGAATGTTTTCTCCTAACTGCCTTATTATTTATATATTTTCAAATTCAAAGATGTATTTTCACATAAAGCATTTTTATATAAAAGGACAGAAAAAAAAAACACTATCAACAACAACAAAAAAATATGTGAATAAGACAGGTCATGAAAGTTAAGGGCCTAAGAGCAAACAACCTCTCCCCATGTCAGGCACAATTTATTTGGCCCCAGTGCAAGCTTTCCCAAATCGCCCTGCTCGTGACCTCAGCCTGCATCTGTACAATCCTTTCTCGAAAGGAGGCAAGGTTATCTGGTCTGGGTGAGAGCTCAGGTTCTGTGTCTCCTCTCATCAGAGGTCCCTACAACAGCTAAAAATTAAAATGAATCCTAGCAAAGACACTTAAAAAGCAGCGGCTGCCTGTCTGCATTTTGCAGGGAAGCAGCAGGCTTTTTACAAACAGGCTGCTCTGCCTTCTTGCTCCTGTCTTGCTGACAGCCCAAGCTGCGAACGGCTTGCTTTCCCTGTTTCTGCAGAGCGTGTGTTGGACACTGGCAAGGCAGGACTCAGCCCTTGCTCATTACTTTTGACTGCACTACAGTATCACAGCATTGCAGTATTAGCAAGTCCGGAATTCGCCTTGATTTTTCAAAGTCATCCTTTAAACAGCAGCTTCTTTTTCCCCACCACATCCTACCAATAAATGCATCACTGTCTGCATGTGCTTGTTTCTATTCCCAAGCTGAATCTCAGACTGGATCTGGGTATTTCCCAAAGCCTCCCTTCCCCCTCCAGCCAGGCTGTAGACAACTGAAATACTCAGATCTACCCCTAGATGGGGATACTGTCCATGAGTCGCTGCATTGATATTACAATTTCAATTCTCTGAGGACAAGAAGCTGAAATTAAATACTATTTATTAATCTCCAGTCCATTTATTAACCCCCTCATCCTTTATACACACTTCTCTGGCTTTGGCTGGCACATGCCAGCAATCATACCCAAACCTTTAACTCTTTCTCATCCCCTTTCTATCCCACAATAAGGGCTATTTTCAAATTACATACATCAGGACAGAAAAAGGATGAGCTAAACAATGCTCAGAGAAAACTACAGATGCTTGCTAGGTTAGCAGCAGCCAGCAACTGATGTGCTGACAATTCTGTCATGAGGTGCTATACTGAGATCCTTTGGTAAGATATAATCATATCAAGAACATCTTGGGGATGTACACATTCATTTTTGTGGCTAACTCGTATTATACACAAATATCTTTCATGTTCACTGCCATGCCAGTTACCTCCTTCTTATTATTTCCTGTTTTCAGTTTCACATCTTTCTTTTCTGGTTGTAACTGATGACCACTGTAATCAAGAGCCAAAGTAAATCCCTGAAGAATCTATTCAATATCCATAAATAAATAAATAAATAAATAAATCATGAATTCTTCATGATTTTTGCAAGATACCCAGAGTGATTTCACATAGCAGAAAGGACAATGATAATACAAACAGATCAAACAAATTTGCCTATTTACAGGTCCCTTTCCACTCGCTTGCTTCGGGAACCTCTTCCTTGTCCTTGTTGGCTTGCACCTCTTACAGTCATTGCCACTTGCCCTGAGATTGCAACTCACTGTCATGTGGGTCAGAAATATCTTATATCCACTATGCACAAACGTAAATGGACAAAGACAGGAAGCAGAGAACTCAGTCCTCTGTGATTACTGCTATCTGCCAAGCTGACTATCATGTGATTTCACTCTAACTTGGAGCCAGAGAGATTCTGCTGTTTGCTCCCTAGATCTACTTCTAGAAAGTTTGTATGTTCACCTCCACGTAAAAGAAATTTATAGAAGAGTTGTCAGTGCTACTGTATGAAAAGATGAAATAATTCCACACTAAGTTTAAAACAGGAAAGAAAAAAAAATAAAAAGGAATAAAGAACACACATAGTGGAACAAAGCAGACAGTCAAACACAAGTAGACAGAATAATTATAGATGTCTGAATAAGACTCCAGATGGCATTTTGGGCATCACAGTTAATAAGCAGGCTGTTTCAGGGGACCAGCGTGTTAGCACATTATTGCAACAACTGGAAACCAGCAGCTGAAGCATGTCTATCTGATTATCCAGGGAGCAGGCTACACAAAGCAGCCAAATGCGAGAAAAATACAGCGTCTGGATGCTTACTGGTATGGCAGGTTCAGGGATCCATTTTTCTTAATAACAGCAAAGACATGCTTAGAAGAAACTACCATAGCCATAACTAACAGTCACTTCATCAGGAATTGCTCTTAGCCCAGTTACTCAGGCCTAAAGTTTGGGCATTTAGAAGAGGTACCATTTACGCATTAATTATTGCATCCATATATTGAAAATATTTTTATTTTTTTTTACAATTATGTTCAGATAAAAATCATGCTGGTTCCTATGTTTATCTGTCTAAACTTATTTTAGTAAAAGGAACAATAATAACTGAAAGAGAGTATACACTAAGATTTCCTTTTATTCCTCTTTTCACCATTGGAATCTGTGAACTCCTTTTGCAATTGCAAGTGTTCAAGTTGAATGTTAAATTGTGTGCCAAAATAAGCTTGGTATCTTGTCAGTTATCTCCTCTAATGAAATACATCGTCTTCAGTACAGCAAAGAGTCCCATAGCTGATATGCAGCCCTCAGGAAATGTGTTTCATGGATGGAAGGTCTGATATTTCCATCAAGCAAAATCTGTGAGACCCTGAGCAAACCCATCCCAAGGTAATCCCTAACTTGATTTTAAAACAGTAATTTTGTGAAAACATAATATATGATATTCTATCAAATGATAAAAATAATATGTCTTCTTCTTTCAATTTCAAATCAAGGTTACATTATAGAGCTCCTGTAGATATGCCATCAGAGACAACCTCCACAGCTTCACCTCTGGAATTAGAAGTTTTAGTGTTGAGTGAGCTCTTTCTTTGATTCCTGCTTTTAGGTTTTCCCATTCATGACTCCTCAAAAGATTTGTCAGATTTCCTTGGACCTGAACATATCTATGCATACAAATTCCTACAAAACTTAGGGAAAATTTAACACTAACCACAGAG
Organism: Nettapus auritus; assembly: GCA_011076525.1. Classification (NCBI taxonomy): domain Eukaryota; kingdom Metazoa; phylum Chordata; class Aves; order Anseriformes; family Anatidae; genus Nettapus; species Nettapus auritus. Next base: position 47,254,626 of record CM021767.1, on the reverse strand, counting down.
ACATGAACAAACTAAATAAAGATATTTCAAACTCTCTTTATCTCCTGATATGAGTTTTAACTGCTTGCATTAGGAATTACAGGCCTTTACTGTTCCATAGTTCACAAAAAATCCCCTTGCAAGTGTTTGTGAATTAAAATGTATTTCTGAATTAGAAAAGCATTTGTAGAGCCCTCCTGCCTCCCCAAGGGTATTAGTTTCTTGTTCTGAAAACAGAAAATAAACTGATGACAGAAAATAAATATGTCCCCGTTCTCCCATTCTTTTGTCACCATATCACAAAATGAAAGAAAAAAGTTTGGTTTCAAGAAGCTAGTAAGAAAATCCCATAGTTTTCTAGGTCACTGTGATATAAAACACATTTATCTGTGTACACACATTCCACCCTCACTGACTGAAGGATTTTCCGTTGTAATACTGAACAATACCAAGCTTGATGTACCTTAACGTTGGCACACATACCCATTCCTAATATCTTTTATCCTCTGGGAAGAAAGAAAATATCAAATACATCAGAAAAGAAGACAATTTATGAATAATTCATGGTGGCTTCTTTGGTTCTTGCTTTCTTACTTAGTATCTATTTCAGCTTGTCTAAATTTATGTTAAAATGAAAGAAAGAACTAGGAAAAAAAAACACTGGGAAGACTTATGAAAAAAGTACAGGTAGGGGCTTAGCTTTGTAAATTACACTGGATATGATGTGCATCCTGATTTGACAGTGTACTGTGACTGGCAAGGCTTTGCCTTTTTTTCTCTTCCCTATGATGTTAATGCTGTGATAATGAAAACCAAACAACGAAAACAATCCAAATCAAAGCAAAACAGAACCTGAAATGCTAATAAACTAAATACAAGTCAGAAAACAGCCAAAGGTATTCATTCTCAAAATATAAGCTCACATTCAACATTTTAAACATAATTAATTAAGATCTAAATTGAACAAGAAAAGTCAGAGTACTGCATATTATTTGTCTCCAGTTTATTAAGTAAACTTTGTGGGAGGGGTTTTAGCATTTCTTGAACTAACTCCAACTAATATCCAACCTAAACCTCCCTTGGCGCAACTTAAGCCCATTCCCCCTCGTCCTGTCACCAGGCACGTGGGAGAACAGACCAACCCCCACCTCGCTACAGCCTCCTTTCAGGTACCTGTAGAGCGCGATAAGGTCACCCCGAGCCTCCTCTTCTCCAGGCTAAATAGTCCCAGCTCCCTCAGCCTCTCTTCGTAAGACTTGTTCTGCAGATCCCTCACCAGCCTCATTGCCCTTCTCTGGACTCGCTCAAGCACCTCCATGTCCTTCTTGTAGTGAGGGGCCCAAAACTGAACAGAGTATTTGAGGTGTGGCCTCACCAGAGCCGAGTACAGGGGGACAATCACTTCCCTAGTCCTGCTGGCCTGTTTCTTATGCAAGCCAGGATGCTAAAAGTTTGGTCTACCAGCATGAGAATGTGTCTTATGCTTTCCCTGGAGAGAGCCCTTAATAAGAAATAGCCCATCTCTGCCAGACAGGATTTTAGTGAAGTTTGGATCCTAATATAATAGTTTGGCATTGTTCTGATCTCCTTTGTATTGTTTGCTCCTAGTCCCTCTTCTCTATATCTCTGTTACATGCTGCTATAAGATTTCATAAACATTCTAGAGACCTCTGCCATTCTAACATTACTCTCACAAGCAGCATAAAAGACTTTCTGGAACTTACACTCCCTTAAAAAACACCACAAACACAAAACTCCCCCCAAAGTCCAAACACATTCTCAAAATTACCATTTGTATCTTGTCAAGATTGCCCTTTTGTAATTTCTTTATTTTTAAACGTATCTTAAATGTCTTTTTTGTTGTTGTTGTTGTTTTTTTTTGTTTTTTTTTGAGTCGACAACACAAATTTTTGAAGTTTTCTATTCAATATAAACACCAAACAGCAAAGAGGAGAAAGAATGGTTGTCTTTGTACAGGGTATTCTCACTTGGACTGAAGCAATAGTAAATTGCCACAATGCTGAAATAGTACATGAAACCATAATATTTTTCTCTGGTTAGGCACAAGTAAATTAATGTGTTGACCATCTTCAGAGGAAGACATCTTTGGAAATGTGTTATTGAACGGGTTCAGTGATTTTCAGGCTTAAGGCCACTGGGGAACCACTAGCAAAGATGGCTTCTGAGTCCCAAGGATTTTCAGGATTTTTCAGTTCTAAATGTATAAATGCCCTACATTAAAATAAGATAAACCAAACTCTTTGATTACAACAGAAGGAAGGTGTTCATGAAGCTCCTCTGAAATCTCAGCTCATGAAAATGACACTGATTTACAAGATGCTCAAAGATTAAGGGGATTACTATTCATTACTTGTATTACAGTCGTACCAGAAAACACAAGTAATACTGATACCTCGCTGTGCTGGGCACGATACAAAATACAGAATGAAAGACAGTTCCTGCCATAAGAAAATATGAGTTTCTAAATAAGCTGAAGAGCTAAAAAGGCATGGGGAAATAAAATGACTTGTCCAGAGCAATATGCACTTTTTTTTTTTTTTTTTAAACCAGGTAAACTGAAGAGACAGAACCAGCATGTAGGCATCCTGAATCAGGATGAATGTCTGATGTCTGTGCTTCAGAATCACAGTGGGAACAGAATGAGTGTCTTTTATAAACAATCTAAATCAAGACATTTATCTCAAACAGAGAAAAATAACTGGAACCTACAATTACGATGATTGCCTTGGTCGCAGGTTTAGGGAATGGAAAGTCCTCCTTACTTTCTCAGTGAAATTCAAACTGTGAAAAATTTATTAATTTCTTGGGAAGATAGGCAAAGGGAAAGCTAATTAGCCCCCTTTGTCTGAAGAGAAAGTTGCAACACCATAAAGTGATGGTTGCTGGGGGAAAGTGGCCCCACAACAGCATCTTTTAAGTGGTTCTTGGGACCAGTAATAGAAGGCATGAATATCATAGACCAGAGGGAAACTGAATTCAGAGATGATAAAATATTGGATAACAGTCCCTTGCTGAGAAAAAATAGCATTTACTAAATAGACACATTAATCATCTGTTAAAGTTTTAAAAACAAAACAAAACAAAAACTTGTGAAAGCTTTCAGAAAAACAACTGTTAGCAGAAGACAGAAAATGAAGTGAGACTGAGGTGTTCAATATCATAGCCTTTTAAACCTTTGAGTATTTTTCATATAGTAGCTTAGGTCACTAATGAAAATAGTTTATTAATGTTTAACCTCCTCCCTTGCGAGGCACAGTGAAAAAAATTCGTCATGATGAGAGGGCTTTTTTTTTTTCTGTTTTCCATGAAGACACAGATTGTGAATAGGTGGGAAGTTGATCAGGATAAAAAAGGCTGTCAGAATGTGGATGGAAACTTCTGTATTTCACAACTGCTTTACATTTCACTTTGGGCTCTCAGTCCCTCATTTTCAAATGTCCATATTCTGTCATTAGGATTTTCGTTAACATCATGCTATAAAAGAGTGAGCCTGTAAAATGAGACCTACAAATCCTAGCTTTATTCTCTACTGACTGCCTATCAAATATGTTCATATTACCTGACAAAGAGAAGATGTTTTAAAAATTCTAGTTCTTCAAGCCATTTGGGCACTCAAAAATCCTGGCACCACTGCCTTTGACATTAACACGAGTACCGAAAAACAAGCAGTCAGAATGTGGCGGACAATCATGGCAATTATGCAAGCAAAGTGTAGTGACTTGCACCTTCATAGCTATTACATAGCTATGTCTCCCAGAACAAAAAGTACATATATTTTTCAGTAAAGTAAGTAAATAAAGCTCAGTTATGGTTAGAGAATTACAATTTATATAAAGCCTTTTTTTGTGTGTGGGTGTGAAAACACTTAAGAACTAGAAAATCTGTATTAAGGATTTTCACAAAGGGCTAGATATCCCAGTGCTTAGGCAAATTTGAAGGTTTGGAAGAGGTGAGCTGAGGTTCTTCTGTCATAGATTGCTGGGTACACTTGGATAGAGCTCTTCACTACACAGGCAACTGACCAAAGCAGATATTCAGGAACAATTATCCTACAATAACTATCAGGATATAATTAACATGTTTCAAGTGACTCTGTGGCATAGATGTTCTTATTTAGACATACAGGAAGACACTCAATGCAACAATCACTAAGTGAACAGCTTTTCCATTTAAATCCTTTATTGCAAACAAGCCTTTAACATCACTTAACATCACAAAGAAAATAAATTTCACTACCTCAGAAAGAAGGCTAAACACATTAAAGAATGAAAGATTCCAAGTCACGAATATGTGTTTTAATTCCCTCAGTGATGAAGACAATATAAATAATTTTGAGTAATAAAGTCAGGAGTGAAGAAAAGGCTGTCTTATGCTCAATTTATACTGCCTACTTAGAACTAATGGAAAGGTAAAGCACAATATATATATATTTATAAATACAAATCACTGCTTTAAATTGCATAAAATACAGTACATTTCATTATACTAGTGCAGTATTTTAGATGCCAAAGACTGAAAACTCCGAGGAAGGTGGGCATGGTATCAAACATTCACGAACATAATTTATTGTAGTGATACAAGGGTGGTAATTATGAAATCTAGAAGAATGTCCTCATGACTAGTTTGTAGGAAACTCTTTTACTACCTCCTATTTATGACAAAGATTTCTTTTTGTTTATATTGGCATCCTTCCTCAGAGGACATTTTACTGAAAACGGCTTTCTGCTCAGAGACAGAAGCTTCCAGGGCTCTCATATCCATAGTGGCAACAAACAGCCTGGTAACACTGTCAGATGCATCAAAAATCTGACAGGAGGAGGGCAGGGGAAGGGAAGGATTGATTCTAACCACATAAGACACTGAAATTTTCTAATCTAGACTGTTTTTCAATATTATTATATTTTATTAAGGCCATATGAAATAGACTACATTTGCCAATATTTGTCATCATTCCTCTTACATGCCTCAGTTCCATTTCACTGTTTGTCTGAATTCAACTCTTTATACATGGCATTAAATTACAGCTATACAGGTATTTACAGCTGCAGTACAGGTATCCAAGAACACAGCCAATGTAGAAAGGCAAACAGACATACCGTTTTCTCTTTTTTTTCTCTCTTTTTCTCGCTCTCTCTTTCTGTGGGAGAGGGGAGGAGGGATTTTTTAGGGGATATTTTTTGTTTGTTTACTTTGAAGTAAAAGATTCAATTACTTCCTCTGGAATATTAATATTCTGAATAATAATGCAGATAATTTTTCAACACTTACGCTTTTCCACACGGAATAGAAGAAAATGAAAGGTAAAGCTGGTAACTGTATTAATAACATTACTCAGGTACAGCAACAGAATGTCTTTTTTGTTGTTGTTGTTTTGTTTTGTTTTGTTTTGTTTCCAGCAAAGAGAAAAGAGAACAGTCTTTGGCACTGAATGGAGGTTCTCTGACCTACACTGCTTATTGGCTCTGGTGTTGAAGCAGTCAGAATGCTTTCAGGGGTATTCCTTAAGAAATGTGTGTTAACTTATAAAACACTAACATATCAAGAGACACTCAAGGACACACAATGAGCTGTCTTAATCATAGCAAGCATGTGAAATCTTTGCATGCATTAGCTAAATATCCTTCTATATATAAAATAAAAACTCAAAGAGCACCACATCTGGCATTGAAAATATACTGGAGAGTAAGGAACATCCTGATGTTCAAGTTAAGCACATTTCACATTTCACTGGAGAGAATTTGGAAGTAGTACTGTGTAAGCAGCAGAGACATAGTCTACATACAAGGCAATACAGAATTTATCCAGGGTGGGAACTCAGCTAGCTCTATCTGTCTCTGATACATGCTGGAAAACTAATGAATTGGGGTAAAGCCACATTCATCATGCAAACAGTTTGTCTGTATTTATTATTTTTCCTTTTTAAAATTTGTCAACTTGTCAAAAAGCAAAACCCTTGGAATACAGTTTAACAATTCAATTGAAAAATTTAACCAACCAATAACAACAACATAAGCTTTTTTTTTTCCTTAATCTCTATTTCAAATCAAAAGGTGCAAAATACAATTAAATAAAAATAAAAACTTTAGCAATGCAATTACCTGTTGAGGAGTAGTGATATCCTTTAACTCTTTCTCTTGACTATCTGCATGTTTGGTATAATGATTTTGTCACTGTTGTTTTCTAAAATATACTATATATACTATACCAAGAACATGCTGATTATACTTGAGTCTTTAAATGCAACAAGCACTGGCTTAAGGTTAACTTAACTGTTGAAACAGCATAAAGTTGTAAAGACAAGCCAGTGACTTTAAACTGTTCACAGTATTTATTATCTGAATGCTGCTGCAAAATGTATTTTTATAGCCTCAGCACTTGGTAGGCATTAAATAGCTGTCAGAAGAGATTTCAAGAGTAACCTCGTTAGGTTTTGCAGTACAGCTAGCCTGACTCACCAGAATTGCCCAGCTCAGCTACACAAATGTTCCTACGTAAGTTACTGCATCCTTCCCTGTCTTTATAGGACAGTGAAAATCCCCCTCCACACACACACACCATGTCCCTAGAGGAGATATAGGAGACTTTTACCACTTCATTCATTGTGCTTCAGTACACCGAACTCCCCGTGAACCTCTCTGCAAATGAAGGAGCAAAGGAGCTCTGGAGAGCTGCAAGACCTGGTGTGGTTTAGTTACCACCCGAGACACAAGCTGAGAAGGTTTTCAGTCCTAGTGATTGTTCATCTGGCCACATGACACTCCAGCTGAAAGCATGGTTTCATGGAAGGATTTTGAATGTGGGCACACTATACCTAATACAAGGTCTGCACTCATTCTTCACCAGAGACGTAAACTGCCACGAAAAAAGGACATATTACTAATATACTTCAGTGCTTTAATAATTTAAATATGAGGTGTGGGTGAGTTTTCTAAAAATAAAGAAAAGAAGAGAGAGAGGACATGCACTTTTCCCTGCTATAACAACACTATTATGTGCAACTGGCATAGAGGAAAATAAAGTCTTTGAATTATCAAACTTCCACATCTCAGCTATCTGGTTTGTAGTTCAGTGGAAATCACTATGGCTGCTTTTCTTTCACTATAATTCACCGGTAAGAAGGACTCAATTAAAATAATCAATGATGCTTCAAACTACAGAATGAAAATTCATAAAGATAAGTATAATCAGAATTAAGTGAGGGGGAAAGCAAAAAATCTTATTATTTGGTTAGACCATATTTTGTCTGTAAACATATGGGCAAGGCAAGCCTGCAGCATCTGCAATCAATCCTCATAATTATGTCAATATATTGAAAACCGAAATGGAAATTGAATGAATTGAAACCGAAACGAACTATTTCCACTAATTTCCAAATAATATGTTACTGTAAAATAGTTCATCAAGATCCTTTGACAATGGTATATAGACTAGGTTTGGTTTTGAGACCCTAACCACGTTGCACAGCAGAATGATAAGAAAGACTATTTATGAGTAATACTTTGGAAGCATTTGCTACAATGAAAAGATTGAGAAAATCAGAGAGAAGGAGATTACAATTGCTAACACTGGAAATATTTTCAGCATGTCTCGGAGATTTAGACAGTAAAACAGAAAGGAGCTGACAGATGTTTTAACTGATGAGGAAGAATGAGTGACGACTGGATCTAGACTTCTGGGGTGTATAGTCATTTAGTTTTAACAGAGAAAAATTACAAATATTTGGAACTAAAAGCCACCAAACCACCACCAATTTTTCAATTTTTGTGTTTAATAGAATACAGAAGAAATCAGCAACCTTCAAATATCTGATTGTGAGAAAAGGAGATTTGGGTACACAAAAATCTGGGTGGGCTGGCTGCTGCTTACGAGAGCTGGAAGCCAAGTAGACAATTTTCAGTAGGATTGTTTGTTAAAATTAGTCTGAAAAACAAAGCTACCTATGTGAAATGGTTCACAGCACTGATTTTTTTTTTTTTAATTTTATTTATTTATTTTTTTTTTCAGTATTGAATTTTCCTACTGTAAAACTCAGTGAAAGTCTAAATAGTCTTGATTTTAACTAGATCTTTGGGCAAGTCCCACAGGTTGACTGATTTAGGCCTGGAGTATTGGAGTGACAATGTTGTCAGCAAAACTGTTGGACAATTTGAAAAGCAAAGATCTAGATTACTTCAGACCCATGTTATTACATGAGAAAACAACAACAAAAACAACAAAAAAGGTAAGTTTCTGAGGACACTGTTGGCTTCTCCCAATGGAGAGATTTACGATGAAGAAGTAGGCTTAGAAGTTATTAGCAAAGATGCCTGTAGCTGAAAGCATAAAATGAGGAAACAAAAATGGCCAATAGCAAAATCTTAAAGCATGGTAAGAAAGAGAGCTTGTACAGGAGAATCTTCAATAATAGGCACGCACACACACACACACACAAAAAAAGTGGGGGGGTGAGGGGAGTGAAAGCAGAGCCAAGAGAGGACTCTCCAAAGAGCCAGAGGATGAAAGTGCCGAGGAAGAGGGAAAGAAAGTACCCCAGAACAGCACAGTCAGCCAAAAGTTTGCATGAAGTTAGGATAGACTAAAATACTGACACTGAGCCATAAAAACACAGTAAATGGCTTCACTGAGAGCAGGTTCTCTGGTGTGGAGAGTGTGGCATCTGTTGAAAACACACAGGGCAACATGGCCTAATCAGCTCGGTACAGGTGCTTACACCATGCTCACCACCATAATGTGAATGCCCTCCAGCAGTGCATTAAGCTACATGATTAACATCTGCTAGCAGTTGTGCTAATTTCCATCATTCTATCAGCTACTGCAAAACCACTGAGAGTTAAAGAACCTCTTAAAAACAGACCTTTTCAAGATAGGAAAGCAGTTAATGGATATTCAGGTTAATATACATCCCACTGAGTTCTGTCAAGACTGTAAATCACCAACCTCAGGATAAAATTCTATTTATCCAGAGACCACAGTGTTCCTTGCAGGTAGCACCATGACACAGTCCTTGAAAGGGTAAGAGTTACTGTAAATAATTTTCTCAAGTCCAGGTAGCTTGCCTACAGTTTACAGCAACATTTTACACAGACCCACTTTAGAACGGCAACAATTGCAGACAAGTCCTTGAGGCCTGGTATTTCTTTCACTTACAGCTGATCCTTGCACAACATCCATTACTATCAGTACTTTCTCCAGGCTTAATCATGTATAGTTAAGAAGAATCAGATTTTATAATCATAGTCAACTCCTCCCAGATTGTTCAAACTCACAACCCATAAGCCGTAACCCATGTACTTTGAACAATATGAAATAATATTTGTATATATACCTTGAGATCAAGGGACTAGGCAGTGTGAGATAAAATTTGTCTTATCAGTTCCAAGTAGATTGGGCCATTCTAATGTGAAATAAGCCTATAGTCTGTGCTGGCATCAAATGCAGGCTCTACATGCCTTGAAAAGTAAGAAGATGACTAGGGGCACAGCAAAATCATGAAGGCTATGCTTGTTTGTTTGTTTGTTTTCACTACAGTTCTAAAGGAAATATATTTTGATTGTACTTATTAAATTTCTTTAGAATTGCCACAGTATGATTTATGGAGGTACACCTAGGGGTTGACTGCCTACTACCCGTGATGCAATTTCCAGTGGTTCAAAAATGGATTATAACCATTAGATTGGGATGGAGACTGTGTATCCCTCTTAAGTTATTGTCACTGAAATGAAGATATATTCTGCTTTGACAAGTTTTATTAATTAGTCAGGATTGCCATTTAAGCACAAATATTAGGCAGAAGTACTTTTTGAATGTTTCCACTGTGCAGCTTTATAGAGAGAGCAACAAATGCCTAATTTTAAGTTACAGGACTGACATCTAAGCTTTCCAGCATCTTCACTATCTGATTACATAAACAGGACTGCATTTCACCTGTTAAACCGCTGGGCAACAAGATTCTTCCCCCTCCACCTCAATATTTTGTTTAAACCTCGAACAATGATCTGGACTGCCACTAAATGCCTCCCAAGCCCTGGATCCCTGCCCCCCAAACTGTGGTAACTGTGATACTGCATCTATATTTACTCGATGTTTCACACCCTGACTTCATGATATTTCTTTAAATGGTGACCAAACTCACCAGACGTCTGGGGGCTACCAACTTAGGCAATTTTCTGCTTCCCATCTGTTCCTAAGGCCAAATGAAATCCTTGTCTCAATTCATCTTCCAGTAGCATGTTAGCACAGAAAAGTATTCACAGAGTGACAGTCCAGCATAAAAGACAGTGACACCTCTTATTGAACAGAGTTACTTAAACAGTGGCAAGAATTAAAAACACTTTGGACGTTTTCTATCAGCTGAATGTTTAAGTGTTGTAAAGAATTGAGGGTAACCACAGTAGTTTTCCTACAAGGTTTCTGCCTACTACATAAGACACAATTATTCTTTTCTGTCATGATTCAGCTGGTGGTTATGTAGTTCAAGGATCCTTACATAAGGTTTGCATGAGCAATATATCATTTTCCTGATGGGGTGGGCACCATGCAGTCATACTTCTAAAAGTCCTCTCTTTACTCCTTTCGAAGGAGACAGAACAGCTTTATGATTGTCTTCGGGATCAGTAAAATGTGTGGGTGGCTGCACGGAAACGGCATTATATGGTGTGGGTAATTGCTTAGTCGTGCCTTTCAGTTAACTAAGCTTAGGCTTGTTTTTTTGTCTTGATTAGCCATGCAAGTCAGTTTGAATGTTTCACTTCTGGGAGAAATCTCACAAGCACCTCAGTCTTCATTTTACTGTATGAATAGAAAAACTGCTACTGATAATGAACCTTGCCCAGGCAAAAGGGATTAAAAGCATCCCTGAAAATCCCAGAACCACCAGATTTATCACTTACAAAGAAGGAACCATTTCCATAACCAGAAATATTAATAGGCAGTTACTGAAGGAAAAGTGTTGAAGATTTATGTATCCTCCTATCATCAAAGGAAGCTTGTTCCTCTCATTCTGGATTGATATATGTTAAAATATCTCTACAGTAGACCACTTCTCTATAATACTTAATTTCTTCTGGGTCTTAGAGAGAAGCAATTTGAACCCAGACCAAAACTTTAGCAGTGGGCACACCAGTCTTTACAATAAACTTATTGTTATAAACTCATTAGAGACAAAATTAGTCTGAAAAAAATAATAAAGAAATATTATTATTCTATAATGTTCATACACATTTAAAAAAATCAGCAGGTTTGATTGTGACCTAATCCATGGGATATTTTATTATTATTATTATTTATTTATTTTGGCACAGTATATCTTAATACCTGAGCAAAAAGAAAAAAAAAAAAAAAAAGGAAAAGAAAATTATCAGTTTTCTAGAATAAAACCTCCTTCTAGCATTAAAATCTATCTCTATTTCCCTCAGCTGTCACCTGTGATAAGGAAAAGAAAGACTCAAAGTCTTTTTCTCTTCTTCTGACAGCTGCTCTTCCACAACCGGCCAGCTATCCTGCTGTGGTTTGACACCTCTTTGTCAAGCAAGCTGCTGCCTCTGCAGGAAGGCACCTGATGTTGCGAAGACCAGACCAAGGACTAGATGCAACAGCAACACAGCCACAACGCTGGCTAAGGATGGGATTCTCAAAAAGGCCAGAGTGATTTATGATCACAGATTGAATTGAAAGCTAATGAAGCTTGGCCTCCAAAATAAATATATTATTTTAAACACAAAGTATATCTACAATAATAAGAATAATGTATTACGATGAATATAAGGATAAACACAGAATAGAAAGCAGGGGAGGTTTTGCTGCTGTGAAATGCTGCTCTTCCTGGTTTTCGTCTCTTGCGCCCTTTTCAAAAAAAAAGAAAAAAAAAAAAAGAAAAAAGAAAAAAAAAAGTCTTTATTAGGCTACCCAACTCCTTGTTGCAGACAGGCTCATCCCTAAACACTGAAAAGGAGATTTTTCATTCTGTAGAGTTTGCATGGGGATTTAGAAATTATTTCCAAACACTTGGAAGTTTGGATTACATCTGAAGACAGACATATTTCTTTAGAAAATCCTACCCTTAATTCCTGAGCCCAAGCTATAAAAAGCACAAGAAATAAAACTGTGAAGAAGGGGCTTTCCACCCCTTTTGTGGTGTGTGTGATTCTCCAGGCCTGTTGAAATAGAAATAGATTAAAGAAGCCTAAAGTTTTTGTCAGAATAACGCCAAAAAAGTGAGTGCCTCAGAAGACAGCTGGGAATTTCTGGACAGTTCTGCATTTCCAATGTGTTCCTACCTCATCTCCAATGATAGCTTAGGAAGGGGAGGCTGAGAGAGATTGTTGGCTCTACGGTTGCCCTTACATGACAGAAGAAACTGAAAAACGTAACTAAAACACTTGACTACCTATTTTGTGCTACTCAGAGACAATAAATGCACATGCCAGAACATAACTTCAGCATGGACTCAGAATAATTTGTCTAATTTTCCTTGCAGAAAACCTTGAAAATGTTTGCTCTGCTGCCTTGTGCCTTCCTCTAGAATGTCAAGTGCACTGGAGAGTGCAACAAAAGGTCAGGAAGAGTTTGGGGCAAAACTACTGAAGATTTAATCCTGCCCACTTAATTGAGTTTGGCGACACAAAACCCTTTCAAAACATAGCACATCATGTGCAGTTCAACAAGCCTGTATTTCTTGCCTCTGGAAGGCAAACAGTGCAACTTAACCAAATCTCAATTTATGGCTGTCTGATAGCCAGCTTCAGATGCTGTCAGTCAAGCATCCTCCAAGGAAATTAATCATAATCATGATTTTGTACAGTGACTCTGCAAAGACTGTAATTAAAAAGCTTGATTATCCTTGTTAGTAAGGTTTTTAAGCTTTTATATATGACAGTTTGTTCTCAAACTGTGGTATAGTAAAACACTTGTAAAAGTGTTTTACTAGCCAAAAGTTCTAACTCACCCTTTTTGTTTCCTCTGTTAGAAAAGATTCTTGATTCTAATTAATTAAAGTACATTTCATGTCACGACAAGAACCACTGCTGCTGCCATGAAGATATTATGTATTTTTGCATAGAGGGAAAAGCTCTAAGTCATCTTGACATGAAGAAAGAATTTTTCTATTTAGATGTCAGAGCTACACAATCAGTTTTGAGACCCCCTTTTCTACTGTTTGGCATTTCAGATGAAGCGATCTGGAACGGATGAAGTGGTTTATACCCTAAGGTAGCATTGCTAGTAAATAGCTCAGACCAGATTGTCAGAAAAGTAAGCTTAAAAGGAAAAACAAAAATCATCACAGAGCTGATGCAGTTCCTCAAGTACATTGGTGCTGCCAGCAGGATGGCTCAGCTCCAGTCTCAAGCCAGTGTGTGGATGATGCAGCCCCAGTTTGCAACCAGGCCATGGGAAACTGGCACAGGACAAAGCAAACCCCAAAATCAGAGATGTGCAGACACCTCCTTGAGCCATGTGGCCCTGCAGTCCACAAACAGGCAAAAAAAAGGAAGTGTTTGTTTTTACTTGTTTCTATCAGAGCTCAATTTTGACACCTAAGAGTCAAGAAAGAAGTTAAATGAGGTTCAAATTTTTCTTGTGATATAATACAGTCTGGGCTTGAGGGTCTGCAACACAGATCCGCTGAGCCAAACTAGAAAGCTGTAACAGCAAGGTACTCCAGTCAGGCTCCATGCTCGAAGTAAGCACAATGCAAATCTCCTTTCTTGGATGTTGCTGCATCCTTTTTGCTGTTGTATTTCTTAATTCATTAGGGTAGACAGATACAAAGTGCCAGAATGATAGAACTGAAGCAGCTGTATGGAAAATGTGAAAGGAAATATTATCCATGTGCCTTCTTTAAACTTGTGATCTTGTGCAGAGCCATTTTACACTTAAGTGAAACTGTCCCTGACCAGAATTTTCTGCAATAGCTTAGGGGGGAAAATCGTATGCAAAAACACTTCAACAAATGCAAAGGTCAGAGAAGAACCAAACTGTTTTCAAGATTACATTATCAGGAAAGACTCCCAGAGTGAGTGAAACATGAATCAAAATAAAAGAGTCCTAAGAACACAAGCTGAAAATTGTTTGCTTGCAATTATTCAATTTATTTTTGTGATGTGCCTTTCTGTTGACACATTTATCCCAAAAGGATACTCAATTTTCACAGTAGAAATATAATACAAAGAACATGGAATTCTCCTGCAATGGAAGCTCACACTAAAAATACAGAGAATAATTTTGTGATGCAGATGACACATACCAAATTTTTATTTCCCTTGTTACCTCTGTTATTCAATGATCAAACAGAAGCAGTACTGAGGTACTGGTATTTGAAATAAATCTTGTAGTTATTAGTAACCTGAACAAGAACAAAAAAAAAGTACAGAGACCAATTTACCAATGGAAGAGGGGAGAACATTTTAAGAATTAATTTATATTCAGCGTTTATTATTTTAATATGCAGGTCTTTTATTTTGCAGTCTGTAAAACTCTGCATTAAAAATTCCCAAATATATAAATACATATTCATGTCTTAGAGACATTTTCCTGAAAATGTGTTTGCACATGTTTCTTATGAACATGGGCAAGCATTCAGGTTACTGTTTAAAGCACTTTGTCCAAATGTGCACATATTTATTCATTAAGAATGTGTATCTATGTATGCAGATCAGGCGACTGTCACCTTTTTGCATAATGTAATTACCCAACTTGCTCACCAAAATATGTATATTTTATTTCTGGTGAAACAGACAATAGATAACACTTCATAATTTAGTTATTTCGGCTCAAACCTAATAGCGCAAACATGAGCACCCATGAATGATTTTAATCACAAGAGAAGTGCTTTCGATAAAAGAAGCTACTCATGCTGTAACGCTTTGCCAGATAAGTCTTTTAGGAAGGAAAATGTATCTCATCTAGAAAGGCATTGCACTCCAACTTTTGTCTCACCCAGTCACACCCAGAATTGTAAAGAAATAAACTGCCACTTAATGAATACTGTGAATTAGGTTGATTATTTTATTACTTCTGCTGATTTTGAGACCAGCAGAAGGAACTACAGACACAGACTAATGCCTGTATTAATATGGAATCTATCTGCTGTTCTCACTGCTGTTGATCAAGAACAGCAGGATTTTTCAGAAAGCAGTTAATCAGTTAATGATTTTTGAATGCCCCAGTTTTGACAGAACCCAAACAAACCCCTTCCATGGACTTCCAGGGCTGAATTCATCACATTTTTTTGCAGAATATGAATTTCTAGTATCTTC
Organism: Nettapus auritus; assembly: GCA_011076525.1. Classification (NCBI taxonomy): domain Eukaryota; kingdom Metazoa; phylum Chordata; class Aves; order Anseriformes; family Anatidae; genus Nettapus; species Nettapus auritus. The sequence continues at coordinate 47,239,372 of CM021767.1, read as the reverse complement.
TAAGATGCTCATGTCAGTCCCACATTAAGAAACCCCTTCTCCAAGCCCTCCCATTTCTAAGTATAAACTCTGTGTTGGGAGCAACTGGGGCTGCTTTAAAAGAGATGCATCCTTCTGCATCCTATATGCCAAAGAGAACTGTCAGTCACTTCTCAGAACGTTAGTGTCTGAAATGCTAGATTTCTTCTTTTTCCTCTTTATTGACAAATATTGATGAATATTTGAGCAGCTGAAAGATAAAAGGAGGATGCAATGGTTCTAGTGCTCACTCTGCACGGTTGAAAAGCAGCTGCATAGCTTCTTCCATCTTACCCAGAAAATGCTGTCAAATAGGTTACAAAGCTATTTGTAGCTGGTCATGACCAAAATGTATCTTTGAGGACTATTTGGTAAAACTGAACCTCAGGAAAACATGTGGTATCAGCAGAGTGGCAGAACCTATCGGAGTTAACATCAAGATTATACATGGCCCTTTTATCAGATTGCACTTGCGTATTACTCAAATTTTCAATTTAGGAATACTCTATCTCCTGCTGTTATTAGAGAATTAAACTACTATGATGTTTAGGTAGGATTTTTCATTGCTGTGTGGCCACAGTCTACAACCATTTCCATCAGCTGCAGTACTTTCTACAATAATCTCTTATCACTGTCACCTCAGGATAAAATGCTACAACATAATGCAGCATAGGATGCCAACTGAAAATAGACTCGAGAAGGAAAATTGCAAAATGAACGTCTGACAGACGTAGCACCTTTACCCTGTCATGTAAAACTGCTATTAGATTTCAGATGAAGTTTAACTGCTAACGTGGTATCCTCTGGGTAACTTGGAAACTCCGTACCAAAGAGACTTAAGACCCTGTTCTGCAATACCATGGAGGCATAATCATTTGGCACATGACACCCACTTATTTACATGGTTTAAAAGAAAGGTGTGCCATGTGGTTGTTGTTTACATAGGAACATATACCTGCAAATTTGTCTTTATTCCCTTGTCCCAAAGAGAATATTCTCATTTCACATTGCTTGACATTGTATATTACTGATCTAAATAAATAAATAGACTGAAAGAAAAGGGAAGAAAAATAGCAACTTTGCCTTGTATAGGAGAAACACTTAGGAGATTCTTGGTAAATCTCATTTATGGTTTCTCAGAAGTATTATATTCGTTGGGTTCTTTGGCTCCAACATATACTAGTTTTATACTACTACTATACTAAGTAGTGAAGATAAACATCTTAAGACATCATTCTTACTCCAAAGCACATGTAAAATAAGAGATGGTCAAAAGACAGAGCAACATAGGAACATAATGCTGTTGATACAATAGCATGCAGTAGAGAAATGGCAAGAAGCAATTTCCAACAGGCGTGTTCTCTTGCCTTGTGTAGATCAATGCCTCACCCACTGGATCATGTTGCATTGTCATGGACAATTCCCCTTATGCAGCTTGCAATGTATGAGTCATTTTGTGTAAGCCACTTAAAATACTTCTCTAAATATTATAAAGCAGGGATTGCAAGGTAATTGCTGCAATTTGATTCTTCATTGAAAGCATAGGGAATCTGTATTTAAGAACAAATCCTGAATTCCATCAATGATTTGTGGAACATGATTATCATATCCAAAATCTGAAACTACTAAAGGACAGAAAATGAAAGTGGAATATAAATTAACCAGCAGTGGTGCCTCATTATAGGGAGAAAAAATATTTAGTGACATACAGCTTGCTCCTCACTATCATGGAAAGGAACTGAGACGCCTGAGATTTGCACAGATTTAGCTTTTAACAGGCTGGCATGTTGTATTTTATGGTGTAAGGTAATCACAGTTGCACGTTTTTATTGTCCAGCTCTTTCACATCCTGTAAATGGCACTAGATAAGTCTATAAATAAAAATGTGGTAGCTAATTGGGCCACAGCTGTATTTTTTTTTTTTATTTATTTCCTTAAGGCATTCAATGCTATTAAAACAACGTGAGCCTGACAACAGTAGGAAAAAATGAGTGGGACTTGCCTCTCCTATATGCAATTCTATGACATTTGAAGACCTGGCTAAGTGGGCTGGTATTAGGAGTTTACTAACACAAGTTCTGGAAAGTCAGATCATTGAAGAAAGTCAAAATTAACTGTGGAAAAATCTTCATATAACACTACAGAATTATGCATTCTGCATCTACAAGGAGACTTCCAAATGTTTTACTGGTATGGAGGGTGGTGAGGCACTGAAACATGTTGCCCAGAGAAATCGTGGATGCCCCATCCCTGGAGGTGTTCAAGACCAGGTTAGATGAGGCCCTGAGCAGCCTGATCTAGAGGGTTCCAACCCCCCTACGGCAGAGGTGTTGGAACTTGATGATCTATGAGGTCCCCTCCAACCCAAGCCATTCTATGATTCTACAATCCTAGCTTTACTCTCCCCTGTATATACAATTACTTTCAGTGCTCATATTCAACTATAGAGGGAGGATAAGAAAAAACATTTCAAGTACAGTTAAGAAATTTTTGCAGTATCTTTTGTAAATATAATACTATTATGTATATAATATATAATACAATATATATGATAAACTCCTAGTCTCTCATAGTTTCAGAGCAGAAGTGCTAATTATGGAGTCTGAAAGATTTTTTTTTTTTTTTTTTGCTTTCTTTCTCTGTATTTAATCAGTTTGGTTTGAAAAAAAATTACACACATGATTTTGTAAGCAAGCTTTCAGTGGATATCATTAACATCCCATCATTAAGAAACTAAACAGGTTTTCTACTTTATAAATATTTCCCTTGCACAGTTGGACAAAGTAAGAAGCTTAGAATCCTCTGGGGGTTTGTTAAGAACATGAATCTCCAAGGACAAAATATTATACACAATACTAGGACGGAGGTGGGATCAGGAAAAGCCACAAAACTTTCTGAACAAGATAGCAGCCGTGTTGTTTTGGGCTCAGCTAGGATAGAATCTCAATATTCATTCTTTTAACTCTTATTCCCACAGTTTATTTTCTTTCCTTATAAATATATATATGTATATATATATATTTTGTGTGTGTGTGTGTGTTGCTGGCTGTTTTCTTTTGAGCTGAGAAGTCACATGTTGCTATGTAACTTAACCATGGTAGTTGTCTAGTATTTAATATTGATTTTTTAAATTGGTTAAGGTTGTACAAAGTTCTGCCAGAAAATCCTGCCAGCTGGATTCACAATATAGTCTGGATAGCTTAAAAATGATGTATTTTCTTGATACTATCCTATACAACAAGCAAGCTGAGAAAACAAGGAAAAAAGAAAAAAAAAGGTGATGTCCTTAAATAAACACAAATTAACCATGAGTTATACAGAGCAACAACAGGATCCTGTTGAAGCACACTTCTATACGGCACATGCATGACCTATATAATATATTGAGACCAATTGTTCTGCTCAGTCTGCTGAAGAATACTCAGCTGGAATACTGTGCCTAGTTTAAAGCATCACAAGTTAAGGAAAATATGCTTAAACCAAAGCCATTTGAAAGGAAATCAACAGAACATTAAGTCTTTTATTAAACATCAGTTATATAGGGACACTGAAGAAATCAGGTTTGTTCAGATTAGAAAAGAGATACAGGAGGTTAAGTATCATGAAGGGCTTCCAGTAAACAAATTGTCCAAAAGAACACAGTGACCCTCGGTCTTTAATGTCCACAAAGGAGGCTGATAAAAATCAGCTTATGTACCAAAGAAGAAGACATAAGACATCCTTTCTCCTATTAAAGAACACATATTCCATGGAACAGATCACCTGGAGGGCACAGAATCTCCATCCTTGGAGGTTTTTAGGTGCAAGTTAGACAAATATCAGTCTGAATTAACTTCAGCATATTTTATCCTTCCACAGATGAGAGATTTCATTAGGTGGACTTGTGAGGTGTTTCGACTTCTACGTTTTTATGACAGTTATCATTCTGACTTTTCTTAATCAAACGAGGTCTTAAGCTTTTCAGTTTCTCTTTATCTCCAAGTAGATTTACACAGGTTTTTCTCTTTCTAACAGTAATGCCTTAAAAACCTCCTGTTAAACATCTCTGGTATTTTTTGGAAATTTGTGCAAACTAGTTCCCCCTGAGTGCAGTGATAAATACTACAGTTGTTGGGAAATAGAAAACAAAACAATGCAATGTACAGATGACATCTTTTATTAACTTTAAAGAGGTAATTCACCAAAAATGAAAGATTAAAAACAACAGAACCTCTACACCAACGGGGAAAAATGTTCATATTATTTGACCTTGAAATCATGTTCCAGAGACTTGAAATTTTGACTCCTGAAAAATTAGACTTCTTAAAGACAGAAATTTAGATGAAGTTGCCTGCGAAGTTACCCTTTTTAGCTACTTAATTATTTAGAGTATTATTTCATTCACTTCATGAACCTGCCTCATTTTTCATATGGACTTGCAAAACCATTAATATTGATGCAATTTGGAGGTAAGCACTACAAATGTAATTAAATAGAAATTGAGCTAAAGGCTCTGTTTTTATCAAAGATTTTGTTTTATCAGTACTTTATATCAAATCTTTGATTATTATTTTTCTTTTGCTCTTCTGTCATCCAGAGGTCTTCATTATATGATTACAATCTTTTCTAAACTGTGAACACAGTAGAACATTAACTGAAAGTAGAAACTTTAGCAACTAACGAAAAAGCAGTAAAATTACTTTTTCCAGGCCAATCTCAATCATCTTCTTCAGTCTCAATAATTAATAACATTAAATATATTTTGCTAGTGCATGATGCCTGTCAGACATAAAAAAAAAAAAAAAAAAAAAAAAAAAAAGGTAGCAAATCACAGAATCACAGAATAGTCTAGGTTGGAAGAGACCTCCAAGATCACCGAGTCCAACCTCTGACCTAATGCCAACAAGTCCTCCACTAAACCATATCCCTAAACTCTAGATAATTGCTGTGAATCAGAATTGGTCTGTTAGAAACAAAACACACACATACTTTGTCCTATTAAATTGAACGTGACAACTTTTGCAAGAATAAAGCAAAACCAAATGTGTGAGGAATAAAACCGAGGAAAAATGTTAACAGAAGTTGGTCTATTTTTCAGTTACATTGCTGGTTTGTATTTAAGTTTACAACCAGGATATTTTTGTTTTATATTTGCTCAGGTTTTGTCAAATCATCAATAGTTTGTTAAAACACAGACGAATCTTTGCTTGTGGCAATTTTATACTAAAATATAGGTGAAGAAGAGACAAGGATTTAAAATATTAAGTAATTAATTAATATTAATATGAATGTCCACAGAAGAAAGGACTAAAACAATCAGCTTTCAAACTAGAGCAGAACTAATAGTAATATTAATAACTATGATGCTCTGAGGATATAAACAATAACAAAAAACAACAAAAAAGCATGCATGTAATAAATGATTTCAAATTATTTTTAACTTGTAAAGTTTAATAGGAGTATTTAATAGGAGTGTTCAAATGACTGACTCAAAACTCCACTGCCTGACTATACCGGCTCCAAAATTATTCAACTTTGTTAAATTCAGATACTTATTTGGATTATTAAAGTGATGCATCCTGTATTACTGTTAGTGAACAGAGAAAGGCTACAATGTAACACAAACTTATCTTAAGTATAGGTTAGGTTTGAAAGTTTGATTCCTGTGAGTATTATTCCTGCAATAAATTTCCTTCAAGCTGATTACAGTGGGCAGAAGAAATCAGGAGTTAATGCTATTCACATACTCCATACTTACAGCTCATCTTTTCTATACAATTACTCTTTATTTCTCTGACTTAAAAGAACTCCTTTCCATCCTTCTCCTTACATTCATTCCACTAAATGTGTTCTCTAGCACCCTCTAAAAATATTTGAAAGCAATTTTTATCTGCAAGCTCTCATAGGGTGGATGAAGAAACTGTCTCAACACAAAATGCTCTTTTATCACAGTCCATCCACCGTAGTTTGTAATGATTCTGTACAACTATATCTCCAGTAATTATCAGTTTAAGGAATAACTAAAATATAATGGTTTTATTTAGGAAAGAATATGTTTTAAGTACATTTGGAAATACCCTTTGTTCTTTTTAATGTCTAAACATTTTCCTGTTGCACTTAATATCAGATGCTATACAAGCTCTTGTCTGGGTTCATCTATGCTGGAGAACAAGCAGAAAGTTTACTTCTCACGGCAGTGGAAGCCAAGGGATTCTGCTTCTGGAACTGTAAACTCATGGGCTTATCAGTACCTTCCATGTTGCTCAGAAAAGCATGAACCAAGCAGTGAAAATGATCTTTATCAACATAAAGCTAACAAATATTCACATGAACTCTCTCTGTAGAGCATTTAATTTATTCAACTGATTTTCTATATTGTCAAGAAGACTTTAGAAGACAGTCAAAATCCAACTCCTACTGTATAAAATGCATCGTATTATCCCTCTAGTAACCAAGCTCCAACCTCTAGGATAAATTTTGAAGATCAATTCCAATTTAAATGAATTGGAAATGACTCATATAGAACCAAGGAGAAAGTCCACAGCCAAGACATGCAGTAGGACTGTCGTGAACAGTCCCAGACTAACCTAAGAAGCCTCTGTTGAAGTTTGTACTTGAGATAGACTGAAGAATTTACTAAGAGAAAATATATTATTTGTGTCTGTAACAAGGGTTAAAGAAGACACTGAGGATATCACTGCCAACTAAAGCAACTCCTGGGACTGCCCTAGGAGGTTTTTGTTTGTTCGTTTTCCCTTTTTTGTTGTTGTTTTTTGTTTTTTGTTTTCTTTGCCAATCATTCAGAATCTACCGTAAAAAGGGTAACACAAGTAATAGAGTTATCCTATGTTTATATGACTGGTGAGAAGATTAATATGGAGAATTAATCTGGATATTAACTAGGCATTACTTTGATCCATCAGAAACTGAGAAATATTAGATGCACATTAACATGTGACTGAGCAAGAAAAAATGCTGCTATCAAGCTAGAGACTGTTTTTTAAAATATGATATTTATCAGTATAATATATAATCAATATTTTTGATATCAATATTTTTGACATTAAGAATGAGATTGAAGGGTAATATCAATGGAACACCTGTTCAAAGTATATTATGATACCAATACTTCTAGTTTATACTGGCCCACAGATGTAATGATGATGCCAGGTATATCAGGACTTAGTGTCCTCACTAAGTCTCCCAGAAAGTTGTAAAAGGGGTTCAACACTTTTTCAAAAGTAGCAATGAAGTAGCAGATGGAAACAATTCAAGGCTGGGATTTGAAATTCAGTGCAAGTGAAAAGGAGTTCACAACAGGTGTCCTGGTCCAGGTCTACATCTAATTAAGAGATCACTGGGTGCATGAAAATAGACCGAATACGTAGACCCACGTGCAAGATAATAGGAAATGAGAATACTCGGTGCTCTTATTAAATAAACTCAGCTGCTTACCTAAATGGGGCTCAATATAAGTAATTTCTGAGTAATATGACAAACTGAAGGAGGAGAGTAGGTGTAAAAGGACAGCTTCCCTGGCAAGCAAATTTGCTCTTATCAAATACTTTTGCTTGTTTGTTTACTGCCAAGGTTCCTTGAAAATACTTTGTTATGAATAAAGTATAGAAAGCTGTGAAAGCAAGAAGAATCCCTGGAAAAAAAAAAAGGAAGGATGTAATAAAACATATTAAGTGATTCCCCAAATTTTACTTTTAACTGTGCTGTTGACTCCTATTAATTGATATCATTTTAAATAGGGCACAAAAAAATGGGCAAATATCATACTGAGTGCTTTGCAGATATATTCATAGAGGCAGACACAGCTGTGCCTAGTTGACACAGATGTTTTAGTTTTATTTTTGTTAGCTCTCAGTCAGATTTTAGGGGGAGATTATTCACAGCTGTTGCACACTGGAAAAATGATGTACTGGCTCTAATCCTCATCTACAGTGGTAATCATACTACCAGTACTAGATGTAGGGTTACTTGCTGCTCTAGGCAAAGAGATTAATGTCCATTTCTCCTGGTCTCTAGTCTTTTAGACAATAGTCATTAAATACTGTAGCCCTAGGTGAATGTTTATATAGTACTATACTTGTCCCTAAGAGGTACTCCTATGACACTTTAGATGAATAAGAACAGTATCTGCAGTCATATTCAAGGGAATGAAAATTATAAGTCAGAAGGAAATTTCTCCCTATGGTACAGTATTACACAACCAAGTGCCTTATGGTTTTTTTACAATTTCCTTTCCAACATCTTCCATTGCTCATTTTCTAAGAATAACAGTACGTGGAACATAAGAATTGTCACATACAATGAAACCTACTTTTTATGGCATTTCTGCCTATATCCTTTTAGATTGAGCTAATACCAGGTAATCAAACATCTCAAAAACTAGCGGGAAAGATGTTGTTCTGAATTCAGTTAAATTAGCATGTATACTCTCATGTATGTTTGTGCCTTTGTGTTCAAGACATGCTATAATATTTCCCAATTCATGTTGCTTGATAAACAAAAAAGATGATGGTGTGTTACTACATTTTCAGAGTTAAGATTACAATTTTGTTTTTAAATTTAAAGCAAAAAACAAGTAAAAATGTTCTGAAGCATGAATAGGCGATACACTGCTTGCACAAAAAAAAATATCATGTAATATCTACAGTTTTATACATTTGGGCAGAATTCTTATGTACCACAAAAATCCTACCAGAATGAATGAATGAATATGATTTGATCCTACTAGAATGAATATGGTTTAACATTAATTGACGTAGCGTTTAAATACAGAATTAAAATTAAAATATATGCTTGCTTTTGAACAGGTGAATTCTGACAGGTAACCTTCCCTTGTCCATGGACAAAGATTATACATGGACTCCAAACAGGTACTGATAATCAATCTGCAGTGGTCCAGATGGCAAGTTCAAGGTTTTAACATAAAATAACAGATGTGAGGGCCAAAATGAAGCCACAATTCCTGAATTCAGAAGAAAACCTTTAAAGGGCAATATTGCCCCAGATATTTGTTAGTAAGTTTCCCAGTCTCTCCCTTCTTTAACACTGTTCCTGAAAACTTAGCCAACTTGGCACTACGGCAAAAGTTCAGGAGATAACAGACCTTGTAGACCTGGAGCCTGATCTATACAAGGGGCCTACATTTTCAGTAAATGGCCTAATTATAGAAGCAATATCGATGAAGCTTTTTTAAAAAAACAACAAACAAACAACAACAAAAAACACAACCACATCAACCAATCTCTTTTAGCACTGTATCTATGCCCCACTCCTTCAAAAGTTAACACATATGCTTTGCATGAGTAGTTACTAAGTTCCATGTACATATCTTATTTTTAGGCTGCTAAAGGAAGAATTAGCATAAACTTCTACAGAACTCATCTAGGTTATTAGTCACCATTTTCATATTTCTCTCCATTAATTTCAAACAAAAACCAATTTCATGTATTTTGTTTTTATATTGAGGAGGAAAGTAATTTGTTAAATAGATAACAGGAGTGCCAGATATCAGGAGTGCATACAATAGGAGCACCAATGCTTGTGTGTGATAAGCAAAAATAACAGAGAAAATGCAGAGAAATTTTTTCTTCACATCTTGCTTACACAGTATCATATTATCTGATTCATTCTTGACCTCATAGGTGGACACTTTATGTTCTCTGATAGTGACGTATATATATATAAAAAAAAAAGATCTCTAAACAAACAAACAAACAAAAACAAATATGGTACTATGCACAACCCTGTTTTACTGTGGCTTTCTACTTTATTTGACTTTTAAAGTGAAAAGCAATGGCCAGAAAGAACTCTGAAATCAGGCACACAGTTCTCCACCTGCCTCTCTACCATTCCACTACTTTGATCTTCTTCTCACAGATCTCACTTCTACTTTTGGAAAGGAATGTCGATTTTGTTAAAAGCCATCCCACAGCTATAATTCCAAATCCAGAAATACTGCCTCTCAGATGAAGATGTTCTCAGACCCTCCACAAATCACCTAAGGCCTATTGTCACCTCCTCAGTGAGTCTTTGAACCTTTGCAAATCTACCTTCTCTTTCACATGATCTGGTTCTTATACAATACCATGACTTACTGCCTGAACTTTTGGGTGAGAAATACTAAATACTTCATACTGCTAACATCTGCCCCTCTGTTCTCCAGTGGGTTTCAAAGCACAGAGAAGCTAATAGTGCCATAGGTGTGTGGCAAACAAGTACCTCGTCCAGCTTTCAAAGAACCTTACATGAATGCTCACTTCTAGCCACCAACTGCGAGTAACATATTTGTTCTGCTGTTTCTTTTTCAGAAACTGTTGTGAAGAACCAGCATGGAGCTCACAAAAGGAAGGGCCTTCAAAAATCCAGTGTGCAATATGAGAAAGCACCACCAACACATGATTCCTACCAATATCATATAGGGGAAAACAACAACAAAAAAAGGCAAATCTAGAAGGAATTAGAATTGTAGCTGAAGTCCTGCAAGACACACACAAGAAATACACATTTTCCAGCAGAGCAGCAAGGAATGAAGCTGCTGAAAACAACCCTGAAAAATCATCTTTGTCTTCCTACAAACTCGTAAGGAAGAGTAAAACTCATGACTGCATTATTCACAAAACCACAACCCATTCCCAACAAACTGGTCTCCCATAATGCCATGTCCAGAAAGCACTGAACTATGCTTGTGACATTGCCGTGAAAGATACTGAAATATAAAACAGGAATTTTTAAATAGACAAAGTGTGATTAACATTACAAATCTGGATGACCCAAATGCTTTCTTTGTAAAGAAAGCCATTAAGAGTGGAGATTGAAGCTTGTTTCTATTATGCATAAAAAAACATACAACGGGAATTAAGAACAGTATTTCTATAGGATAGTAATGATATTTGTAAAAAGTACATAACAGAAATTAGGACATAAGAAATACATTTTTCTGATTTTATGTATCCACATAAATGAACAACCAAAATTTGAAGTAATATTAACTGCCTACATTGAAAATCAAACATCTTCAAACTTAAAATCACGTTAGAAGTGGTAATTTGTTTCCTATACTGCCCAGGCTAAGATCCCAAGGATAAGGTTCCACTCTGGAATAAATGCATATTTCCATTCATATTAGTTCTTCAAGCAGAATTTCTGGATATTTGAGAGACTTAAGTATTTTGATTTACTTATTCCACTTGAGACCTTCTTGTAGGTCTTTCTAATGACGACCAGCTTTCTGTGGCTAGATAGATTATATGGACTGCCGATGTCTACTTTTTCTTCTATAGAAAAGTATTGCAAAGAAGCAAGGTCCAGGAACAACTTAATCAATTAGATTTCCTTTAGTGCTGTAGTGGAAACAGCTCCAAAGGAAACATTAAATTTACAGTTCCTGAACTCACCGGTGCAAGCAAAAACACAGTACTAAAGTCCTATCTTTAATTTGTTATTTTTGCAAGTCAATCCACTCTAACTTCACTTGAAAGAAGTTAGACCCACAGTTTCTTCAGTCATCTCAGTGACCAATAAAAGATCTTTTAGGCTTATGCACTCAATTATAAGATGCAATGGCTACCTACATACAGAGGAATATATTATAAAAATAATTCCTTACGATTAAATTCCTTAATTCTACCTCAAGGACACATTGCTTTTATAAAATGCTCTTTTCAGTAAGGCTTATCCTTAACTTCGCTTTCGTTTTCTAAAACCTTGAATCTGACCACAATATTTTTATATCCTCTTACTTTATTCTGTGATTTACCATGAGGACTTGATCTTTTCAATCAATGGAAGAATACCTATTGAAATAAGTACGGATGAGAGACCGAGTTTGCAGCCTTGCCACCATCACAAATATTTCTGATTTACCATTCACATGGAAGCCTCTTACAAGCACGTTGTCTAGTAATGTACAATTAAAATATAAATATATATAAAAAATCTGTTTATAAACTATATACATAGAAATCATCGCTTTACTGAAAGCAGAAAGCTGAAATTTGTTGTGATACTCAAAATATAAAGTTTTAATACATTATAAATGCATATTACATAAAAAATATGCCTAATATTCTCAGAACAGCAAGCATACTTTCTGGTGACTCAACTCACTTTTGAGCTATTACCTGAGAGACATCCTGCAGGCATTCCTTCAGAAATCCTGAATAGATTGTAAGCTGTTATAGAAGAATTTTTTAGAGAGCTTAGAAGGAAAAATATTGGATTTCTTTCTTTCTTTCCCTGTATTCTGACACTAACTTACAACCTCTGTCCAGAATCATATATATATGTAGTATGATAATTCTACAGTATGCTCGTCCACCACAGAAGGAATATTCCTACTGCATGTATGAAAACTGTCCTGTAGATTCCTGTTGAATCTTTCAGGTTTAATTGCATTTTAGGATTCAGAAAGAAGTAAAAGGATAGCTGCAAGGTCTTACATCTCAAAGAGAAACTGTCTTTTCAAGTGAATATATTCACAAATCACCGTTTTAGCGGTGGTACTATTTATTTCTATCCATTCCCAATCATCTTGCTGACTATGGAGACCAGGTCGCTGTCACACATAACACTGTCACCAGAAGTTCTGCAAGGATGCAATTATTTCTAGCTGTTACTCATTTGTCATCTACTCTGAAGTATCTCCTTAGAAAAAATAGCATATCCAATCAAGGGAGAGAAACAAAATTTAAGTAGACCAAACAGAATATTCAAGATCAGTTGCTCCAAAAGCATGCTGATAGGCTCAAAGCAGTTTGGCGTAGACAGCTGCATCAGTGCATGCTCAGACTGAGTATTTTTACAGAATTCAGGAAATATTTGTATGTGTTTCAGTCACAAAGAGAAGTGTGTCTAAGGAGTCTTAAAGATATGATAGGAAATGCAACCCAAAAGGTACACCACTTTCCACACTGACATATGATTACAATGCCAAAGCTGGATCAGAAATACATATTTGAAATTATGCACATATTGTTGTATATATTCCATATAAAATAAAATATGAAAGGCATTTTAAATTTTCATGGCTCTTACCATCACATCAGAATGAAATTTGTCTCCATTTTAGAGAAAGATTACCACTCCAGGAATTTTAAATGGGATTCAAGGGAGGATATTTTTACAATATAAATTACATACAGTCAATGTTCTTGACTGTCCAAAAGGGAATGTATCAAATCTCTGACATTCCTTGACAGAACTTAAAGGCTTTTAATTTATCTGCTAAACGATCTACTGCAAAGGGCATCAGAATATGACTGGGCTTTCCTTACTTGAAATAAAGCAGACTTCATCCATATCTGACATCCAGTTTCTAACAACAATGAAATTGGTGTTGGTAGGTGTTAAGATTAATTTATGAGATGGAGATGACTTGGACTGTTAACACAGATCTACAACGACTAAACAGATTTAAGGTGAATGAAGTTCAAAATAATAAAATGTATTCTGGGCAGTAATCACAATGGAAAGCTTTATCTGAGATGTCTAACACTGAAGAAATGGCATAGAAGATTTAGTGATGAGAGTCATATTGAACAGGTAAAAGTTGGACAGGAGGTGGAAATTGTTAAAAAGACTGAATGATACCCTTGACTAAAATATTGTATGATCTTGGTTGAGAAAAGTATTTGAATAATTTGTACAGCATAAGACAGTAGGTACATATTGCTGCTCTAACAGAAGTAGAATAGGTTGCCTATTTGTCTCCGATGACTTGCTATGAGTAAATTACATCTAGATTAAAGAAAACCTTCAAAGATATTTTAAAGCGTTTAAACCTAGATATACACAAACCAGATTAACCTCTCTAGAAGATTTCACAACATACTGTAATGTTGTGTTTGTGTACATATTCAAGGTGAAGGTTCATCTTGCAAACTGTTTTTCTTAGTTGCAATTATTTTTCAATTTCCATTTTTTTGCAGTCTGAAGTCTGAACTATGATTTTGGGGAGGTAAACATAAAATGCCCAGCTTGCATTAGTAACTTGACATCTTTTGTATGCACAGAAATATGTATATGTTGTGCAGCTAAACAGCTGCTCACATTTTCCTCTTACACCGACTTCTGCATTTCTAGACTACCACATACCATTGCAAGGGTTCATGTAGAATGGAGAATTATTTGTTGTTTCTTTCCTGGGGACAGCATTAATTATTTATCTATTTATTTATTTATTTATTTATCTACCTGTGTTCTTCTAAGAAAAATGCTACTCAGAATATAAGCACATATTGCTTTTAGTATTTCAAAAATAGAAGTTCTCAATATGAAGACTGATACTAGTAGCAATGGGCCTTATGCTTATGACTTAATCCAGAAACACTTCACTAACCTTCCACTTAAAAGGTAAAATAATGGAGATTAAAAAAAAAGTTACTTAAAGTAGAGCTTTAAGAAAAGTCCAGGTGTCATTTAAACAAGAGTGAAGTCTAATACTTTCATCCAAAATAAGTACGCCAGATATGTCTGCTTGATTATACTGTAAATAACAGTCACTTTTGCTTCCATGATACACTCAACTATTATAGTCCAAAAAAGTATTCATTGGTTTTGCGATCACTCTGATTCTTCCACGATGGACCACAGTGCGACAGCATGTGGGTGTTAAAGACAGGCCTAAACTACTAGAGCACACTGGGGCTATTAAACAAAGACAGGTCCTGCTCCCACATACCACTGTGTCAGCAGTTCTTAATTAGTTTTATCTTTTATCAGGCAAAATATTTTCTACCACTCTTTTTTTTTTTTTTTTTTTTTTTTATGAGAACAATAAATACACAGATAACAGCTACTTTAAAATTTTTGAAAACTGAAGTTTTAAAAAAGAGTTGTGATGGAAAAAAATGTGGTCAGCAATTTCTCAGTTTCAGTATTTTTCAGTTTTGGACTGCTTGACTTTTCCACCATCACAGTGTCTTGATGAAAACAAAAATATACCATCTAATACACCATCTACAGAGCACCTCCTATAAGCTATGAGGTATCTCAGGATATTCTTAGTGAATTATAGTAATTTCTACACTAATGTGAACATGTGTTCACATTAGTCCTACATAAGGTTTAAAATTTACTACTTCCAGTCAGAAACTAAAATCAGAGAAATCACTAACTTTCTAATTCTGTGAAGCTGCTGCTCACTACTGAGACATCCATAAATCTGCAGCTGCTGAAGGGGTATTTGAGATGAGTCTGCTTCCAAGATAGATGGCAGGTGAGAGATTTGGAAGATTGCAGTAATTGCCAAGGTCAGTGCTCGTATACCAATATGAAGAGATATTTCAAGAGGAAAAAGTGTCTCTGCTTGTACCAGTGGTCACCCAGAATGGCCACTGTAGCTTCTACAGCTGGGTACAAATTTAGGAAACTAATGGAGCTATAGCAGGCAATGCTACTGCTGGCATTGCCCAGGTAATGCAACAGCTACCCAGAAGCAATGGCAGACTTGGTAAGTAATAAAATTAATGACATGCTCAAGTGATGTTGAACCTCTGTAGCCTGCCATAACAAGCCTCTCTCCATCCTTGTTTTGTAACAGCTTCAGCCCATTCATCCTCACTTTTGAATATACGCATGCACTTATTTTTAATTATTCACAGGAATCCAATCACTGTTTCTGAAAATTCACCCTCTGTGGTCTGCCAAATCTTGGGTACGTTATTTGCTACATGTGACAACCAGGAAAATACATCTGCACCAGGCAGGGTAAATATGCTTTATATGAAGAACAGCACTATGAAGAGGAATTGTGAGGTTCTTGCCTTTGTTGGTCCAGACTCACGGTGATGAGGACTGCAGACTGGCCCTTTGCCTTTGAGGGCTTAATAAGCACTCACCAGCAGATGGATCAAGACAGGTTGGAGCCGCTTCAGGAGGACTGTTGCAATGCTTCTGGTAAGTTAGACATGCAAAGACCAATTGGTTGACAGCTAAACATGGGAGTGAGAAGATGTGAATATGTGGGGTAGATCACAAAAGCCACAGAAAACACACTCTTCTTCCCAAGCTCAAGATGAGCTGCAGCTAAGGAAGTTTACAGAGTTCTGATTTATACCAGGACTATGCATCAAGTTCCTCACTCCTTATGGATCTGGGAAAACTCAGCCAGATCCTCCAGTTTTAAATATCTATTTTTCCTCATGTTCTCCCTATTATCATAACCATCCTTGTGTTTTTCTGAAGCCCACAGCATATGGAAAGCTGATATCTGTATACATATTTTTCTCCCAACTTAAATTAAATTTATTTTTTTTTTTTTTTTTTTTTTTTTCCTCCTTTCTCATCCTCTGTTGCCCCATCTTTCTGCCTTAAGTTCTTTCGTCTTTCATTAGCTCATGACAAGGAAGTTTGGCCAAGATATTAAGCAGTAGGTCAGCTTGACCACACATCAGGAAACTAAACAGAAATCATTTTCTGGAACAGAAATCTCTTTATACTTCCCAGCCCAAACCCTCTTGAACTCTAGGGAGCTTACAGTTTAGTGCTAATAATAAATACAGCTCCAGTGGTTTATTTTTAAATTTTATGATTCTTTAAAGGGATAACAGGAAGGTTTAGTGGCTCCTCCACACTCAGAAACATAGAACTGCTGGGGAAATGCAGCAACTGCTGCTCCAGCACTGCAACAGTCCAGGCACAGCTGAGCAAGAGCAGTGCATTCGCTTTGCTGTGCTATTTTTTCTTTGTTGACACATCACAACCGTGTTCCTGGAAGCCCTAAGGGACTACTATGAGATGCTTCAGCTGCTCAAAAGAATAATACAAAAATCTTTTCTTTCTTTCTTTTTTTCCCTCTTTTTTTTTTTTCTTTTATTTTATTGAAAGACAGTTTGTTTGTGTTACAAGAGCTAGGCGCAAAGGGACCAGTGTGCATTGCCAGTCACTCTTAACTCCAACCTATCTCCCATCATTCACTGTGAACAGTCCAAAAAATAGGCATAAAAACAATCTTAGAAGTGGCAAGGATAAGATCAGACATCATGATGCCAGAAAAGATCTTCCCTCACAGACTGAAATAAATGCTAAAGAGTTCTGGTAAAGGAAAGGTCCTGAACGTCTCAGGTGGCCTTTCTCCTCTTTATATCCTAATCTTATCTTCTACTAGCAATGCACAATTTCAGTGCAACACACATCATTCAAATATGAGATCCAAGACCTGCACCAGTCTGTCCTGACGATGATGCAGTCATCATAAAAATTATAGCTAAAAAAACATATACTTTGCAATACAGACTGATATAAAAATATGTTTTTCTAGTGTTTAAATAATAGCAATACACTAATATCTTCGAAGAAAACATCTATAATACAGATCTTTAATTTAGGTTGCAATACCAGCCTCTCTTATTAATATCAGTTTATTTACCCTAATATGCTGCTACTTCTGTGAAGAGCTAAAATTTCATTATAACTGCTATAATTTCTCTTCAGTTTTACTGGGTTTGCAGGGCTGGCATTAACAATATGGAACAATTTCTCTGTGGACTTGATAGGCAGCACCAATAAGCTATTTAAAAAATATATATATTAAATTACAGAATCACAGAATTTCTAGGTTGGAAGAGACCTCAAGATCATCGAGTCCAACCTCTGACCCAACACTAACAGTCCCCACTAAACCATATCCCTAAGCTCTACATCTAAACGTCTTTTAAAGACCTCCAGGGATGGTGACTCCACCACTTCCCTGGGCAGCCCGTTCCAATGTCTAACAACCCTTTCGGTAAAGAAGTTGATTAATTATCACTTAATTAGTTGATTAAATTATCACTTAATAATTAGCATTGTAATTTTAAAATGTTATGTTTAATTTTTAAATGTTTTCTTGACTTTTAGGTTTCATGACTTTTTTCATTTTTGAGTCTGACATATTTTGGAAGTTACTTAAGACATTAACATTACATTAAGATGCAATATGATTTTTAACAGAGCAGAAGAGAAAATGTTTCTTCTGCAGTATTCATTATTTTTATTTTCCTTGTTTTAGAAAACTATACAGCTGCCTTACAAATCATTATATCCTGCAGTAGTAAAGCTACAGTGACTTTATGTGTTACTATAAGCTACCACAGTGATAAGGTCTGTTTTTAATAAAACTGTCTTTTGATATTTCCCCCAAAGTGATCTTCCCGATTGCTAACATTTCTGCAATTCACAATTCATTCCAATTAATCGCTCTAAAGATTTTCCTGTATGCCTAAACATGATAACAATTGGGTATCATTTTGGGGAAAATCTTCTAGGTGAAAGTAAACAAATGAAAGAACAGAAGGTATTACAAATTTCCCTTCCCAATCCAGCAGCCATTTTATTTGGTATATATGACTGGAGCCTTTCTTGGAAAGAGAACTAGGAAAGAAAACTTCTAACTGAGCCTTGCTTGATACCAGGTGTAAATAATTAAATTCAATTTTTAAAACTACACTCAGTGATATCTTGCTTCAGAAGCAGTGCTTTACCTGAGAGGACATAAACAAGAACTAAGTGTCCACCCGGGGACACCTTACTTTTTCCTGTTCAAGAATCCATTTTCATTATTGCAGGTCCTTGCATGAATACCTACCATTTTGACTTGGTTAAAAATAGCAATAATAATAATTTAAAAAGCTAAATTGATTACAAATAATATATATTTTTTGATTCCATTCATGGATATGGAAAAAAAAAAAAATCCTCTTCTGAGAATGATCTTTTGCTTCTTCTAGGGCAAAACTCTGACAAATGTTTCACACTTGTGATGCAGACCTTCACAAAGCATTTCCAATTACTATTATTATTTTTTAATTCTCCCATCATTATGGAAGTACCACAGAAAATAACGAATACGTTTGCCTAGCCCTAACTTATGAGAAGTGTCTTCTCATTTGTAGAATATCTACCTGCACAATACTTTTACAGCCTGAAAGTACCATTCTGCTCATTTTACACATGGGAACCTTAGCCTTAGAAAAGACTAAGCAACTTTTTGAAGGTCTCAGAGCAAGTCTGCATCAGAAAGGGAACATGAATACAAGTTTTTCTAGATTTAGATTGCTGACGTAGGCACCACCCTGCTCTTAGCTCACCTTGCTGACACCAGTGTCAGTGGGCCAGAGCTAGGCTCTAATTTACATGGACATTTGCAATAAAGAGAGAGGTTGAATTCACAGATACCTATTCCCAAACTGAGAAAAACATATTTTCTCAGTAACTGTTAAAAAATATCTGTAAATTACTTTGAGATTAATTCTTATATCATGCATAGAAAATAAACTGTGAAAAAAGTATAGAACACAAGGAAATAAATCACTCCTATGTTGCAATCAATAAGGAATCACAACGTTACGATTCGGTTTTATCCATTTCTTTCCCTTTGTGTGTGTGTGTGTGTGTGCTGACCCTGTCCTTAACCTACGCCCTAGAGAAAGAGTAAGCAGCTGCTAAGGGTGCCAATACATTCAATAGTTCATGTCCCCTTACTCTTTACCCAGACTGAAGTAACCACATTTGGTATGCATTCCACTACACGGCATCCTGGAAACTTGCAGTCTGAGCCCGTTTTTCAATTTAGCAGCAATGCACTCTGAACAGCAATGTTACTGAGCCAGCTGGTCTTTCTTAGCCTTTTACCCTCTTTTAATCTTTTAGTGTTCTATGGCCACCTCATCCACTCTTGGCTGCTGTAACCTTAGATCATGTATCATATTTGTTGTATTCTTTCACATTACCTTAACCTTCCTGTTGAAAAGGGTGAAGTCACCGTGATTAGCATTAGAAAACAAAGAATCTAATGTTCCATTTAATTCAGAGTCTGTAATCTGCAGGTAAAAGATGTGAACTACCAAAGATGTGTGTTTAAAAGCAAAACAAAAGCAAGGATGAACAAATCTAGCCAGTTTATATATATAGCTCCTTATTACAGATTTTCATAAGCGTATGTGTGTGTGAGTATAAATACACACATATTCAAGTATATACAACTACACATCCAAGCACCTGCACATATGTGCAAATGCATGTGCATTTATTTTCACACACACACACATTCCACACACTTGAAGAATTTTACCAATATAAAATGTGATGTTAGCAGCAGTCATATACATGGCCTTACCTAGTGGGACAATTCTAATGCCATTCTCCTACCTCTTGCATTTTCAGTGATAACACCCAAAGGAAAGAATATCCAAAGAAAGAATTTGTACTATTGTACTTAGCCAAGCATACTAATTAGAGCAGAAGGTAGCCTAATAGGGTTAGACTGCAGCAATACATTTTGGTTTCATGTTTCTTTATGAATAGCTGGAGAAAGTAGGAATTGTGAATAAAGATAAATATTTGCCTTTTTTATTATTTAAATTTTGTAGAGAGCAAGGTGAATCAGAAATAGTTGGCAAATATAATTTACATTTCATAAATTCAGAGCATTGTCCTTCTTATGCAGATTAAAACTACATAGGCTTATATGCAACTTTCACATTAAAATTTGAAGTTATTTGCAAGGATTCAAGAAACGCGGCCAGCATGTCTGATATAAGGTGAATGTGTTTATTCTGTATCTAGTAAAAGAAGTGAACAGCACTTTCATCCATTAACACAGAATCAGATGACACTGCTTAAGATCTAGAATTGTTAGTTTGTACTCTTAGAAAAAGTTCTCAGACCTTCAAAATTAGAGCACAAACGTGATTATGAGTATGTGTAATGTTGAACAATATTTAGCCTGAAAATTGACTATAAAGTAATAATATACACCTTGGAATCTCAGAGAGAAACC
>CM021767.1:47200515-47218502 GCA_011076525.1 Nettapus auritus | reverse complement strand
AGATTTTTTTGTCCTAATAATGTGTCATTATCTCTTGGTTTTGCCTGACATCTGGTATCACAGCAGATTTCTCCCACCTGCAAGGCCAGGAAAATGCAGACATCTTAACACCTACTGACTCTATTGAGCAACACTGAAAAGATTTTTTATGGGGTGGATGGCTTTTATTTTTTCCCAAGTGCCTCACATATATAAAATAATAACTGTGAAACAGTCTTAAAAAGGTACAAAACTGGAAAACAGAGTTAAAATGATATTCCTGGTTAATGAAAGAAAAAAAAAAAAAAGAAAGAAAAAACAATTATGGCATAAAAACCTCTAAAATCAACTAAGTCAAAAAGTCATCATAAAGCCAGCCATGATGGCTTCTTAGTTTGGTATTCTGCCATGGCATATTAGCCTATATCTGTAGAGGATACAGTTTGCCAAGTATAGCTGCTCTAGCTCAACAGAATATTGTACACAACCCCTGCAGCACTCACAGATCCCATTAGCCTAAAGTCTTTCAAGCAGACTCCCCTCTGCAGCTCCTATGGAAATGCATCATAATTGTGCTACAATGTATCTCAAAAATGAAGAGACAAACAAACAAAGCAAGCTCACACATTTCTTGAGCAAATGAGCTTCTCAGTTCATGAGGTTTAAGAAGCCAGTTGTTTCACTTGCTGTCTACTAATTTATTACATCCTGAAGACTTGCCTCGATCTCACCAGGGTTATTGGAACATCATCAGCTCTCCTGCAACCCCGATTCACTGGAGTAAGAATGTTTTTAGACAATTAAAACAAAACAAAACAAAATTAAGAGAACTCTCCTTGTTCTTATGCAGCTGTTTACTACTCCTCTGCTGTGGACTACCAAAACACCCAGCCTCACTGAAGCAGCAGAGACAGGAACAACCATGATAATGGAGTAGGCAGCCAAGCCTAACTTGGCACATTAACTGATGAATCAGACCGCGTACTGCAGTCACATGAGACTTCCTCTTCATATTTTTGTTTGCTTTCCTGCTAGGATAGTGAACTCTGTAACCTCCCTTTCATGATGATATGCAGCTCTTTCACAGAAAATAAAGAACAGATATGATCCCTCCTGTTCTTTTAAAAATATGATTGTCTTCCCAACATTGTTTAATAAATATATGATTTAAAATGTATTAAAATCCCTCTTCCAATAGTAAAGTAAAAAGTCTTTCAACTGGTACAGCTACTTTGTTTTCCCTCAGAAAATTGACTTCAGGCTCTTATGGACTTAATGGGCCAAATAAGTTCTTGCCTGATCACTAGAGCTCAGCAAAATTACACCAGCGAAGAATCTGGACCAAGCATTTCTGTCTAAAACACACCAGCAAGGAAGACACCCAAACACTATAAAGTTTAGCTCCTACTTTACTCTCCAACTGAAATACCAAACATCTTTCTATGCTACCAATTTGACTGTATATAAGACTGTAACAATTATGAAAAGGGTGTCACCTTTCATGTGCAAACAATCTTTGATACTACTAGAGTGCATGGGACTGAAGAACGATTGCCTATTATCCACCCTGGCCAAAGTCTAAAAAGATGTTTCAGTCACCAAAAAATGTATCTGAGGTAAACACAGTTTCATTTACTGAGTTCTTTTCAGTTTTACTTTTTCCATTCTCTATTCCTGCTTCTTGATATGCAGCTGTAGACAGAACTGCACATCCAGATGGACTGAACAGTCTTGGATGTTGTTTTTCTTACATTCATGTTACTCCTTACTCAGCCACAAGAGGCACATAAGGAACCCAGAGCACACCGCCTCTGTTAATATTATTGGTTATTCATAGCATTGCAGCAACCAGCTGCCTCAGTCAGGGAGGTACACTGTTGTTCTAGATAAAATGAAAGGCAGGGATGGTATTTCTCTTGAGGAACTGAAGAACCACACAAAAACAGGATGACAGAAATGAGCATCCTGAGGTTCACTCAAAGCCAGGGACTGATCTCGTTGCCATCTGCTGCCTGCAGGAGCTGCTCCGCAGCTGCCTGCCAGCACACGGCTGCAGAAGCCCCACGCTGCACCACAGCACAAAACAGTCCCACAGCCCACTGCCAGCAGAAGACAGGCAAAGGAGGCTTTTGTCTCTCCTCTGCAATTCACCCTGTCAGTTCTCTAGACCAGCAGTTTTGGACTCAAAAGTCTTAAGACTACCATTTTAACTTGATGAACTATTTGACTGATAAGGCTTTGAAGGTATCTGAGTTCCTTGTGAGTAAATGAGACTCTCAGGAGCTCAGCAGCCACCAAACACATACTGCTAAGTATCTAAGTGTTCACTTGCAAGCCCATAGGTCTGGATGTGCTGGTTCTAGCTCCAGTTTCACCACTACCTTACCTACAAAATGGCTGCATTATATACTCAGCTAACATGGTAGTTTGTCTTGCATTAAATATCACAAAGGACTAGAAAAAATAAATAAATACATCTGAAGATGACATAGGATATTTAAATCTGAACTACTGTCATACTTTATTTTGCACATAAGCAAGAGCAAGCATGCCTTCCACATGAGGGACATGTGACTGAGGACTGTTACGGCTAGTCTTAAAAAACAGTGATTCATCAGAGACTGGAACTGGCAAAATATCTACAGACTGTAGTAGAGGTAAAGTTACCCAATTAAAGGCACCGGAGATTACTTCTTGCATGAGTGGCACTAGCATATGTTTGCAGAGTAAGGATTTTATTTATTTATTTTATCATTGTTCCAGTATCTTAGTCTTCTACTCTGTGGGAATACGAGTGTTTTGGGCAGGACTTCCCCTTGGGGTGCATGTTCTTAATTTATTGATGCAAGGTTGAGTAATGTACCCATCACAGAGCCATTCATGTTTTATTAAAATTAATTTAAAGGGAATGTTTTTTTTTAGGAAGTGTGTATAAGACTATTTAAAAGCTTTAGCAAAACAACACCAGCAATAAGGACTAATGAAAATATTACCTTTTTCATTCCTTTCCCTTTAAGATAAATGATATCTAGCCTTAAAGGATGCTAAGGGAAAAAAAAAAAAAAAAAAAAAAAAAAAAAAAAAAAAAAAAAAAAAAAAGAAACAGGAAACTCCTGCTATTTCGTCCCAGCTCCTCTGAACTCTCCAGTCTGTCTGTCTTGCTTTGCTTGTCCTGGAAGGAGCTCCCCATTGCCAACACAGTGCTTCGGATATATCTGGAGATCTGGGTTTGCAAAATTAGAATAAAATAAAATTGTTTGTGAGGTATGTCTCTCATCTTTGATCTTCATTAGAGAGGATTTAACATGGATTTGACGGATGGATCACTCGGTAGGTAAGGAATTGACTGGATGGTTGCACTCAAAGAGTTGCACTCACCAGCTCAACGACCAGGTGCAGACCAGGGACAAGCAGCATTCCTCAAGAGTTGTTATTGGAACCATAACTGTTTAACGTCTTTGTCAGCAACATGGGTGGTGGGATTGAGTGCACCCTCAGCAAGTTTGCCAATGACACAAAGCTGTGTGGTGCGGTCGACATGCTGGAGGAAAGGAATGCCATCCAGAGGGACCTACAGACTTGAACTGGGCCCGTGCAAATTTCATGAGGTTCAACAAGGCCAAGAGCAAGGTCTTGCATTTGGGCTAGGGCAATCCCAAGCACAAATACAGGCTGGGTGGAGAACGGATTGAAGTCAGCCCTGATGAGAAGGGCTTATGGGTGTTGGTTGATGAGAAGCTCGACGTGAGCTGGCAATGTACACCTGCAGCCCAGAAAGCCAACTGTACCCTGGGCTGCATCAAAAGCAGCAGGGCCGGCAGGGTGAGGGAGGGGATTGTCCCCTTCTGCTCTGCTCTTGTGAAAACCCACCTGGAGCACTGTGTTCAGCTCTGTGGCCCACAAAATAAAATGGACATGGACTTGTAAGAGGGAGTCCAGAGGAAGTCCATGAGGATGATCAACGGGCTGGAGCACCTCTACTATGAAGACAGGCTGAGGGTGTTGGGGTTGTTCAGCTTGGAGAAGAGAAGGCCCTGGGCAGATCTTATAGGGGTCTTCCAATATTTAAAGGGGGGCTACAGGAAAGCTAGAGACAGTCATTTTACAAGGGTATATAGATATAGGACAAGGAGTAATGACTTTAAACTGAAAGAGGGTAGCTTTAGTTTAGATATAAGGAAGAAATTCTTCACTCGGAAGGAGGTGAGGCACTGGAACAGGTTGCCCAGAGCAGCTGTGGATGCCTCATCCCTGGAAGTGTTTATGGCCAGGTTGGATAGGGCTTTGAGCAACCTGATCTAGTGGGAGGTCTCCCTGCCCATGGCAAGAGGTTGAAACGAAATTATCTTTAAGGTCCCTTCCCACCCAAATTGTTTTATGATTCATACTAATATTTATTTTAAAGCACCTTTCTTCAGATCTTTGCTAAGTGTGTGGGAACAGCATAAAATAATTGCTCTGCCTGGTATATCATTTATTTTCTGAGACCATTTTAAGGTGAAGAGACACCACCTGTTTGACTCATTTAGAAAGTGATAATAAGGGACTGAAACTGGAAATGGCAAGAAAGAAATGCAGATGGTTCCTTGGAATATTTCAGCCACTTTAAAGGGAGGCTGATCCAGAAATTCCTATCATAGCAGAGAGAGAGAGAAAGAAGGAAGGGGACAGAGAATGTGTGCACATGCTGGCTATGAGTACGCTCAGGAAAATATTCAGAAATATGATTGTCACTGTAACTACAGGTACAGAAGACCGAACAATTTGTATGACAGGGAGCCAAAAATTAAGAAAAAAGTAATAAGGCTTCAGTCCTATCACAAGAACTAGAAGGGATTAGACGCTTTGTTACACTGTTTCAGACATACACCACTAGCCAGTGTTCATACATCATCCTGTACAAGCACACACCACCACTGGGGTCACTTCACATGCACACAAGATGTGATATCAGGCTTGCCCATGTAGAAACATCTTTCATTTGTCAATGCAGCATTTTCTGAAAACAAAATTTAGTGTAGTCCACAGACTTTGCTATAAGGAGAGCAGAATGGTTAATTTTGTTATTGTGTCACAATACTGAGAGAAACGAATGAAATTAGAGTATAAAATGACCTACCAAATTTGCTTGACAGGTACTAATTCACTTTGATCTATCCCTCACAATAATTTCATTGGCAGGGAAACCATACATATTTATAAAAGTGGGAGCAGGCTGCTGTTGTTCTGTTTGTAATTTACAGCAACAAAGAATTCATTTAGATTACCATACTTGAAGTCCCAAGGTGACTCTGCTGTGGTTACAGGCCCCCTGCTATGCAGGATACCTAACATAACAAAGAACAAAGCAAAACAATGGTACACTGAGACCAGGGCTCCTGGGTAATCAATTCAGGTATTTACAGCTGAAACAATAGCAATGTGCAAATCAGCATCATTACTACAATTTGCTGATAGAAACCCCAGGGAACTCGGGAAGTGTCTGACTGCAAAGCAGCTGATTAATCTGAGTTACTCATGTTTTGTTAAAGCATTATTATTTCCCATCATAATTAACAGTAAATGATTGTTTAAGGAAAAGGCAGAGGAAGTACAACCAAATGTGCAAGCTGCACATCTATTCTACCCCAGGAATGTTCTGAGGACAGTACAGGTACTGGGTGGAACTGAAGAGCACTGGGCAGAGAACAGGGAGTCTCTGCACATCCAAATAGTCTGTCTCCTTACTGAGAAGTTGAAACATTTTTCCTTGAAATGGGAGAAATATATGCTTATACTCTTACTGTTGTGTTTATGGTATGCCCATGTGGACATGCCCAACAACTTTGGCACCAGAGAATAACACAGAAACGACCTTTATGAAGCCACTGCTGGTAGCAGCAAAGTTTCTTAGTCAGTGACAAAAACTTATCAAGAAAATATGACTGAAGCAAGTAAGGCACCCAAGTTTGTAGAAAGGGCAAGGATTAGGCACTGCCATGGAACATGTAATAAAAATAAATAAAGAGAAGTACAAGGTAGCTTCATTTCCATGTCCATTCAGAGCTCTACTCTCTACTAAACCAAAAGTACACACATTCAGCTCAATCACACCCCATATTAAAATGCTTAGGAAGTCCTTCACATTTTTGAAAACTAAAACTAAACAGGCTTTAAAAGAACTATTTAGTTTGTTCCTAAATATATTGGATAACCTCAGAAAAAGGTTTGTTCAACACCAAAGCTGTTATATTGACTTCTGCTTTTCAGAGCTTCTGTGATATGTTCTTGTGTGACATTATCCATCTACTCCCAAAGAGATACTGGTAAGTCTATTGTGATTCAACCTCAAATACTGTGTTCAGGTTTGAGCTCCTCACTACAAGAAGGACATTGATGCCCTGGAGTGTGTCCAGAGAAGAGCAACAAAGCTGATCGAAGGGTCTACAAAACAAGGCTTATGAGGAGCAGCTGAAAAAACTGGGATTATTTAGTATGGAGAAAAGGAAGTTCAGGGGAGACAGAACAAAGCATCAAAAAGGAGAAGCCAGCACACAATCTCCTACCATGTATTTATCAGAGAGAGGTAAAATATTTATGTGAATCACACAAATGAATTATGAAGATTTTTTTTCAATAGTTTTTTCCTGCAGTTCATCAAGTTTAGCCTCAAATTCAGATTTTAGCCTCTGTAGAGGTTCTAAATGATGAAGATTCACATGGAAATAATTTTCATGCACTCAGGATAAACAGAGCTACAGGCAGTAAATAAAACATACCTGGGGTACAATTCTAGAGTCAATGCATTCTGCTAATCTTAGTTCCAATCACTGCAAACAATTTAAGTCCTACACAAAATACAGAGAAACAAGATAGTAAAATATATAGGGAAACCAAGTCTAGGATGACAATAAATAAAAAGATATCAATCCAGCCCAGAGAAAGAACACTAAACTAGCAATGGAAAAGATGAAAAACTAATAGATTCTAGTTTAAAAAGGAAGCATGACTATTGTTTGGAAAATGGGACTCAGAATCACCAACTATAAAATATTTTCTTCCGAAGCCAACTGATATTGGGAGATGTTTAAATTACACACTATTTTGGTCCCCCATCCCTGTGTTTATCCCCCCCCCCAGCAAAATATTCATCTATCTCAGATAGATATTGTCTGTAAAACACTCTGAAGTCCAGCAGCTACCCCATTTCCAATATTTTATTAATTTAGAAAAAATAAAAGCACATTATTGAGTAATGTGCTTGATATTTGCTCCCTGTATTATGTGATAGTTCAACACTAAATAATGAACAGAAAAAAGACACTTTAATACTGGAGTTTTAAAGCATACAAAACAGAAATTATTAAAAGTGGTCAAAGAGCATATAACTAAGAAATAATTGGGTAACATGGAGCACATTCACATTTAGGATAAACAATGAAAAAAATCCCTAGAAATTAAACTTACAAAGACATAGAATTTAATTATCTCCAATGGGGCATTCTACAAGTCCTTTTCTCAAAAGTTATTTAAACAAGAAAAAACTCACAGGCTTTCCTACAGAACAATCCTACAGTAGGTTATCAGGTTAACATTCTAACCTGGTTAACCTAAACGGTCTTGTTTTGTTTTCTGATTTTCTGAGCCAAATACATGTGACAATATAGAAAGGTCAAGCTTCCAATATAAAAATGGCCACATACTAAGTGGTACAATTCCATAACTAGCACCAACCTGTCTGTAATTACGATCAGGAAAATGACTATAATTCATGGTATCAAGCTATTTCTGTTCTCGTTTTGGTGGTTCCTTGTCAAGCATCACCCACACTACTTAGCAGTAGCTGAGAGCTATGAGAATATCAGGTTTATATTTGATTCCCTTCGTTTTCAATTTTAAGCACTTAATTTAAAAAGCTTTCATATTTCAGGGTAAGTATCTATTTATTTTGGCATTTAGTTAAAATACGCTTTGTGAATAATTTATTTTATCCTCTTGAATGGCACAAACATTTCAATAGCCATAAAGCTGCTTCGATTGTCAAAATATACATGTAGGTCACAAAGTAAGCAAAGCTTCAACCACAAAACTGTTTTTTCAGAAGTTTCCATGAAATTATCTCTTTACCTAGAAGGCATCAATAAAAGACATTTAGAAAAATAGAATAAGAAAAAAAAAAATCATTTTTGAGATGGGAGTTGAAAAGTTTTTAATAACTCACCCAGCACAGAAAATTCATGTCATTGCCATTTAAAATCATGACAGTAATAAAGCTATACTCATAAAACCAGCACATAAAATATTTCACTCCACAACTCTTTCTAATTGCATTATTTAAATCAAACAAACAAAACTGAAGGTTGCCAATCAAATAAAAATAAGCTACCGCTCTGGGGTGCTGAAAAATGAAAAAAAAATGCAAATCTCAAAAGAAATGAAGTCAGGAGTTTCAAGGTAGAATGAGCTGGAGACTTACTTGGCACTGAGGGAGCAAACAGACTTATGTAACAAAGCACCAAGAATTTGAAAACAGTGAAGCATCTAAGGAAAACAGCATCACCAGAATAAAAGCTGTTACAAAGATCTGAAGTTTACCATGGAAAGAATATAACATCACAGTGACAAAGATAGCTCTATGGCTCCTTGGACAAAGACAGCTATTAATCTCCCGTGGGTTTGTTTCTTTGTTTCCGTAAAACCCACAGAACTTTAAATCATTTGCTTTAGGAAAAAATAAACACTGGGGGAAGTATGATAACTGTAAGTCAAATTTTAACTGAATTAAATAAAAATAGGTGGAAAGGTATAAGTCAATAGGAGAAATGCAATAGTTCAGTTGCGATTTTAATCTGATTGAAGTGGCCTCTGTAAAGTTTTCTATGCAGGGGTCTTAGAAGCCATAGCTGGAGGCACAGCTTGGAGTCACCTCAAACAGAGCAAAGTGCTTTGGAAGTTGTTGTGTCAGAACCAGTTTTATAGATATGACTTATTTTTTCAAGTTGCATAGATTACAAAACCAAAAGCCAAGGTCAGAATACATAGCTGCTTATTGAGAGGAGAAAAACACCAAGGTTTAATTCTAAATCGACAAGAATCTGAAACAGGCTTACTGAAGGGCAGTGTTAGGAACCTCAGCACATACTAAACCCTTTGTTTCTGCACCAGTCGTGTGTGACACAGCAACCCAAGTAAATCTGCTGGTGGTGACTGTGGGGATAACCTCCCTGACATTCAACCAGTAGATGAGAGCAACACTGGTCAACTTCAGCAGGTAAAAGCATTTTGTCTGCCACCTTGTATAACTGGTCAAATTCAAGAAAAGCAAAAAGGTTGGGTATAAATTCTACCACTGCTACGCAGAAAGCACTCGCACATTTCCTGCAACAGGGAAGGGTGGGGCGGGAGGGAATTAATGCTGTCCAAACAGCAGCTATGAAATTATCAATAATAATTTCAGTCAGCAAGCACATTTTCAAAGGTGACATTGATATAACAGCCTAATAAAATACTTAGACACTACTGACTTGAAGGCAATGCTGTACTTGTAAGCTTCAAAGGTGATACGAAATCTAAATGATTCCAAAGTAGGTATGAGATTTTCCATTTCCCAAGCTAAAATATTGATATAGAAGCATGTTCTATCTAGTTACCTGTGCTGCGTTTCCAGCACATTAACTCCATACGCACAGCACACGTACAGTAGCACATCTCACAGATCTGCACAGGCAAAGTGGACACACATTTACGCAGAAATAAATCATTGCTTTAAACATCTCATCAGGATTAACCGTACCTTTCTGAAGCATGAGGTCACATAACAAAATCGCCTCCTTGCATTATAAAGTAACTAAAAAATGAATTATTTATTGAAAAAAAAATGAGTCGCTCAACAAATCAAATAAATATATTCATTAGATACTGTTTTTGTAACATTCTGTTACCAGAGATAATGGATTTTGACTATTGATGTGTGTTCAAGATCAATTTAATAACTGAGTAACAAATTTATTTTTCTTCAGGTTGTTCAACATTGGATCCATGAACTGCCAACTGTGTATAAAATAAAATATAAAAATGAAATCTTCCCACTGGCTTTAAAATCCTTTGTCTTTGCATGCACAAGGATGCTGGTCTACAGTTATTTTTATCCCCTTGCCTGAACTGTGATTTTGTCCAAGCATCCTTTTTTTAAAAATAAATAATTTTTGAATACTTCCTATTAAAAATATATGAAAATACCAAATGAATCAATTTATTTTTACAGAAAGAACAAACTACATTCCGTCAGCACAAGATCTAGGCCCTAGAATCAAAATCCTACATGTGGGCAGCAGTTAACCACCTCACCTGAAAACTGGCATTTAATCTCCAGTCTCACCTGGGGAGAAAGACCTTGAATCTCTTAAGACCAGGGAGAAAAACACTTTCATTTGCAGCCTGGTCTATGGATACTTTATTTGATTTTATATCTTGTGACCAAAGATGCCTTTTCTCTATGAAATAATTGTAGTACTGACAACTCTTACTTGAAAAAGCTACAGTTTTTTTTGGAACTTGAGCACCTACCATAACATTGGCTGTACTGCTTGCTTGCTGCTTACAACAACAATTTGCGAGCAGTAAGCCAGCTATGTTAACCGATTCAATGCAGTCATGCCCATTTTATGCTAGCCACACTAGCAGCTGAGCAAAACAGCAAGGATGTTTCAATAACAATAAATAAAATTTTAAAAGTGTAAATACTGCAATCATCCATACAACTTCACTAGTTCCACTTGTATCTACAAGGCTTCTAACAGCACCAAGCTGCTCTGTTCATGGAAAACTACCATTTACCAAGAACCTGCAGTTAAGAAAAGGTAAGCTTCTTTACTTTTATTTGTCACAAGCCCCACTTGCCCTTGCAAGAAAACCTTCCAGTATTATCTTTCAGCACATGATGGGATTAGCTGGCATAAGCAAACTCAAATTGAAAAGTATCACATTTCTCAAAAAAGGGTATTTAGAGTGTCAAACTACAGTGTCTGGCAAACTCTAAAAAATGCTCAGACTATTCCATCTATACCTGTTCCATCTAGCAGCGTTCAACACTATGTATAAACTGCTGAGCAAGTCAGTCTTAACGAGAGGTGTCCAAAAAGTCTCTCAAGAACCTGCCTCCAAATGTAGCGATTCCAGACACACTGGTGTTCTCTAACGCTGTTAAAAAAAACAATTAGTAATGGGCCACTAAAAAAAAAAAAAAAAAAAAAAAAAAAAAAAAAAACCACAAAAAACTAATGTGAATTGTTCTTCAAGTGAAGTATTTAGCCACTAGTCACATGTTTAAAGGTAATCATATGTTTAAAAGACATGATGTAGTAGCACAAGTACTCAGAGCTTTGCATTCCATCGATATCTGCTTCGTGTATGGTGTAAAAAAAAAAAAAAAAAAAGCCAAATCCAGCAGCTAAAATAACTGTGAAATACAAAGTTATAAATGCAACTATAAAAGATAAATAAAAACAGATCATATTACCTACAGGGACACGACACTTCTCACCCTTGCATAATGGGAAACATTAAGACAGATGTCAGTAAACGCTAAGTGAAAAATTTTCTTCTGAGATTGCCGTTTTTATGGAATTCTCTGTCCTAACATTAGTATTTAAAATTGAGGACAATACAATGGTTGTCAACCAACATCATACTGGATTTAAAAAAAAAAAAATCTTCTGATAATACAATTTGATTGCTTAGTGCACATATAAAACATCTAATGAAAGATTTTTCTGTTGAAATGGAAAATGAAATGAAAAATGCTTGCTGGTATTAAAAATGTCCTCATGCACATTCTTGACAGATGTAATGTTAAGCCGTGACTTATTTTTCCTTTTTTTCCCTTTACCTTGGTCTTTCCATAAAAAAAAAAAAAAAAAAAAAAAAAAAAAAAAAAAAAAGTTTTAAATTCTTTGCAGAATCTTGCAGAATCTAATAAACATAACAGAGAAAAGGAGAGGGGCAAGGGAAGAAAGGACTTCAGAGTTCAGGGTTTCTGGATTATTTGCCTGGCTCCCTTAGGAGCTAATAAAATCCTACAAATTCTGTGGAAAAGGAAGAAATAATATAATATCTTATATTTGAAAAAGGACAAACCAACTAAAAGAAGGGAGGGAACATGAACACAGATTAACAGTATCCTATTTCTTGATCAGCATCTAACATCCGAAGGGATGGTCACTTTTCTGTGGTACATTTTGTAGATAAATACCATCTGAATTGCCAATGTGTACAGAGTATTTTCTGGAAAACAATCAGCTCTGAAACAGCACAAAGAAAAAGTATGAGTACCTCCCCCAAAACAAAGAGTCATAGAAGGCATCAGGATAAGCGGCAAGATGAAAGATAAAGCATACACAATACATGTGTGCATGCAGATTAGCACAGATTACCAGAAAAAGAACAAGTGGTAGAGAAATGAGCCCTCACTAGTGGTAGTCTGGTTCTTGTGACCCCACACATTTCCAGAAACAACTGTTTTATTCTCACAAAAATATCTGAATATTCACTATTAGCTCTGCTTCTGTGATGAAAAACATTATAAATCTCACCTAAAATGAACAGATTAATGGAAAGATGTTCCACAACTGCTTTTTGGATGTGAAGATATCATTCAGGAAAAGTAGAAGGATTAGATGGGATGATAATAAACCCTGACTGAGCAAAGCATATATACCTGCATTTAAATGCCATTGATTTTAGTGGGATTATTCAAATGAAGTAAACTAAATGCAGATTCAACTACTTACTGAACAGAGGCCATGATTCACAATGGTGCCTGTCTGAATGGTCTGCAGAACATCAAACAGCCATGGAGATTGCTCATGTGGTTATGCTGTCAGCCTAACAACACTTCTACCTAGAAATATTTAATTCCTTGCTATTATAAGCAACACTTATAATATGTAGCACTTAAAAACATTGCATCAAGTGAAAGACACCAGAGAAACAAAAATGATTTCTCAGAGAATTCAATTTCTGTTCTTTTTTCTAGGATAGGGAAATGCACTAAAACCAGAGCAGACATTGCTTAAGCGGCCACATTACACAGATCCATGACACAATCATCTCTTTCAGGTGCACAACACTCCTGGTACACTAAGCTCATTTCTGTATTTTCTCCCCATTCTTTCTAGATCCAACACTCAAATACCTTAACAGGCACAAAGAAAAGAAAAACAAGTCTGAGTTTTCAGTATTTGTAATTTTTAACTGCAAGGAGTACAGATCGGGGTGAGGAGAGAAACCCCAAAATTGGCCCTTGGCACACTATGCTGTTTTCAAGACCACCTACTATACAACCTTGCCTTCTCTTTTCACTTTGTCATTTATAAAAAAAAACTTTTTCAATACCCTTTACTATACTACCGATTTCTTGAAAAATCTTACTTACCTGCTTGTGTAATAGGAATTTGAGTTTAAAGTCACAAAAATTGGCAGCAAGATTGAGAGGTATATCTAGAATGCTTTAAATTGTTATGTTAAATTGCTCAGATTTCTAGATGTTGGTGTTTCATTAACCAAAACATAATTCTAATACAAATGCAGAGAATTAGAAAGTCAAAGGTACAATAATTTATGAGCCACTAAATAATGGAAGTTAATTTTGGAACACGATTTTCACAGCTTGCCAATGTCACTAAATAACAATAAATGTACCACCTTTCGCATGCAGCAAATGGTGTATTTTCAAGTAGTACTCTTTAATTTGTGAAAGAAATAAGGCCTTAAATCCTAAATAAGGAACACTGTTAAACAGCTACTCTTCTGACAATTTAGCTAACTGAACACAGGTATCTGGTTGTTATTGATATATTGAATAACTTTGAATGTGTACCCAATGTGTTTTGAAAGAAATATTGATAATTGAACATGATTGAATGAAAACACTCCCTTGCTATGACAGTTTCACTCTTTTTCTTTTATGGCTGGACAGCAAAAGTCCTAGAAAGAGACTCCCTAGCTGAGACTCTTTTCAGAGTGCATGGGCCATGAGTAAGAATCTGTAGCATGAAGAACAGATTAATATATCAGAAAACAATAGCACAATGGCACAAGAAAGCAGAACGAGTAAGGTCCATAGACTACCCCTTACTAAGGCTTAAAGTCTTACTTAACGTGGATTTGAAAATGTGTATTTCCACATATACAGTCAGAGGATGAAATTTATGGCAAATCACACAAATGCAAGAGGTGACAAACTCCCACCAACTTCCATTGAAAATTAAGAGCACACACTACCCTGCAGTGCTAAGCAGGTGCTCCAGTCTGCATTTGTGAGCACACCAGAATCTCTACATATATAATAAGTCCTTATTTGACTACCTCCTATGATAAAATTTAATGTACCTTAAGAGGATAAAACGTACACAAAAAAAAACCTATGGAGCTAATCATACATGAGTTGAAACTTTTTGGCTAATTCTACTGTGCTTCTGAAATAAGGAAATGATTTTGAATAACATTTATCAATACTAAAAATAAAGAAAAATAATACTCTTAAAGCATATTTATCAAACTGCAGATAGCTTGCATAATAATACAGCTATACAACATGGGTTTATCAATAATACGTTCATATTTTCTTAATTGTATATTTAAAATTGTATACTTAAGTTATCTCATCCAACTTTCCCCTTCATACTTAGGCAAGGAATAAAAACAGTGGACACTTATTCAGTTACAAGTCCTGTCTCTCTTAGATCATTAAAATTTTGTTGGTCCAAGTTTCTAATATGACTTCATTTCTGAACGATTCAAACTTCATGAATCTATGCTCAACAGATGTCCCAAACATATTGCAGCTGTACAATGAATAGCACAGAGGTAACAGATGTATTCGAGCATATGCTAGTCCACCTGATGACTTGCTGCACCCTGGTACAGACTTCAGTGCTGACTAATCATTTAAGTCTACTGAATATTTCTGTCTCAGTTTTCTCATATTTATTTTAATTGAAGTTTAAAACAGAAGTGTGAACCTTTTCCTTAAGGCATTGCAAACCTTAAAGAATGCAAAGGAAAGAACAAACCATTATTTATTTTTTCTCTCTGAAGAAAATTATTACAGACTTGAATGAAAGATGCAAAATGCATTTCACAGGGTTCTAACATGTCACTCACTGACATTAAAGTCTGCAAGGGTTAAGAGCATGAGCAATACTTTAAAAGTGGTCCTGTTCAGACACATTTTGAATAAGTGAATGGATCATTGACTCAGCAATGATCTTGTATTACTGAAGTTGGGGGAGTTTTGCCAGTAACCCCGATGGGAATAATATCACCTTCTGAATGTTAAGGTTAATATTTTTCATATCTTCTGTTATCCATTTAATAACGTGATGAACTACCAGTATCTGAAATATTTACTAAGTTCCAAGGGGATTAAATATTTTGCAAGACTCCTAGGAAACACTAAAAATCTCATCTAAATTTTGATCTCTCATCCCAAGGTTAAATATGAAAAAAAGTATTTTATTTATATATCCCGTATAATCCATTCTAGTTTTAAAGGATTACCCAAAACAAACAAACAAACAAACCAAAAATGTGATACCAACATTTAAGAAATGCAAATAAAGCTGAATTGATTGCAAGGATTTAAAAACTCCACCATTAAAAGGAAAATATTCCTTTTGAGAGCACTGCGTGTCATTTAGTGATGTCCCTCAATAGCATAGCTTCAGGTGTCAGCTTTTTGTCAGTATGGCAAGTCCAATAAAGTGTCTTGGGAGTTTACTGTTGCTTTAGAGACATACATATATATGCACGCACATATATAACTATTTGTGTACATGTATTTAAATTCTACATACAAAATATATTGTATATATAGCATGCATCCATTGCATTCATATTGTATATATAACATATACAATATTACATGTATATATGCATTTTATATGCATGTGTATACATACATACTATATATACAATATAAATAGCACCTACACTATATATTGTGCATACATATACATTGTATAGTATATGCATATATACACACAGGTATACATAACATTTACATGTGTGAATATATGCAAATATATAATATGTTATATAAAATATGCATTATATTTTATATATTGCATAATATAAGCATACATGTGTGTATATATGCATGTATATATTTCATATACCAAACTTCTTTTCACTTTGCAAGTTATTCAATAACTGTTGGTGTTCAAGACTGAAAGATGTTAGCACTTCGCTATTGCTAATAATTAAGTTTCTAATACAACAACCACTGCCAAGGAGGTTAGGGATGTGATCTAATACCTATCCTGTTTTCTCTCTGCTTTACTTATTATTCCTTAAACTTAGTATCTACTTGGCTGTGGTGTTTGTTGTTGTTGTTGTTTAAGAAAAAAATATATATATCTAAGTTGTCCATATTGTTTTGTTATATCTTCAAAGCTTAGTACCTTTTTAACTTTTATCATTTTGAGTTGTATCATTTATGGTATATTGTGCAATTTTCAAAAGATGATCATAGTGAACATGATGTATAGATTTCTAGCTTTTTTCCCCTAGAGCCTGTGATCATCTCTACCTGTACTAAATAAAACATTACATTAGAAGATTGCAAGTATCATGTTCTGCTAACATTGCTGTGCTGTTAAGAGTATGTTTGACAGCTTTTGCCTGGACAGACATGACGTTATCAGATAGACACTCTTCTCTTTCATTTGCTTCTTTTTGGCACATCACTGTACATTATATAATATTTGTAGCATACACAAGCCTTGAACCAGGTTTAAGAAATTCTAGGAATGAAAGAGACACAAAAAAGCAATGGCTGATAGATGCAGAGTATATGAAATCAGCAGACATCATGAACAACCACTTGCCAGATAAAAAGTAGCTATGCATTTGCAGATAATTAGCTGTGTATCTGCAAATAGCTCTGTATCTGCAGATACACAGCAAAGCTGGGCATTCATTCAGTAACCATTGAATAGTCAAAACAGCCAGTGCTGCCTGCAAGCTTTTATAGGAAGAAAACTACAAGTTGAGCTTAAGCCTCTGCTTGAGAAACCATAAATTAGTGAGAACACTCTCAAAGTTTGCAGCCCTGAGCTCCTCTCAATCTGTCAGGCAGTGGTTCATTTCCAAATGGTTTTACTCTAGAGGATTAATTCAACAAATAAAGGGAAAAACATAAATTTTTGATGCAGCCTTGAATGACATATGAATTGTTACCAATAGTTTGAAGTAATTGATTAAAGATAAGTCATATTTAGAAAAAAGTAAGACAAAACAGCCAGGAACAAATATCTGAGGCAGTAATGGCAGAGTGACTGGACTCAGAGGAAAAGGTTGAAGTAAGCAAAGCTCGAGATGATCAAAGAATCAATAAAAATTTCTAATGTAGAGATCGAAGATTACAGATTATGACAGGAAAAAAATAAAACCACAAACAAAACCAAAAAAAAATCTCAGGATTACCTAAAGAAAAGGTTCTTTACTAGCCATGCAACAGTCGCAGTTAGAAGACATTCCATAAATAAGACATACAGCTGGTGTTTTGCTGGTTTCAACAGTTATTGGACCTCAGTTAAAATCCAGACAAATCAGAAGATAGAATCTAAAAGGTTTTTACTTAGAATTTAAATTGTGGTACACTCAAGACTGGCAACAGCTGCCAGAAACATTGAATTAGTAGCTCGCGATGAGTTCCTTGGCCTATTTGACAACACACAAAGGGCTTCTTTTTCTATGATCAATAACATTAAAAACAACAACAAAATAATGACAAAACAGAACAGTAAAGGATGGTCATCTCCCTGCTTAGGTTTGTAGATTTCAGATTCATAGAACAGAATCACAGTAAGTGCTAACAAAGGGAGCAAATTAACTTCAAGATCTGCATCACAAATTAGCACCTGATTCCTAAGTAATTTATCAAGTTATATGTTATATTCAACCAAGTATAAAATCAACACTGCCGCCCGCCGGGGGGGGGGGGGGGGGGGGGGGGGGGGGGGGGGGGG